>JAVMKO010000020.1:12718705-13298705 GCA_032164245.1 Sternotherus odoratus
TTTGTATGCTACCACTCTGAAAACGCATTCAGATATGAGAACTCTGCTGAAGGACTGGATAACTCGGGGGAACTGGGTTTCTAGTAAGGAATCTTGCGTTTCTAGGTAATCAGTCTGTCTCTTCCCATTGCTGGGAAATGAATGAATGGGTTCTCATTGAAGTTCTTAGTGCAGAGATAGTCCAGTTCTTAACTTATAGATAACTCTGTTCTAGAAGTCACTTTTAGAGTCTGTTCCCTTGTTGGCTGTCTGTGATGACAGACTGTCACAGCAAGAATTGAGTGGACCATGGAAACTGAACTGCCTTTTGACCATTAGAAGTGTGGTCCTTCTGCGTTGCATTTGGCAGGGTGGTGAAGAGGGTGTTTGAAGTGCTTTTTCTCTGCATTATTTCCCTTGTGTGGATAAATAGAGCTCATTCTCCCAGGCTTTCATTCCATCACCATTACAATCACTTTAAAGAATTAGAAATAGAAGGAAAAGAAAGTTGCTTTTGGTAAGTTCAGGCAGCTGTTTTTTGTATAGTTGTATCATATGTGCTGCCATTATCTCAGCCACATAAAATGTACCCAGCTACTGTTATGGAGCTTTTCATAAATGAGGTGGCCATTAGACATGGGGCGGGGGGAGGTATGACTTCTGCTGTCACTTGTGCCAGGAATAACTGTATTGTAACCTGTGGAGTTACTCCAGATCGACATCAGTGTGAAAGTAGAATTTGACCAAGGGTCTCTTACTTCAGATTAGGTTTTTTCCCCCTTTTGTTATGCAGGAAAACAGCCAGAGAAACAGATGGTTTTAACAGATTTTGATAGCTGTTCCCATAAAAGGATTTTCTTTTTCCCAGTGGTTTTAACTTTTCACACAACATGGGTTATAAAGAATCAAAGTGCTCTATCAGTCAGTTGTTTTTCAGAGCCCGATGGATTTTGCTGATGTGCAGTGCTAAGTTTGGCACAAGTTATTTTCTAGGTTCTGCTAAGTTCTATCTGGAAACTTTGTTCTCAAACACCAGGAGACTCAGTAGACTTACAAAGTGAGATTTTACTTAATAGAGTCTAATAACTGAAGTGAGCACACTTAGGTCACAAACGTAGCATATAGTCACAATGCTACTACACGGATTTGAGGGGATGCAAGTTTGAAGCAGGTAGGGCGCAAGTCCTACCTCTCAGCTGTCACTAACTGTAAGACACTCCTTCATTTTTAGAGCCCAAATATCTTTTTACCTCAGGTGCAAAATTATGAAACGAAATAGTATCAGGTCTATGTCAGGAACCCAGTTTACAGCATTGCGTTTCGAGGTGGTGTTTATTCCAAGTCAAATAATCCTACTACTGCTTTATTTGTCTTGTGTGGTTCCTTTTTGGTCCTTGTCCCTCAGCAGAGTCTCAGCAGAGTAATTCTTGTGGGGATATCAGAGACTTGAAGGGGCTTGGCAGACCTTAGGAACTGCACTAGTCTTTGGTTGCTTTGAGAATGTGGAATGAAACATGCAAACATTCATTAGTTAAAACTTCTTAATAAGGCAGATGAGTTTACATGCATTCAGCAGATGGGCAAATTGTGATGAAAAGATAAGACCAAAAATTTCCAAGTAAGTGTGTCTACTAATTTGAGGTGCTCAACTTGATAAATGTGGGGTATGTGGGTGTTCAGCACCTCTAAATATTAGGATTGAGGTGTTTTAGATTTGGGTACCCAGAATGAAAGCACTTCTGAAAACTTGTTCCTAAATATCTTGTCTGAAATCATAATGGTGGAAGAGAGACGGGGAAGGGAGGGAGAAGGGGGAATTTCCACACCCATCCCTGACTTTAAGTTACTCTCTAATCATTACACAATACTCAGGGCCTTCTGGACTTTTAACAGCGCTCAGTGTTAGATAACTGCTAGTCACTTCCTCCTTTAGTGCCACCACTGTTGCATATGAGTGCTAGTGTCCTTTCCACATATTCCTATTTGAGTGTATTTGATATGTACATGAAAAACTGGCATGCTAGTGGGTTGTTTTCTTCCCCTTTTACTGTACATATTGACTTAGAGCCGCTCTAGCTTCTTGGGTAAATATAACTTGTCACTTAGTTTCCCCGGTGATGTATTTACTCAAGAGAGTTTGTCACAAGAATTCTGGATAATATATACTACTGAGGTGTATTTTTCTAAATTAAGCAAACTTGATTTTTTATCATTAAATAATGTTAAGATTAAAGAGAAACATCAGTAAGCCCAGGACACTTAAAATCTTAAATTCAGCCATTTGCTCCTACTACTGAGCTACAGTACGTATCATTTCAGGGTTTGTTTGTACTTCGGCTGAGTATAACTTTCCTTTTTCTCTTACTGTTTACACTGAGATTCTTTATCTTGTGATCCTGACAAATCTCTGTCTAAGCAGTGTCAGCCTAGTACTTGGATGTGAGATCTCTAAGGCGCTGTAGGAAACAGTGTTGGCAGTTTAGGTTTTTATACCTGCTCAAGTTACCTCAGCTTCACTTTCCTCCATGAATTAGTGTTGAAACAATGCCCTGACATGTTGCTAGATAAAGCTTCGCTGTGGGAGAGGCTTGCCTTTCGAAGAAGACTAACAACAAAGGTCCTTGCCATTTGTAGTCATTAAAGATACTATGGCAACTTCGTCAACAGTTGGGATGTTAATCCAGTGTCCTGATTAATTTCAAACCTGAGTAATTACATCCTACTGCCTAACTTTTCCTTTCAGTTTCAAGTGTGTGCTCACTGTCCTAAGACTGTTTTGTAGAGTTTGTGTATGCTCCTAAGTAGCAACTGTGTTCCACTCCAGTGATGACTATGTTTCGGGAGTGAGTGCAGTGGTTCCTATAGATCCCTTTTATATTCACCTCTCTCGGACGAGCAGTGAGAGTGCTAAATCCTTTGAGATTGCACTTCCCTTTTCTCTTCGTCCGACAAAGTATTATTTTTAAAATTGAATAGTTTTGCAGATTAGAAACCAGAAGGGACCAGTTTGACCACTGAATCTGGCTTTCTGTATAACACTGGCTATAGGACTTCCATGAATTAATTCCTGTTTGAACTGGAACATAGATTTTTTTGGGGGGGGGATCTCTTGATTTACACATTTATTTAGCAAACAGACTTTTCAGATGAATGGTTCAAATTTTCCCAGTTCAACCAGCTGATGGAATGCTCTTGCTGTCTCTGCTGTTCTTGTGTATGTCCATGCACACATGTGGCCCCAGATACTCAACTGGTGTTAATGGGCATAGGGGATCTGACCCATGTACTCTAGAATACAACTGATTAATTCCATATAATATCTTGAGGCTGTTTATATTTCATTGTGTGATTTTCTGACTTGTTTTCATATTTTATCATCTGTTCCATTATCATTAAGCACAAATTCTGTGTTCTCAGTCTGTGTTACCACGAACTGTTCTGAAACCCAACTCCCTTTCAATCTTTGCCCGAGGCCTCCAACAAATTTCCCTGCTTTAGCTCAGTAGGTGCAAGGATTGGATTTATTAGTCTTTCCATCACTACCACTGATACAAGATGCAGTGGGACATTCCAAACAACATTCTTACAGTGGAATTAAATAAATTCCACTTATTGCATGTTTCTTTAGCTTCCTTCAACTGCACTTTCATAATTTACATTCCAAACTGAGCTGAACAGACAAGTTGTTTCAGTAATAATTTAGGTACTGAATTTCAAGCTCTCTTTATTGGGAGAGGGATGCACCCTTTGTACAGAGGGCCCAGAAGCAGGCTTATGTACCTCTCAAGCCCTATATTTAACACTTGAATAATTGTCCAAGACTGGCCAATTCCTAGAGGTTTGTCCCTGGGAAATATTAGTGAAGACGGAGAAGACTCTCTTGTATCCAAGGAAAGGAGCACTTAGTTCCAGATTCCTAAACAAAGTCATTCTTCTCTTTGCATGGGGTGATAGACCCTTTATATCAAACATAGGAACAGGAAAAGTGGACAATATTTCAAAAAAGAAGTGATGTAATAAAGAAAACTATTGCATATAGAGTACATATTTGGTTACAGGAGCTCAGATAGTTAAATAATTGCAGGGTTTTTTTCTTTAAAAACCAAGAGAAAGAGCTGTCTGTGAACTTTAAAGTCCAGGGATATTTTCCAAAACTTCTGCTGAAACCCTTTTCTGCTTTTCTCTGGTATCTGAACTCCTTTGTGAGAACTTTTATATTCCATCCCCATCTGCTGCCATAGTATTTTGATCATTTTGAATGAAAGATTAAGATACGTGAAGGGAAGGAGGAAAAAAAGCAGCTGTTTCATCTTCAAGGATTCTGCAGAAGTGAATTAAAATGGGTTAATTAAATATAAGTAGCAAATTTTGCCTGCTGTTTTATTTTTCTGGGCAGAAGCAGGGGTGGTGAAAACCAGACCAGAAAATTACCATAGGGGGATTTTTCTTTTGCTTTTAATGTAATCCTATAAAATGAAACAAATGAAAACACTGATTTATTTTCCCAATATAATACAAACAATGTTTCCTTTTCAAATAATGGAGACTGCATTGATACAGCCATCTTAGCTTTACTGGAATAAAACAGACTTGTTTAGCAGCAGCAGCATCCTGTACTGAAATGCAGGAAACCTGGTTGCCTTTTGTTGCCCCGGGTTTCTTGTTTCCCATGACAGAAGGAGCTGCAATCTCTGCAGAGTTAATACTGAGTTACAGTTCTGTATCACTTTACTTGACCATATGCATTAAGTAGCCTCCTCTTGAGTAAAAGGCATCAGCCCATCACTATACAGAAGTTGAATAAAGGTTAAATTATGGATTCAAGTTAAGGATGGTTGTTCCCTTTTGCTTTCTGCTCTGTGTAATCATTTATGATTCAATAGCAGTTCTAGTAAAGTTTCATCCAAAAGACTGTCCACCCTCCCTGGTTTTCAGATATCTCAGTCTAATTTGTTGTCTATGTTAGGTGGATGAACAGATGTATCTACTTCTTAAGTTTAAAGGGCTTTGTTGACACTTGAATGGTCCAGGTTCCAGGAAGCCATCTGGGGCAGGGATCATGTCATCTTGTTACGGTGCATCATGCATTGGTTAAGGTGGAGATTGTTCAGTATAATGGACTCATCATTACTATCACCTCCTTCTTTCAGTCCCTGTGGGGAGAAGGTAGACAATAAAAGACATTCTGAATCAGGCCGAGATCTTTCCACCCACTCTGTTTCCATTGCTATCTTTCAAAAAAACAAAACCACAATTTTTGCCTCATCATCTGTGCAGTATACCAGTTCTTACCACAAATCAATCTGTGAATTGGTGCCATACAGTCCTATGGAATGTGGCTCTTGTGTGAAATCTAGAAGAAGAAGAAGAAATCCGTGTCTTAAAATGTTCCAGAGTCTTGAAGCACAGTGCTTCTGGCCAAATCAGCCGTGCAACCGGTGATCTCTCTGAAATGAGTCCAAGCCAAAAGAAGGGGATCCTAAATATGTTGTCTGTCACGTAGAGCCTCAAGGATGGGGCTGGCTGCTGGGGATTTATAACAGATGCATTGAAGGGCTTCCTGAGAGGAAAGAAATAGGCAAGCTTGCTCTCCAAACCCCATTCTTCCTTTGATGCTGGCAAAATGCATTGGATATTGATTTCTCAGAAAGTAACAAAAACCCTGTTGATTCAGGCTCTAGCAAGAATTAGAGTGAAACCTCTCTTGCCTCCTTGCTTAATTAACTCTCTTTAAACCTGCTTCAGCTGCTAACACTGAGCAGGAGCCATACTGTTAATAAAAGAAAAAAGAAAAAAAACAGCAATCTAGTAGTTTGCTCCCTGAACCAAAAAGCCACCTCACTGGAGTTACCCACACACAGCCGGGAACTGTGGCTGGTTGGAGTCAGTGCAGCTAGGAATATGTTATTTGCCTGTGGATTTATCATCTCATCCCACTACTGGTGTCTCCTATTGAAATAAATTAATAAAGACAGGGATGATACAGGACATCTGGATTCTATTCCAGCTCTGTCACCGATTCTCTTCATGGCCTTGGACAAGTCACTTAGTTGTCCCATGCCTCAGTTTCTCATTTGTACGATAGGCTACCTCTACAGATACACCAAGGTGACTGGCATGCAGGTCTGAGCGTCCTCATTGCAAAGCCATATCTGTGTAAGTATGTCCTCACTGCTACTTGCCTGAGTATGGCTGGGACACAGGCAATAGTTCTTTGTGTTGAGACGCTTTAGGATTCTTTCCCAGTCAATTACATCAATAGCTGGGGGGGAATTGTGGGAAGGGCATTGGAGGACTATCAGCACATGAGTGATTTTTCCCTGTGTCTTCATTATAATTCAGGCAGGTTCCAGGCCAAGTTAGAGTGGAGCCTGTGCTTTAAATCCCTCATTCCCCCTCCCAGCAGGGTCAGTTAATTTGGGCTTACGGGACCTCCAAACCTGGCTCAGAGGTTTTGCTGTGTGGATAGCAGGGAGGAGGGGAAGTTATGATTAAAATCTAGAAAAGAGCCCAGTTTTACTGTGCAGTGTAGACATACCCCTGGAAATAGTGAGCCATTTCTCCTATCCTTTCTCTGTCTTGTCCAGTTAGACTTTACGCTCTTTGGGGCAGGCACTGCCTCCTACTGGGATCCTAACAGAATAGGGATCCAAGTTAGGGTTCCCAACTGTGACTGAAGCTATTCCAGGAGATTTCCCCCTCCCCCCAACATGTGGTTATGTTATTTTCCTAAAATATGCTATTAAAATCTCCTGGATTGCTTTCAGTAGTCACGGGCACATTGATGCCAATTCCGGGAGACTCCAAGCCAAACCTAGGTCCAGTCTTGGGTGGCACCTCTTGGTACTACTGCAATACAAATAATAAATTATCTGTATTCAGAACCGCAAGACTGATCGATATAGGCTACTTGTTTTTCCATGCAAAGAGTTTGCACCCACTTAAAGAATAAATAATCGATCTATTAGGAGCGGCATAAGTTTCCTTTACCCTTACTTTGGGGAATAGCCAGTGATGTGCCAGAATCCTTATCAGCAGTAATGTTTAAGGATTGGAAGTAAATCTGTAGGACTGGAAAGCCAGATGTAGTGGGGCAGTGTGGACCATAAGGAATAACAGGATTTCTTAGCAGACAATGACATTTGTGAGTATTTTGGCAAGAGACTGTCGGAAATACAGGACCCAGGTTTTTTTTAAGGGGGGAGGGGAGGTTAGTGGGGAATGAGATTTCCGAGTGGTTTTTGACCACTTTATATGATAGGTTCACTCTTACAGAAGGGTTTACCCAACAACCTCTAAGCCCCTCTCAAAAAAGAAACAAGATGAACATGTTAGGTCACAAAATGCTAAACAGGATTTCATTAGTGGTGACAGCAGCTCCACACATCTGAGCACAGAAATGATTTAAGAACCCCGAATCAACTGTAAGATTTGGACTAGACACTGAGCTTGCATTCACAACAGCTGATTCCTGAACCCCACACACTCTTCACAGCTGTTCATGAAGAGGGGGTCGGTGGAGAGGAGAGTTTGTGTGGTCCTCTTGTTTCTCGCAGATTAATGCTCCAAAACAACCTGCTGCCAACCCAAGAAGCCTGGAGAGATTTAAAAGAAAAAGAAATAAAAATTACATGCTGCAATTCAATTAGGTTGTTGGGGAGGAGAGGAAAGAGAAGTTTGTCAGCTGTGTGTCCTCCAGCACTGCACATTCATATCATGTCTTATTGGGGTTCAGAAAGAATAGGACAACTGCTGTAATAAAAACATTCAAAGCGCTAATGGGTTTTGCATAGCCTTGACAATTTGACATTCAAGCTTTTGTTTCTTGTGGAAGAATCACAATGCTATGAATAAAAACAATTAAAAGGGAGTGGAGAGGAAAAATAAAAACTAAAACTAATGAATACAGCTATTCAGCTCGGTGGAGGGACTGAGTGTGACGTGCCATGCCAAACTAATCCACTTGTTCACCCAGACTAACAAACATCCTACCTACAGAAGTGGCCAATACCTGTCATGCATGGGAGAAAATGACATGCAAGGAACAAATCTTTTGTGATACTTTCACAACCTGAAGCGCGAGACTTTAAACTCTCAGCGTAGTGAAGGGAGTGGGATCTGCTGGCTGGGGTGGGGGAGGCCCTCAGGACTGCCGTGTTCTATTCTCAGCTTTGGGATAAATTGGCTTTTGAAGAGTTGGGCAAATTTGCTATACCTCCCCATTTCTATGACTTACTTGATGCACGTAAAGTACTGTGAGGTGCTCAGAGGGGGGAAGGTTCTATAACAAAAAGTGCAAAATATTGTTAGCCTAATTATCCAGTTTAGAGTAATAGAAAGTTATTCAACACAGAATATAGGCCAAATACAAACAATAGGGCTATCCCACTTATTACAGGGACAGATTCTGCCCCCAAGTGTTCAAATCTTGTCTGGTCACAATTTTCTTAGGTCTCTCTCTTTTTATTTTTAAACAAACTTTATTCCTCTGACACTCCATACTACAAATTTCTATAATTTTAACAGTGTACTTTAATTCCACCTCGATTGTAATATGAAAGTGATGAGAATAGCCCAAAGGAGTCTTAATTAAAGATGCAGCTGGAAAGATAACAATGGTTTGTGTTCGCTAAGAGGTTTGAATAACATGACCCTTCCTTCACTATGGGGAAAACCACTGGTTCACACATCTGAGTGTGTTTTGAAAAGGGGTTCCATATAGTGTAATTATGCCTTCTTAGCGTCTGTCTTTTCTTTTATTGCCAGTTTTTCTGGAAGAAATAGCAAGTCCTATTAAGGTGATTTATCATAAGCATCATTTCCACTCCAATTTATTGCAGCATAGTTAAAGTAGTAAATGTAAGAAATTATCGCCTGTTGAATCAGAACTTTGTGCTTCCAAAGACTGCCGAGTGACATGGGACCCGGTAACTACTGAATTATCTTAGTTGCGGCAAATATAAAATGGTGGTCATTGTCATTTCCCCAAACGAGGTGGCTGGTTCCACGCTAAAAATGGGGCATAATGAATACCATTGTGTGTGCTCAGATTAGAGATGGATGTATCACATACAAACACAAGGAGGACGTAGGATCTCACTCACTACACAGCACAAGAGTTTTGAGACATTCCTTTCCTGGCAGGGCAGTGGAATTGTGTTTTAAGTGTTCATAGAATTCGCTGAACAAAGCAGGAAAAATTTGGCAGGAGTAATAGAATTTTAAGGCACGGGGCTATCTATACACACGTCTACTGGCTCATACGTGAATTGCCCACCTTTCCTGAACAATGCTCAGTCTACTCTAATGACATTTGGAGGAGAAAATGTATGTAAGATCTCAGTATCCCAACATAAGTAAGCGTATTTGTCTATGTTAGGTACTGGTATAGTTTCCATTACCATATTATCTGAATATATCCTGTACAGGTCAGGTCAGCTCATTAGATTGTGAACTCAGAGCAGCAGCCACTGTTTCTTGAATGTTTGGAAAATAATTAGCACATTATGGGTGCTACCATAAGTAGTAATATACTTTAATGTACACATTTTCTGACACGTAAAATGTATTTCACATTTGGTGCTAAAGCTGTACTGTTGCCATAAACGCCACACATATACATACTTATAGATAGCCCAGACTGTCACAGGTTGGAGTAGAATGAATTAAAATGAGGTCAGAGTCTGGCGGTAGGGGCGGAAAGGAGCTGATTGAAAAGATTAGAAGAAGAAAAGTGGAGGAGGGAAAATTCCAGGATTCAAGGTTCTATTTGCCTATTTCTCTCTCTGACATTCTGATTTGATTGCATTCCAACAGAAGTGTGATGATTCCATGATAATCAAATGCAGTAACCCTCAGTCCATGAAAAACTGAATGTATTTCAGATATTCATTGAATTGTTACTTCCTAACCTCCATATAAGATATGGACACTGTTTTACACTGTGCATGTAAACTGGCCATTTTAAAATTGATTTGCACATAGTTTGTAAGAGTCTAGTTTGTTAAATCAATCAATTCTCCATAAACGTGTGAGAAGACAGATTAATTCAGGTTTACATATAGTGTGTAACTTATACAATATTTCTGTTGACCTGTGTTAATGTAGACCTTGACACTAAAAGCGGGTTAATGTAAGTTTCTACTAAATGGGCAAAATTCCTCACCCTGTATCATATTTATTGCCCCCAAAACAAGAAATCATCACATTTCTGTTGTAAAGGGAATGGTGCATGGTTTTTGATGCCCAATTTGAAACAACCATTTATTTATTTTTGCTTGATTTCCAGAGGTGCTGAGCTCTGAATGACTTTATTTGAAGTACTGGTTGCACAGTGCCCCTGGAAAATCAGGTCCAAAATGTCAATATTGGGAAATCAAAAACTGAACCACCCCAAAGTTGAGGCCATCTCTTTCAATTTGAGTGTTTACCGCTCTGTGTCTTCTGTAAAATGGGAAGGAGTAACATTTGCCTCATAAGGACCTTGTGAACATCGAATGATGCTTCACAAAGTGTTTGATTTCCTGTGACGTCTATCATACAAAGGTTACATAGTAATATAAAATAGACAAAATGCAAGTTTATTTCTTTGCCCTAGTAGTTGCTGCTTGGTTGTTTGGGTTTTGTTTGTTTGTTTTGTTTCACAGAATTGAGCCACACCTTGCCTTATTTTGTGAGGATTTGTAAAAAAAAAATTAAAAAGTTCCATTTTTCTGCAAAAAGAAATTCCTTTATTTTAGAAAGGAAATGGCATTTTTCAAATTTTAGTTTGATGATCAAATTTGATCTTAACATGGAAATTCAAAATTTGTAATTACCGGGGCCCTCCTCCAAACAAACAAACAAACAAAAACCACAACCAAAAACTACCATTTCCTCTGAACTGTGCAAAAGGCAGAATATTGTAGACTAAAATAGCCATTTTTTCATGTAGTTTCACAGAGAATAATTTCCCATTTCTGCACAGCCCCATTGCCTACTTCTCTTTCCTTTACTTGAAACCTGTGAAGCTCTTCATTTTGATGGATTTGGAAGGATTAGATCTGGTTCCTGATTTGTTTACTGTGCACCCAAGGGAATTTTAAATACCTGCATCTTGTAATGTTTCCCTTCCCTGCCTTGCTTAATAAATAGCCCTGAACTGCATCAGATTCCTAATACCTTGTCAGTTGTTATAGAAAAGACTCCTGCTATTTACAGTAAGTGTAAAAGGGCATCTAATTAGTTGATTTCAGTTCATTTGGCATTAAATAATTCCCAGAATTCCCATATGTTTATACAAGATGCGCAACGGGGGAATGATTCTCTGAAAGCAATTAAATTGCTTGTTTCAGAAAAGCTTGTCATTGGTCATTCACACACGTCCCTACTATTACTCAGTCTGCAATTACACTGAGCCAGAATGACCATGGAAGGCTGCCAGTGACCATAATTAAGGCTATCCTGTTTCAGTGACTGTAACTCACGGTTTACTTCTTCAGGGGAAGTTTTCGGCCATAGGCACGTTGTCCCAGTCCCCGTCACATCATCCTCCAGATAGCCGGAGAGACATCTTCCTTTCTTTTTGTGAGAGTGTTTTGTTTTCTTCTTGATACTTCAAAACCTTGACTTATTGGGAATCATCACCAGTAGCATGACTAAAAGTCTCAATTCACGACCCCTGAGGGTAAATGTAGTGTTGTTTGCAGCTTAACCTATGTTTTGTTCCCACTATGGGAGATGAATTGTCCAACTTTGTGCTGGAGGTAACTTTAGCAAACTCCCTCCTCCCCCCGCACCTGTATTTTGCGCATTCATCAGCAGCATTCATTTGGCATAAGAGGCAGGAGTTGAAGGCCGTGTGCCTGTTGTGAGTGAGATAGGATAGAGATGCACCTACCACGTTAAATAACTAGGCTTTAACTCATTCTCTGGAAATATGCTATTGTTATCACTTCCAGCAGCAGCATCAAAATGGAGATAAGGAGATAAAATGCACCAGTCGTTCCTGAGTTACAGCAGAGAAGGGAGTAATAATTGAACAACTTACCCCAAATAAATAAATAGCAGTTTGCCTTGAAGGTTTCTAATAATTCCAAGACCGTTTCTATGAATTTGTAAGAAACTCAGTGCATCTTTTATGAACGTTGTTTCTGAATGAAGTTTTGAGCTGTAAAGAGAGGTTTCTTCACGGTACTTTTAGGTTTATTTATTTATCTCTGTTTAAATCAGATGTGATTGGTAAAGGGTAGCATTCCTACATACATTTCATGTATTTACTTTTTCAAATGCTTTCTTAATTACTTTGAAATATTTGAAAGAAAATATGTTGATATTTTCAAATATTTCAATTTATTTATTTTCCTGCTCGTGAATTATTTGTGAACCATTCATGAATCTTGAAAAAAATGTAGTATCAGAAGCATAATTAAATTTGGATGAATACATTTTGAGACTCTGGGTTATTTCTGAACCATTCATTTGGAATACTTGTTATGACCTTAATCCAGCAAAGTAAGTAAGTATATGCTTATTTTTAAGTTCAGTGGGACTACCAACATGTGGAACATTAAGTTTATGCTTAAATGCTTTCCTGAAATTGGGCCTATTTGTGTTGTGTTATTATTGATTATCAAAGCCAGTTGGTGGTGGTGGGTTTCTGCTCCCTGACTGGATGACAGACTTTATAAAGAGGAGAATGGCCGATGTACAGAATTTTGTGCTTCTTGCTTGACTTTTTTAGATAAACAAACGTAACAAGTTCTCAACTCTGGGGATTCGTGAACAATTAATATTTTGAATCCTGTAACAGCAGAGCACAATCAGCCTATTTATTTGTGAATATATTTGTATACCCCGTTCTTTTTTTCATTTAGGCCTTGATCCTTCAAACACTTGAGCACATATCTAAGTTTATTCATGTTTATTCATCCTTTTGTTCTGTGTTTGTACAGTGCTCTGTTCAATGACCAGGGCACCTGTATGCTACAATGATATAACTACTAATAAAAATCATTGAGTAATGTTATGCTCATGATGCCAATTCTTTCCTGTCTTATGTCTGTGCAATGTCACTGACTTCAATTCTATGGGCTGATTTTGGCTAGCCATTATGAGAACACTAGTAATAAAAACACAAGCCACAAGACAGACGTGGACCCAAAATATAACCCTCAGATAAAATAAAAACAGGGCGTAACATTTTAAATGATGCCATTTTTGTCTAAAAATTGAATCAGACCCTTTCTATCGCTTCAATTTCATTGTTTTGCATAAGTGTTTGTTTACAATACAGAAGTGAGGGAAAATTGATTTGTGTGGGATGGAGTTAAATTTAGGTCTGAGTGGATGAGCAGGGAAAGAGATTCACATCAGATACTGTATATTTATAACTTAAGTTAACTTAATGTCTGCTATCTCTTTATTACCTATTTTCTTCTATTGGCAGAATGTAAATATGTTCTCAAACCAGGAAAATCATACTCACTCAATCTGGGAAAATTTGTGAGAGGCTGTATTTGTACACCATAATTTGTTTTATATTTACTACCATGAAAATATTGTTAGTGACAAGAGAAGAATTAGATGGGGATATTGCCAGCCGGTGAATAAAATAGGTCTTACTTATGTAGAGTAATATTAATGTTATACTTGATTTATTCAAATACAAAAGTACTTAAAGAAACGAAATCATGAACTGACCAGTGGAGGGTGGCTTATATGTGGCCTAATAAGGGTCTTTCATGTCCAGCTTCAGGTTCTATACAGAAATTAGCACAGCAGTTGGGCTTTCCATTTTGTCTGTGTAGCAGATGGATGAGGCACTCAGATTTTGGCTACAAATATTTGTGTGTTGCAGTTAACGTAAATGAATCCCATTTTGATTAAAAAATGCTGGACAAGTTTTCATTCCTTTTAAAAACGACTTTGAGATTTTTTTCTTCTAATATTTATTTAAACGTGAAGTCTACAGCCAGAAGGCACAGAAGTTCCTCTTGGTCCAGAAGTCACATGTGGCCCTCCGGATGTGACTGTCACCACTCCTTTTGCCTTGACTATCCCACATTGCGCAGAAGTAAATTCTGAACATTGGAATATTCACTTGAAAAAAAGAACACAACAAGGGAAATGGGAGGTAAGTTTAAACTGCCCTCTCCAAAGGCCCTGCTGATGCTGAAAATATAAGATACAACCATCCAAGCTGAACCTAGAGCTAGTCAAATGGGGATGGTGGGAAGAGACAAATCCAGATGCTTTTAAAATCCTTTTCCCCCACTGCAATTCAAAACTGAAGAAAAATTTCACTGCGTTTTATGATCTTGTCCCTGTCATACGATTGAGGTTTGGCTTACCAAAGGTCACATGACAGGGGTCAGTATCAATTGACTCATGTTGTGTCAGCTGTTTCTAAGCCATTAAGGAATTCAAGTAGGCCTAAACTCTCCTAGGAGACCCACCCATAGCTAAACCTGACCGGCTGGGCAAAACCTTACCGTGATGGAAGGAAAGGTAAGGAATTCCTTAAGAACCGAAGCATGAAGTTTAATATTTGTACCTAACATTTCTAGAGTACTGTCTTCTTGGACCTACAGATTTCATGCTATTTTATATTCCATTTAATTGGTTGCCTCAATGGATTACCGTACGTCAGCGACATGTACAGGTTTATTATATGCTGTATAAAGTAGTTCCCGTTTTCAGTTTTCAAGCTTTCAAAGTATCAGTCAACTCAATTGAGTTTTCCCATTTTTCCTCAAGCTGTGGGAAAGCCCAATAGCAAAACCATCCATGCTTTCCCCAAGAATTTTATCCTGTTATTTGTTGCACTTCTCTGCCTCGTTTCGAGTTCAGCCTAATTCTTCTATGCTTGAGGCTGTTGCATTCAGTTCTCAGTCAGGTCCATCAGCATTTGTTGCCAGTATTCAGGGATTACTGAGGAAGAATGAAATATTGCAGTGCAAATTTCCCAAGCCATTTATCTAATGACAAAACAAAATGGCAAGAGAGTACGTGAAGACAAAACGTTGTCATTTTTTCGATCCAAATAAACATTATCTTGAAAGATGCTATAAGAGGATGTTAGCTGCCGACTGTTCAAGGTTTGCTTATTGACTTCCATCTTCAAGGTAATTTCTTAACCTGACATTAGGAAAAATTAGCTAGAAATCCAAGAACACTTAAGAAGATGCTAAAATTGCTTATGCATCATTATTATTACATGCCGCACACAATGGATTCTGCACAATATATAGCCATAAGCACTACTGCCGACTCAGGGCTAGACTGTGAACACTTGACAGAGGAAAGTCTATGCAATCTTGCCCATGAAGTATTTTATGTTGCAGACAAATCAGAAAAAACTAAAAGAAATTTAACAGAAATGTCACGGCACCTGTTCTAAAAGGCCTTCTGATTTGGAAATATGATTTTCATTATATAGGAAGTGATGTCCATGGAAGAGGAAACTACTTCCTGCTACTGCCTGTTGGATCCTTACGCCTGTCACATTCTCTTAGACAGCTTTGGAACTTATGCTCTCGCTGGGGAGCCCATCTCAGACTGCGCAGCTAAACAGCTGAAAGTGGCCGTTTTTGGCTGCATGTCTTGCAATTCGCTGGATTACAATCTGAGAGTGTACTGTATGGACAACACCCCTTGTGCATTTCAGGTAAATTATTTCAACTCGTGGATTTTATTTTAGTTGTTTTTCCTACAGAACTGTTGTTTATTATTTCTATTACTGTAGCACCTTGAAGCCCTAGTCGTGGCCTCGGACCCCATTGTGCTCGGCCCTATACAAACATAGACCAAAATAATGGTACCTGTCCCGGGGAGCTTTATGCTGCTACTTGTCATATGGGATTTAATTCACTGCCGAGGTCACTGGACTGGATCTCAGAAGACCAGGATACTACTCTACTCCTGGCCCATCCACTGACCCGCAGTGTGGTTTTGCTCCAAAGCACTTAAAGTGCAGTAGGGGAACAGAGACGTCAAGTGATCTGCCTGCCCAGAGACGCTCTCTCAATATGCATTTGCACTGCACCAAGTACAATGGGGTGCTACTGTGATACAAATACTAAAATATTGGTCGCTTATCCTGTGATGTGTAATATTTATCAGGGTCATTAACCTTTACATTCTCATTAGTCATGTCTCCCTTTAATTGTATCAAGAATTGGTAGGCGGGTTTTTTGCCCTTTTCCATAAGACTTACACAATAATTGTGCATAAGATCTTTAAAAAACCTCAAATGGAAGTCAGTGGTAGTTAAGCAAAATTAATATGATAGTTTTACATGGTGTTTCTGTAAAAATTGCCTTATTTGGGGTTTGCCGTGGCTGCAGATGTAATAAAACAATTGTCTTTCGGGAATAGAGCTGAAGACGGTTTTGACAGATGATTTCCCCCCCCCCCCCCCCCGTATTCCCATTTGACATCACAGAAACATGGCTCTCTTAACAAAGCACTGTCTAATATCACCGTTTTTAATAAAAGAAAAGCCACCAAAGAAAAGCGAGTGGTTGCTAGAGAAGGAAGCATGGTAGCTCTGCACTCGCTGCCAAAAGATGGATGGTACGTACAACTAAAGTCTAGCAATATTTGTCTTGGTGAATCTGGATGAAATTCTAAGGCCCCAATTCTGACCTTGCATACAAAGGCACATAGACACACCCCTAACTTGCACTGGGTCAGAAACTCAGCCGGTACAAATCTATGTAGCCCATTGACTTCAATGGAGCTACAAGAATTGTAATCTTTTACAGAGTATGTCCCATTGTTGTGTGCATGTATGCCATAATAATGAATGTTCAAAATAGCCATACTACAGGGCTTCAAAGCACTTTAGCAAACAGGAATTCCAGAAACCAGTCTTCTGCATCAGAAGAACTGTGAAAACGGAACATGTGGGAAAGCCAGAAACAAGTTTGTCCTATCCAGAGCAAGCCACTATTGTTTTTTTCAGCCTCGTTCTTAGAGCATGCTATTCTCTTGATCAATGAGTCATCCAGCCTGCACTTGACTGAAAGAAAACAAACAAATTGGACCATTGGATTTAATTGGACCATTTGGGTTCAAAATTGCTGCTGCACTCAGAAAAAAACAATGAAGGAGACTAGAGGGTTTTACCCCCTTAATGCTAATGAAAATAAATAAATGAGATGTCTATTTATAATGTAGATCTTGATCATTTTTTTAAAGTTGTTTTAAGAACAATTACCATCTTTATCCACTTACAGAAACCAGCACGTGTTGTCTGCACATAATAAGGCTATTATATATTTATGACATTCTATTTTCTCTATAAATATCCTATGTCAGTTCATTGCCAGCTTCCTTTTAAAAATAGAAATGGAGTAATTCTCAGAAAAATAGATAAAGAGAAGCATTGGTCTGAGTCAGGACTATTGGGTTCTGCTGCTCATTTGCAGTACAAGCTTACATGCCTCAGTTTGTCCATCTGTGAAATGGGGATAGTCCTGCACTTCCTTAACATAGTTGTTTTTAGGAACAGTCAAATTAAAGGTTTTGGGAGGCACTCAGATAATATGGTGATAGAGACCTATATAGGAACTTAGACAAATGGAATGATCCCAGGTCTCCAGCCCTTGTTGTCTGCAATAGTCCCATTGACTACCTGCATTAATAAGGACTACTTGTATGACGAAAGGTTGGAGGATTGGCCCAGTATTCATACTTCATCTCAGAAGACTTCAAGGGGTAATTGCAAAGAGTTAGACAATTTCAACCCTCCCTGGTGGAAATTTTTTTTTAAAAAAAAAGCCTTTGAGACGGACCTGGCCCATTCTTTTATATAAACCTAAAAATCATCGTTTGAAATGAAGCTAGTTTTCATTGGCCCCTTTGGCACATAAGTTTATTGTACTGTCGAATGCCCTCAACTTGTTTCTTGCCACAAATGCCTGATTTATAGCTTCAAGGAGCGGAGCATTAACTGGGGGGGTTTTCGAAGCCATTAGCCCTTCTAACTGGCTTTGTAGTACTGACAAGCCATCCAGCTGTCTTTGCCGTTCACAAATTATTTGGAATTCCTGTGGATTTAAAATCTAATTTCAAAAGATTTCTGCAGGATTTGCTCCTCAGGCACAGATGGATGATTTCTATTATGCTTAAATTGAAACTTTTTGTCTAGCAAACGTGTAAATTCAGTGCTGCCATTTCCATGCCCTTTAAAGTCCTGAGAGTACACGCTCATCACTATTGCTATCTGTCCACTTAAATGAATATTAAAGAACTGTGTGGACAGTAACCCAAGTCCTTCTTTGTCTTTCTTTTAGATTGTTCACTCCTCGAGGCAGGAGTAGTCTCTCTCTTTGTACCTCAGGTGGTGCCAAGAGTCTCATCCACACTAAAGGCTACATCGTGGAGTAACCACAAGCCCCGAATAAGGTTGCACTGCTCCAGGGACCCAACCGTGGCTGTGTTGAGATTCAATCTCTGATTTCCCCCATCCTCTAGCAGGGAAGTCAACTGTGCTAGCACTTTTTCACGCACAACCTACTTCCCCCTAAACTGTGCCTCAAATGATCTGGCCAGCATGTGGGGGACAGAGTTAATGCTCCCCTCACTGGATGAGGAGTAGCTGCCCTGCGGGGACTGGGATGTGGGCGGTCTCCACGGCTGTGCTTCTCCTTGGGTCACGACTTAGCCCTATACAGATAGTAGCAGTGTACGGGACTGACATATAGGAAAAGGTCCCAGGCAGCTCACTTCACATGTGTGATGCTGCAGCTTGGGCAGGATCCAAACCAAAGGAATCATCAGTATTCCCCCCACTGCTGTTCATTGCCGTGCATTATTCTTTCTGTAGAACATGGAGGCATGTGGCATTTAACACACAGGGTGCAACCCTTGTCCCAAACAATTCAATGCCAAAACTCACAGGGCCTGATGTCTAAAAGTATTTAGATGCCGAAAAATGCAGATAGGAACCCGGTGGCAATTTCAAAAGTACCTAGGTACCTGACTTCCATTGATTTGTGTATTCCTATTTGGCATCACAGAAACATGGCCCCACGAAACAGGTTAATGTGCTCAATCCAAATCCCGACAGACTGGCATTCAGGTCACAAGAGCCACCGGCCTAGCAAGGAAAAAAAGGAGCGTTGGAGGCAAAGGGACTGAATTCTCCCTTCTCCACCGTCAAAGCGTGGTCCCTACATATCGGTGCCGACTCGCCTTATCAGGGCTATGCGGCACAGACTGCATTGCTGCTGCCTTTTCTGTTGTAGCAGCACTGTGGATCCATTTTCCAGGGCTGTCTGTCTGGCACCTTTAACGAGCATGCACATGTGTTAAGATTGATATTGTCAGTAGTAAAGACCCTTTAAGCCTCACCTCTGTTTTGTTTTTTTCTTCACGCCTCCCATAGGAAGTAGTTTCAGGTGAAAGACACCAAGGAGGACAGTTGCTGGAGGAACCCAAGTTGCTGCATTTCAAAGGGAATACCTTTAGTCTTCAGATCTCAGTTCTTGATATCCCGCCTTTCCTCTGGAGAATTAAACCATTTACTGCATGTCAGGTACTTGTCAATATTCTACTTTTTTTAAAAAAAAATTCAGAGGCAGCATGAGTTTTTACCAGTAGAAGTAGCGTGCAGGCAAGGTATCTGCCTCTTTTATTTTGTTTTCCTCAGAGAAGCGTGGATTTAATCTCTGAGCAGCCAACAAAAATGCACCGACAATTGTGAGAAATGAGAAATGAAACATGTCATGTAAAGCACAGTGGTGGTAAATCTCTCTCAGCTTACAGAAGCATGCTTTTATTATCCCCCACGTTGCACTGGGCCCCAACTAACTCCCTACATTCCGGCTCAACATCGGCATTCCCGTTAAGAGCAGTTTTTCGATAGCAGTAAGTGAGTTGTCATTCCGGGACTTAATTGAAACAGGGAATGGTCAGCTGAACTGGAGTGCACGTCTTCATGAATTTGAATGTCACGGGTTCAAACCACGGCATTTATACATTTAGGCTTGGAAATGATAGAGCAGCACTTTCTCCCGCCTGTGGTGCATTACTTAGTTAAAAAGAGTGTCTAAACTGGGAAGAATAAATCAAAGGGAGGGAAAGACCCTACCAACGCGCTGGCCCCTGAAAATAGTAAGCAACGTATTGGCACAAAGTGTGTTAAAATAAGAGACGAGCTTAATTAGCATGTCATTTCACATACGCTGCAAGCACGTAGACAGAGAAGAGGAAAGCAGGGTCTCTTGTGATCTCTGGGCAAATGTAGCCCTAAATGTATAGGCAGATTGTCCTAAATATTAGCGAGACTGAGCCAGAATACAAGCCCTATGGTAGAAATACCGATAATAGCGCCTGAAGGTAATTTATGCCACGTAACCTACCTGGAGGAGGAAAGGGAATGATACTGCTTCAGAGCAGGTTGTGGGAATGACAAAGTATCTTGTTCCATTATGTTTGTTTGTTTTACAGTTTACAAAACAAACCTATCATAATCTATAGGCACACCTCCCACTTGTGTGAAGCACACATTAAAATCTGTAGTTATATGTGCATTACTAAGCTTTTCTGCTAATCGCATGTTAGGGTTTGCTTACCCATAGATAAAGGCACTACAGAATTCAGTTAATATCAAATGTAGATCACCTCACGATTAACCCATCCCAGAGAGTAAAAACCTGGCAGTACAATCAAGAATGATTCAAGGCACCATTAGAAATAGCTTGCTTGCTTACAGAAGACTCCTCTAATAAAGGTGGAATGCAATTGCACTCCATACATTTGGGGTGCTTTGTGCCGGTCTCTTCAGCCTGCCTTGGTAAGAGCGGGTGGAGTGTCTATCACAGGTTCCACTATAAAGAATGAGTATCAATCACTTAAATGTCCAGTATATACAAGAACAGATCTCAAAGCAACACTGGTGTGGCTTAAATGAATTTGCACACACCTACATCAAAGCCGACAAACACATTACAATGGAGAGAATTCAGTCCCCTTTTTCACAGCTAGTGCAGCAAAAGGACTCATTTCAAACAACCGTAGAGGTAGATAACGCTACTGTTTGGAGGAACTATGTTCTCATAGTCCTAGATGGAGCAGTGAGCGCAAATGCTTGTAGTTTCGGTGCTCACGGAATTCTATAGTTTAGCACCGATATGGATTATTGCGTGGACATCTGCAGTGGGGGGGGGGGCTGCGGTTACATAAGAGAGAAGGAATCAGCCATTTAAAATGAGACTGGATGATAAAGTCTAGCCAGGGAAGGATAATCCGGATGACCCACTGAGATCTTTCCAACTCTTCCCCATGTTTCTGTGTATTTAAAAGACTTCTTTGGTGAGAGTTATTTCTGGCTGTTGATTTCTGCAGAATGCTGTCTTTAGGGCATTACCTCCTTGCTGGATGTGAGTCCCCAGTAAGTGCAAAGTGCCGAGAGTTACTTGGAGGCCCCCAAAGCATTTTGTGTGCGGTTCAGCACTTCTTTCTCTAACGCCACGTACCATTTCTATGAATAAATATATTGTTTATGGTGTGTTAAACCTAGGTATGTGTGTACTCTGCTGGCAAGCAATATTCTGGTGCTTCCAGGCCAAATTGAGCTGTAGGGTGCTGTTAAAGCAAGTCCTGATAGCCATGCAAATTTCTCCATATTTATCTTTATGGGTTGTAAGGGCCTCACTTTGCTGGATCTAATGCGAGTGGCACCCTCCAAAATAACTATTAAATGTACTGCCGAGAGAGAAAAATATCAGATGAGGGAGCCATATCCCAAATAGCAGCATTTAAGTAATAAGTAAGTGCTACGTCTGCTCTAAGACGAGCGCAGACTGGGGCGGATGGGATCGGGAACCTGCGGGAGTTTTACACGTAGTTCTCAGATTACCCCCTCTTTTGTTTGCTGCCAAAGCGTCGGCAAAACTTCCGACGTCGAAATAGATTTGACAGGACGATAGTGAAGCCGAATCAATATTTGCATTTTATAATTGTGTGTAATGTGAATGACTTGGATGGCTGAGGAATAATAATTATTGTTTTTAATAGGAACCGCAGCACAATTTGCACTAACTTCATGTTCTCTGCTCAGTGAAACGTGGTCCGTGATGAATCTTTAGATCAGCTTAGATTTAGGCCCGGCGTGAACAAATAAACGTCACCGCATTCTGGCCTCTAGAAGCCCAACCCTGAGCCTTAAGATCTGTTTCTCCAGCGCTCTGCAAAGGTCTCTCCTGTGTTTACTCCCTTTTGATTTCATGTCCCACCCTCCACATTTTCCCCCAAAACAAAGGAGGGCTAAAAGAGGCTCACATTAAGTAGACACAGTGTGTGCTTGGCCCTTTACGGCGCTATTAAAAGACACCCCCCCACCCCCACCCTGTCCCAAAGAACTTTACAATCTTTGTAGAGGTGAGGTGACCCAACAAGCAAAGGTAATGGACTTGGCAGAAGGGGAGGATGAGCGCTATCGATACCTCCGGTACCGATTCTAAAATCTCCTACTTCAGGCCGTAAACCGGCCTCTTACCTCAGAGACCAGAATGAGAGAGACTGTGGGAAGCTGCTTGCATCCGACGAAGTGGGTATTCGCCCACAAAAGCTTGCTTATGCTTCAAAACTTTATAGTTAGTCTTTAAGGTGCCACAGGACTTTGTTACCTCTGCTATTCCAGACTAACACGGCTACCTCTCTGATTCTTGTGGGAAGCAGATTATCCCATGTCTGCCTTTTGCGGGTTCTTACACCCAAGTAAGTAAGTAAGTCTATGAGTGCTACATTTAGCCCTCCAAATGAAATCAAAGATGATCACTCTGGAAAAATCTCATTACAGTTGCTCCAGTTTTAATAATAATATTTTTTCCATATTATCACCATTGGTATCTTGCTACCGACTCAGGCGGTAAATGCAGCACTAGATAGATGGACCTAGGGCAGATCCAGACTGGCAGTTCCCATGTTCCTAGCTTGCAGATAATTGTGTTTGTTTGACGTGTGCATCTTGATTGTTCCATTCAATTTTGTGTTGTGTGTGTGTGAGAGAGAGAGGAAATAATTCAGTTCTTGGAGATCATATGGCAAAGTTGGAAGGGATTTGAACGATGACCCAGTGGTGGCTTCATAAGTAGACAGGGATTTTGTTCCTTTCCGAGTGGGAGTGAGATAAGGACCATGTCCATGCCATACTTAGCAGTAGGCAGGAATTGGGTGCCTTTGTGCCCGACAGGAGCTGTGTGTGTGTGTGTGTGTGCTGAGATCCCCATGTGACATGGGCCGGGAGTGCTGGAAGATGTGCCCCTCTCCCTTAGCGTAGCTTTTGTGATGCCCTAAGACCACCAGGTTTGCCTAGACAGTGGCTGCTTCAACTTGTGTTTTGCAACAGTCACCTGGAAAACGCTATGTTGAACCTGAATCAGAAAATATAAAGGCGGGACAGTATGGATATGGGCCCTCAGGTACGCCCACTTGAAATGCAGAGGAAGGAGGACTCCGTATTTGAGCTTGCAGTTTAGCAAATCTTTTGATCAAGTAACCGAATGCCATGGCAACATATCAATCAATCATAATGAAGCGTCACCCCAAGGTGCACTGCCAGGGTCATGGCCAGCAAGCACACTGATGTTTTGTTAGATCCCTGTCCGTGTATTAGGGAGGACCGGAGCCGATTGGGCTGCTTTTTGTCTTTGCAATGGCAGGAGGCGTGAAGCCTGTGGTAGGATGCCTTTTACAAATTGTGAATCAAAAGGAAAAGCAGTGGAGGTTAATCCCACAAAAGAGCCAACAGTATCAGGGGAAGCATTTCCCTATAATATACTAGCTGCGTCTGGTCATGTTGGCTATCCCACGGGAGCGGAGCCTGAAAACGTGGGCTCCCTCCTACCGCTTTCACAACCGATAGGGGAAACCCCTCTAGAGGGTTTGCGTCAGATCGGGATAAAGCCCAGACAACCAAGGTCTGAAGCCAGACAGCCACCTTCCTTGAGTAAAAAGCAGCTGTTTTTCCGAGCACCGTGCGTGTCTTGGAGGACATGATTTACATTCTCTCCAGCTGCTAGGAGCCTAATTATAACGGGGGACTCAAACTAAAAGCGTTTCCACAATATTTTACTTTTAACACTCAGAACGTCACAACACTTTGTTCTCTCGTATTACTTTTCACACAATTCTCAGCTCGGCGAGTTCCCACGTGAGTCCCTCCCCACTCCGAGCGAAAGCAAAGATGATTACGCTGGAAAAATCTAATTACAGTTGCTCCATTTTTAATATTTTTTTAATGTTTTCTTTATCACCATCGGTATCTTGCTACTGCTACGGATCGGGAGCTAAATAATACAGCTCTTCTAATTGCTACTTAGTTCATTATTTTATGTAAACCCTGACAGTCATCTTGAGAGGATGCAGATTTAGCTGTATTTCAGGGGTGAGTAAAATGAGCTCTAATCCGTATCGGCCTTCAGAAAGGCGCAATGATATTTTTGTTTGGAAAGCGCATCCGTGTCTCCGACGGAAGCGGGCTGTACATGTACAAAGTATCATCGTATAATTAGTTTCAGTGGGGCTATAGGTTGCCGTGAGTGCACCGAGTCTTATACACCAATGATAACCAAGAAAAAGGGGCTCCCCTTGGATAGAACTGGTGTAGAGAAGGGAGGTAAGGAAGAGGAGCTCGCTCATGTGTTTTCCACTGAAAAGATGTATTAAAGGTCACGCTTTACATTAAGGTTCAGTTTATAACTAGCTTATAAGAGGGGTTAATACATGATTTAATGAGGCTTAAATTATAAACAAACACTCGATTAGAGTCCAGCAGCTAACAGATCGCTTATAGTCATCTATAAACATCTTCTACCGACGCGAGTATAGCCACTTACTTACTTAAAACACACACACACGTCTACAACATGCTTTAGCTTCATTTAAGGTATTAACCCTTTACAAATGGAATCATATTAAAAGTATGACCAGATTAAACTTGATTTCCCGTTCTTTCTCTTTCTTTCTTTCTTTCAGCGGCCAGCTCCGCACACTTCTCATATCACGTCTTTCTTTCTTTCTTTCTTTCAATATTTACCGAGCTAAAACTTAAAGAAAACACAGGCAGGGAAACCAACCCGGGTGCAAAATACTACATTTGAATCATCTGCCTTTGAAACCCAATTCTCTTCCTTTACATTAAGATAACAGCTCATCCAAGCTATTTCATACTTATTTCCCCCCCTCCACACACACACACACGCTTTCTAGTTTGTCAATTTGTCGTGACTTTAAAATAGTTTTAAATTAATGGACTGTTTGTTTAAAGGATTGCAAGGCAAGGCAAGGCCACACTTTGCCAGTAAGAAAGAACTTTCCTTGAATAGGGTGAGAGGGCTAATAGTCGTTTTCTTAGGCTCCCTGTCACAACATTAAAGTTCTAATTGCCCCACTGGGCATATGATCTCCTGTGCACTTCCAGACCCTCATCGTCCTAGGAAATCAGAGTAGCCAGGAATGCCTCAAGTTTTATACTGACCTATTACGGGAATGGTTGTGTTGTGCATAGATGGATGGTATTAATTCAGAAAAGGAGCAGCATGAGATGGTTCAAAAAGAAAGCAAACAAGATAGGCTAAAGTTGAACTGAAAACAGAGAAATGTCTCCTGAATTCAGCCTGTCAGATGGAATGTGCTGTATACGAGGGCTGGTCTTCACTCCGGGGGGAGATGGGCTGTAGATACGCAATTTCTATTAACAAAGTTAATAACGTAGCTGAAATCGGTGTCTCTACAGCCGACTTACCTGCCATCCTCACGGCGGTCACCGGCACGGTCCCCCGTCGACTCCAGCTTGCGCCTTTTGGCGAGCTGGACTTCCGGAGTCGACGGGGGAGCCGCTGGCGATCGATTTATCGTGCCTTGACGAGACGCGATCAATCCATCGCCAAAAGATCGATCCTTCCCCGCCGTAGTGAAGACGAGCCCTAAGTAAGTAAGTCTCTCAAGAGAAGTACCTGAAGCGCCATTGCTCAGATTTAAAATTGGGCTAAAGGCCGCACTGGAAAATGTGTTCCCGGAGTACTGGTTAAGGTCTCTTCCAGTTTCAAGGATTCTGTAATGCTTATTGTGAAAGCCAGAGTGCCCCACAGTGGGGCAAGACTGTGGAATTCCAGAGTCTGACGGGGTAATAAAGAAACTCCTCTGAATGAAACAAACACATTTCTTATTGTTTTCAATGTTTCATTCTCACTCGTCCTCCGTGTGGCTGAGGGAAATTTAAGCTTGCAGTAATTTTAACAGTGCGGTTTTCAATTGGAATTGACATTAATTAGTTGTGCGCTACTCAACGTTCACGGGGACATTATTACAAAAGCAATTCCGGCAAAATCGTGTATATAATTATTGTTTGTCTCCTGCTTTGCAGTTGTCACAGCTTCTCTCTCTCTTTTTTCTTCCTTCTTCTGTGTGTCTGTGGGATGCATTTCTTTCACAGGAAGTTCCTTTCTCTCGCGTGTGGTGCAGTAACCGGCAGCCACTGCACTGTGCCTTTTCACTGGAGCGTTACACTCCCGCAACCACACAACTGTCTTGCAAGATCTGCGTTCGGCAAGTCAAGGGCCACGAGCAGATCCTACAGATCCAGACATCTATTCTAGAGGTAACTTTTTCAGCTGGTTTTGCTCTCTACTCTGTCACTAAGTCGCCGTGTAACGCTGGAGACAACTCCACCACTCTGCCTAGGTTTACCCTGTGTAAAATAGTGTCGCCTTTATATCTGTAGCTAGCATTTCCCCTCTGGAGAGCTGCTGCTTTTCAGCTCAGCTTCCCACTGGAGAAGAGGTCATTGATGCATAGAAGAATAACTTGGTTTCTTTAAAAAGAACAGGAATATTTGTGGCACCTTAGAGACTAACAGATTTATTTCAGCACAAGCTTTCGTAGGCTATACCCCATTTCATTGGATGCATAGAATGGAACACAGTAGTAAGATATAGAGATAGATACACAGAGAGAGACAGAGAGAGAAAAAAAACATGAAAAGGTGGAAGTTGCCATACCAGTTCTAAGAGGCTATTTATTTAATTAAGATGAGCTATTATCAGCAAGAGGGGGGGGGGGAAACCAACCCTTTGTAGTGATAATCAAGATGGCCTCGATCAGACAGTTGACAAGAATGTGTGAGGATACTGAACACGGGGAAATAGGATGTATCAGATTGTGTTATGACTCAACCATTCCCAGTCTCTGTTTAACCCTAAGTGGATTGTATCCAATTTGCAAATTAATTCCAGTTCCGTAGCTTCTCCTTGGAGTCTGGTTTTGAAGTAAGTTTTTCTGTTTTCTGTTTAAAATGGTCACCTTCAAATCTGTTTGTTTGTTATTGAGTGACCAGGGAGGTTGAAGTAAGTGTTCTCTGACTGGTTTTTGAATGTTATGATTCCCGATATCAGATTTGTGTGTGTCCATTTATTCTTTTGCGTAGAGACTGTCCGTTTTCGCCAATGTACATGGCAGAGGAGGGGCATTGCCGGCACAGGATGGTATAAATCACATTAGTAGATGTGCAGGTGAACGGGCCCCCGATGGCGTGGCTGATGTGAGTAGGTCCGACGATGGTGTCACTTGAATAAATGTGTGGACGGGGTTGGCGTCGGGCTTTGTTACAAGGATAGGTTCCCGGGTTAGTAGTTTTGTTGTGTGTGTGTTCTGTGGTTGCAGGTGAGTATTTGCTTCAGGTTGGGGGGTAGGGGGCGTCTGTAAGCGAGGACCGGTCTCTCTCCCAAGATCTATGAGAGCGAGGGATCGTCTTTCAGGATAGGGCGGTAGATCTTTGATGACGCGCTGGAGCGGTTTTAGTTGGGGGCTGAAGGTTGATTTACACACCCATACCGGTCATTGACCTGAGGCGGTCAAAAAGCAGGCAGGCAAATCCTGCCATTCGGGAATCTCAATTCCTAACGAACAAACTTTGCATCAAGAATGGACTGTAATCCAAAATCAAGGGAAAGGACCAAATCTTCCGCTGGTCACGCAACTCCCAAGCTATCCCCACCAAACAGAACCTTTGCTCACGAGCGGTAGGACCGGGGAGACAGTGTCGTCTATTTTTCCTCAGGTAAATGTTGCCATTGTGGTTTTGTCGAGGAGGACTAGCTGTCCATAAACCCCGGGTGCATGTTGGAACGCTCTCTTCCAACAGATTCACTAATACGGCAAGTTTTCTTATTCTATCTGTCTCCAAAGGTGACGGAAGAAGGAGGAGAATTTGACGGCACCGCAAAAACAACAAAACCCTCCGAATACTTGAACTTCATCGCTTTACAATTCCCACAGCTATCCAGATAGATAGCAGTGGCTTATCTCAGAAGCGCAGGATATGAACATCCTACCGTTCTTCTGCATATTTAATTTAAACAATCCGAAAAGACGACATATCTACAGCATTCCTATTACTTTGCACGGATGCCTTTTAGGATGTATCATAAATGTTACATGAAGCTACCGGGAACGTCGCTATAATTTAATATTTATACTTCAGTAGCATCCGGCGGGCCCTCGGTTCAGAATGGGGCACTATTAATTCAGATGTCTACAAACACAGACGGTCCCTGCCCTGTACAGCTGAAAGTCTCACAAACCGAAGAGAGATGAAAACGGGAAGTTGGCAGAGGGAAGAGGACGCCATGTTGAAATTTGAATGAAGTCAGAAAAGCTTGCATATTTGTATCCATATTTGTTATTTCCAGATCGTACGTATGTATGTCCTCATTTTACAAATGCAATCAAATCGTGACTCAATAGTACGCACTACAGTCGTCGCCGTGTCGGTCCCAGGATATTCGAGAGAGAGAGACGAGACAAGGCGGGCGAGGTCATATCTTTTCTCAAACTGACTTCTCAGCCACACAGAGCTCTTTTTTTAGTTCTGGGAAAGAAACTTCCAGCATCACAAGAAAATGCAAGTGGGAGCGGATCCTCTAGCATAAATAGTTAGTTAGCTTCCGTCGTAAGAGACCATCGAAGGTAGAGCGGCCCGTCGACACATTTGCGCTCGTACGACAGAAGAGAGTAGCACGTGACGGACTGTCGTAAGGAGCCATACGTCCAACGCGTCCGCTCGATCCATCGTTTTCGGCGCGTAGCACGGTAACAAATCGAAGTTCTCGGATTTGTCTTTCGAAAGCGTCACGCGGGTTTCCTTTGAGGACGAGGACCGGCAGGTCAGCTCTAGAGCGATCGCTTTAGGAAAAGCGTTCACTAGTGGTCGACGGCAGGGTTATGTCTTATTTGCTTGCGTCGGTTCATTCGAGAGCGTAGCGACGGTCTGATTTCACCCACGTAATCGGTTGTGGGGCAATTGCCCCACCGGATGAGGCATACCACACGTCACGCTAGGCGGGCGTACGGGGAGGCGGGGGGAGGTCGTCGTAGCGGCAGACTTACGTATGCGGGTTTTGCATCTATGGTCCCGTCAGAGACCGGCGGCACTTTGTAGCACCGACAACCGGGAGACGGCGCCGCCAAACCAATATCGCCACCGGCGAGAACGCAACCAGCAATCCGAACAAATTGGATAACGATGCCGGAAGGGGAATAGACTCCCGCTCATTCGCCCAAAGCCGCGTCGCCTCTCGAAAGTTGAACGTGAGCGAAAACGGTACACTCGAGCAGATCGAACTTGGCAATATCGCTCTGTATTTATTTTCTTCTACGTTCACCACGGCTTTGGGCGTTTGCCCGAGTAAGGACCACGCCCGGATCCAAATATTCACGACAAAAACTAATTATCTAACCCAGGGGTTGGCAACTTTTCAGAAGCAGTGTACTGAGTCTTCATTATTCACTCTAATGTAAGAAAGATTTCATGTGCCAGTATCACATCCTAATGGCTTTCTTTAGAAGGTCTCTCTCTCTCTCTTTTTCGATAAATCTATCTAAAATATATAACTAACTAAACAAACAACTAACTAAACTATTATTGTAGATAAAGTAAATAAGGTTTTTATAATGTTTAAAAAAGAAGCTTCATTTACAATTAATTAAATTAAAATGCAGAGCCCCCGGACTGGTGGCCAGAACCTGGGCAGCGTGAGTGCCACTGCAAATCACTGTGCGTGCTACCTTTGGCACACGTGACTACCCCTGACGATATAACCGATGTAGACTTTTTTTCAGCCAGAAGTATTTCATAAAGCAGATGATATTATTTCATTTCTCAATGAAGTAAGTGAATCTTAGCTTAGCTATGTCGGGGACGATAGATATACTAATCCTAAACGCAGAAGATAGATAGTCATCTAAAGGAACAGGGTAGGTCGAGCGGGCTATAGGTGGGAACGTCTCTGTTCTCAGTATAGCTCGGCGCGTGCGAACGGTTAAGCAAGTTCACGAACGGAGAATAAAGGACAAATGGAAATGCAAGTAATTTGGCAAACTGTCTGTCGTGAGGTTTAAACGCTCAGCGGGACGGGAAGGGACCCGGATGTGGTCCTCTAGTCAAGTTAAGTCAAGTCCTGCATTTCTAGGATTCTGCGTGACCATTTCTACTGGAGTCTTTTGAATTTGGCCCAGTGTGACATACATACATAGTAAGAAAAGAAATTGTATATTCATTCAGTACCTGGCAGTTTACGGGACCGTAAGGGTACATCTTCAGTCGGCGGGCAGCGATCGATCTATGGGGGATCGATTTATCGGTCTACTGTAGATGTGACAAACGGATCCTCACGCGCGCTCCCCATCGTCTCTGAAATCCAGCTCCGCAAGAGGCGGAAGCGGAACTGACGGGGGAGCGGCAGCGCTCGACTCGCTGCCGTGTGGACGTCCAGGTAAGTCGCCCTAAGATACGGTGACCGTAGTTGACCCCCGTCCCACTGTATCCCAGGCCTAAGATGTCCAAGCATTTTGGTGGTATTATAGCTGTGTGTGTGTGTGTGTCTTAACGTTAAAAGGAAAGTTTTTACTAGTCAGAGCGTAGATCTGTGGCGACAAAGAGAACGGTCCAGCGGCGAAGGCACTAACCTATCACTTGCGAGACCTGCACTTAAGTCAAGTCCAAGCCAAGTGACAGACCAGTCTTGACTTGACGTGCAGTGAACTGTAGGCAAGTCAGTCGCTTACTTAAGCTTTCTGTGCCTCAGTTCTCAATCTGTAAAGTGGGATAATAGCAGCAATGTCCTTTCAAGGAGTGCCCGGCAGTATCGGTGTACTATAAAAGGATCTTGGATACCTGCCGATCTATGAACTAACTGTTCTGTTTCTTTTTATGTTTTGCGTAGACAGAGAGAGAAACCGTCACTTTGTTTCCACGCGAGGACGGCAACTTCCCCGCACAAACCGGTCCCAAAGCCTTCAAAATCCCGTACTCCATCAGACAGAGAATATGTGCAACATTTGACACGCCCAACGCTAAAGGCAAAGACTGGCAGATGTTAGCACAGAAAAACAGCATCAACAGGTAACGGGAGGCAAGTCGGAAAGGTGAACAATTTGCATACGCAATAGGAATAAGGCACCGCTATGTTTTGGGTTTTTTTTGCTTGTTTAAAAGACATTAGAATAAGAATTACTAGACTCGATCCGGAGGAGAGAGAGAGGTCGCCGCGTTCAAGCGTCAGTCGGTCACAAAAACAGATGTACGAACCGCAGTTTACTCCGAGAACGTGTGTTTTGGGCCAACGCCGCAGGGCGCTAGTTTGAAAGTTCAGATGTCCTCATCTAGGTTCTGGAATGGTCTTCTCTGACATATAGACGTGGCATATCTGTACACTAGGCAATGGCAGAAGGCGGAGAGATTTCTACCTCGTGATATGACGATACAAAGATCGTATATCATTCCTAGGTAGGGTTCAAGAAGAGCAGCCAAGTTAGTCGGTATCCGTAAAGAAAGCGAGGAATACTTGTAGCACCTTAGAGAGACTAACAACTAGTTTATTTCAGCATAAGTTTTCGTGGGCTATAGCTCACTTTGTCGGACGCATAGAATGGAACAGAAGTAAGATGCATTTGTACACACGGAAAGAAAGAGGGAAAAAAACATCATATAGAGTGCGTTTGTTTGTTAGCATACCAATTCTAAGAGGGCTGTTTGTTAAATGTAGATGGGCCGTTATCGGCAGGAGAAAAAAACACCTTTTGGAATGGATTTCTGTTGTCAGTGAAATTAACTCAGGTAATGCAATCAATTAGTGTAACGAGCGAACCATTCGCAAGTCCTATTTAGTCCCTGGTTAATTGTGTCCCATTTGAAAATTAATTCCAGTTTCTCATCAGAGACCGTTTTGGAAATTTTTCTGTTTCCAAACCGAAACCATCAAATCTTGAATGGAATGGCCGGGAAGACTGAAGTGTTCTCCTACTGGTTTTTGAACGTTATGATTCCCGATGTCAGATCTGTGTCCATTTATTCTTTTGCGTAGAGACTGGCCGGTTTGGCCAATGTACATAACAGAGGGGCATCGCTGGCACACGATGGCATATATCACGTCGGTCAACGTGCGGGCGAATGAGCCTCCGATGATGTGGCCGACGTGATCGATTGGGTCCTACGACGGCGTCAGTTGAATGGATACGAGGACAGAGTGGGCATCAAGCTTTGTTACAAGGATAGGTACCCGGGTTAGCGTTTTTGTTGCCTGGTGTGCGGTTGCCGGTGAGTGTTTGTTTCAGGTCGGGGGGCCGTCCTTAAGCGAGGACCGGCGTGTCTCCCAAGAGCTGCGAGAGAGAGCTTAAGTAAGTCGGGGGCCGAAGGTGACGGCTAAGGGCGTTCTGTTTTTGTCTCTGTTGGGCCCGTCCCGTAGTAGGTGGCTTCTGGGTACTCTTCTTGCTCTGTCAATCATCTGTTTGTTCACTTCCCCAGGTGGGCATTGTAGTTTTAAAAACGCTCGGTAGAGATCTTGAAGGTGTTTGTCTCTGTCTGAGGGACTGGAGCAAACGCGATTGTATCTTAGAGCTTGGCTGTAGACAACGGATCGAGTGGCGTGTTCCGGATGGAAGCTGGAGGCATCTCGGTAAGTAAGTAAGTGTGGCGGTCGGCAGGTTTCCGGTCTAGGGTGGCGTGTACCTGCCCATTATTTATTAGCACAGTCGCGTCTAGGAAATGGACCGCTCGTGTGCATCGGTCCAGGCCGAGCGTGACGGTGGGATGGAAATTGTCGAAATCAAGGTGGAATTCCCCAAGGGCTTCTTTTCCCCCGGTCCAGATGATGAAGATGTCATCACTATACCGCAAGTAGAGTAGGGGCAGTAGGGGACGAGAGTTAAGGAAACGTCGTTCTAAGTCGTCTGCCATAAAAATGTCAGCATAACGTGGGGCCACGCGGGTTCCCATGACGGTCCCGCTGACTTGAAGATACATATTGTCTCCAAATGTGAAATAGTTGTGGGTGAGGACAAAGTCACAAAGTAAGTTCAGCCCCCAGGTTTGCCGTGACTGACAATGATATCGGGGATACCGTTCTCGATACCTTGTAGTCCATCTATCTTTGTGTGGATTGTTGGTGTAGAGGGCTTCTGTAAGAGTGGGTACCCCAGTCTCTGTGCTCTTGAGTACAAAGGGACTCTTTTATGTATGTCAGATCACTAACTAACTGACTTACTTTAACTGACCCCCCAGCTCTCACACTTTACCAGCTGGAACTTGGGGACCTCCGGCTGCCACTGCTCAGTAATCACCGCAAGACCATGCGGTGGGGGTACCTTGACACCCAACAACTCCCGTGATTGATTTCTCCCCCTGAGAAATCGGGACCTTCAACGCTGTTCCCTTCCCGTCTGTTACCAAGAGAGATAAGAAACTGCCCTGAGGCTTCACCCTGTGAGCTTTTCTCTTTTTTAGACACACAGATTGCCCTGTACCTGGGGACTGGGATAAATCCAAGCTAGGATTTCTTTATGAGAAGAACCAAATCTTTTTATAACTAACTAAAAAGACTTACTTACTTACTTAATAAAGAAAAGAACATAGAACATAGGCACAAGTACAGCTTACAATGTAGAGGAGTTTTCTAACTTCTCATCTGAAATGGACAGAGATACCCCAAGAGGTACAGACTTTATGCCAAACCAAAATATTACTCACAGTTAGTTAGCTAAGTAAGTAGGAATATAAGAAGGAAAGTTGAGTCATCATCTCCACAGCTAGAGATGAGCTCCCGGACCCTTGCCCATGTTGCATGGCAAGCCCAAACCGAAACTAACTCTAAAACCCCTCCCTCCCTGTCTCATAGCAGGGAAGCTCTTTCTTACGTCACCACTTGTTCTCAGGTAACATTATTAATTAACCCTCTCCAGCACTTTTTACACTTAGTTATGACAGCTTCTACATCCATAGCGGCCAGGATGGTGTCCTCTGGAAGAGCGCCGATGGATCGTAGTTTCCTCGGGAACTCTGTGGTGTGTCGGAGATAGCCGGTAGCATAGGGCCCGAGGAGAGAGGAGTCCACATAGCCAGACAATCCTGCCGTTCGTTAGGATGCCAACGCCTAAGAAAGACAAAGGGGCGGCCAGGATTTCCAGGTTTGTGGATCTTGGGTAGTAAATAATAGAATGTGCCTGGGCGGGGGTCTAGGCATGTGTCTGTATAGATGTGTTCCTGTGCTTTTTCAGTGAGTTTCTTGAGCAGATGGTGTAGTTGTTTCTTTTGGTAATTCTCTGTAGGATCAGAGGATAATGACCTGTAGAATGTATGAGCTTTCGTGGGCTAATACCCACTTCGTCGGATGCCCACGAAAGCTCATGCTTCAAAACTTTATAGTTAGTCTTTAAGGTGCCACAGGACTTTGTTAACTCTGCTATTCCAGACTAACACGGCTACCACCCTGATTCTTGTAGAATGTATGTGGAGTTAGTCGGAGAGCTGTCTGGCAGCCTCTGATAATGGGCCATCTACATTTAACAACAAACAAACAAACAAACAGCCCTCTATCTTAGAATTGGTGTGCTAATGTGATTGATGCACTATATATTTTTTTCCTCTTTCTTTCTGTGTGTGGAAACTCATCTGTCTTTCATTCTATTCATCTGACGGAGTGAGCTGTAGCTCACGAAAGCTGATGCTGAAATAATAAACTAGTTAGTTAGTTAGTCTCTAAGGCGCTACAAGTATTCCTTGCTTTCTATTCATATGTACGTCCTTTGGTGTTGTTTGCCATACAGTGAATGAAGAAATCGGGTGTGTTGCCTCCATGGAGCATTTTAAAGGCGACAAAAGTATGTGTAAACAAACAAAGAATAGTTCCCATCTGTGCTTGCACTGCAGTGAGAGAAGTAAGTAAGTAAGTGGGGGGGGGGGGGGACGACTAAGGAATGTGTGCTGTTTGTGTGTGTTTGTTTTCTTTCCAGTCGGCTACAGTACCGTGACTGTGGACTAGTCACAGGCTGACTTACTTTCTGCCTCTTGTGGAGAAAGAGAGTCCGGGCGAATGGTGAAATGTGAGTCACTCAGTCAAGATGTTTGTTGTTTTTTGTAGGTTGGGGACAGTTACTTGATGAGATGAGACCATGTCCGTGTTTGTTTGTTTGTTTATTATAACAAGGGTTTAAGGAGAGCACAATCTGAGATGGCTAGTAAGAAGCAGGGCAGCCTAGATAGATAGATACAGGAGTGAGTGGCATGTAGGAGATCAGGGAGAAGGCATGTATTTGTTAGTGCCAGCACAGGTGCTCTTGGGTAAGTAGAGTCGAGTCAGAGAGGCAGCTGTGGCAGTGTGGAGCTGCAGAAGTGACATAAAAAGGAAGAGAGACAGAGTGAGTCCAGTGGCAGCACCATCACGAAAGACTAGGAGAAGTATTGAGGCATAAGCTTTTGTGGGCATTTTAGCCCACAGAAGCTTAAGCTTCAGTAGCTTGCTTTGTTTGTTTGTTAGTCTTTCTTTTGTGAGGGTGCCACTGGACTCTGTCTTTGTTGCTTGGGTATGTAAGTAAGTCATGCTGCTATGTGAGAAAGGAGGCTTTGAGGCAGAGTGAGGTCCTTGTCCTTGCTGCAATAGAGCCAGGTGATCGATGGAGGCGCACAGAGGAGACTCCTGGGATGGGCACGGAAGTAAGGAAGGAAGGAAGGGAGTTCACCTGGGTGCTTGGTGGAGGACGGGCCATGTGATGGGGCAGCAGCTGGAAGGCCTTTGCTGTGGAAGGAGGGGTCTCTGCCTATTGGCCGAGCCGGGCTAGGGGGTGGGGCCAGCCAGCGGGGTTGGCCTTCATAGAGCGAGGGCCCAGCGACCTTGGGAGCGGGCGAACAGGGATGGCAAACAGGGGAGTTTCCAAAGGGAGTTCCCACAGGGGGGCCAGGGGGCCCCCAGGCTGGCCACTCCAGTGGCACCTTGGGACCTGGCAGCTGGAGTCCTGACTTTGGCCTCTTCCCAGTTGGTAAGTAAGTAGGGAGCCCTAGCCTCTGGGGGACAGCAGGCAGGCAGGGGCCTGCCTGCTGAGTGAGTGCAGGTTAGCTCTCTCCCAAGGTTGCAGGGCTGTTTGTTTGTTTCCCTGCCCTATAGGGAGGTGGTGAGGGGACTGCTTGGGCTGTTGCTCCCAGCAACTCAACTCTTGCTTCCCAGAGACCAAGGACACACTTCCTTGGAACAAGACACACTACAGAGGAAGCAGACAGAGAGAGTTAGTGAGTGAGTGAGTTACTTCATGAGGAGACTTTGCAAGACACTGCACATTGTTTTGTTACTACCTCCAGGCAGGCAGCCCCTGCACTGCACAGGACTAGGGGATGCCCTGGGGGGAAGCCAAGTCAAGTCCAGTCAACTGGGGCAGAGGGACATCTTCCCATACTTGGAACCCTCTTTCCAGATGGTGCTTGTTGGAGTATCCTCTTGCACTTAGCATACCTCTCCAGGGCAGGGACCTCCAGTCATTAGGAAGAGGCAGGTGTGGCTCTCGAGAGATTCCATCAATCACTCCAAACATAGACACCTGCTTTGGCAACAACCCTGTGCTGACCTGCCTCCTTGCTACAAAGGTTCCCATTCCCTCCAGACAGCTAAGTTGACTTCTCCACAGAAACCAAAGTGGATCCCAACTGTTGCCACTTTGTTACCTAAGAGATAGATAGATTAGATAGATATAGATAGATAGATGGAAAGAGCCAACAACAGCTGCAGAGGAGCACATCCCTGGGACGGAGACTTCGTCTTCTCCCAGGAAGGTCTATTCATTTCATTGGATTGAGGATGAATTGATAGACGACATCCTCTAGGTTCTACTCCGGAAGAGAGCATGGAAGACCATAAAGAAAGAAGTCGGGACCAGATGACAAACAAACAAACATTCACATCAAAAACAACTTGTCACTGGTTGTTGGGCTTCCCTTTTCTGATGTGTCAGATTCTTTCCTTAACAAACAAACACCTTGTACACAAATGCTACAAGTCTCAATAAAAAGATGGGTGAATGAATGAATGAATGAAGGGGAGGGCCGCAGGTTAAAGGAGAAGAATAAATACTGAATAGGCATCATCACAGAAACCAGATGGAAGGAGGACAATCATTGGGACACACACACACAATCAATCAATCGTTCCAGAGTACAAAAGAGATCACAACAACAGACCACATCTTTCTTGCAAGGGCAGGAGCAGGAAAAGAGGGGGGAAGTGAAGTGGCACTATATGTGCTTGCATCCGACGAAGTGGGTATTAGCCCACGAAAGCTCATGCTTCAAAACTTTATAGTTAGTTAGTCTTTAAGGTGCCACAGGACTTTGTTAACTCTGCTATTCCAGACTAACACGGCTACCACCCTGATTCTATATGTACATATGTATGTGAAAGATCATGTAGAATCGTCTGAAGGAGGAGTCAGTCAGTACAAACCATAAATGAATCCACATGTTCCATAGAAGCCCTACAGAGAGATAGATAGATGATTGATTGATTGATAGTATCTATATCATATCATCAATCAATCATCTATCTATCTATCTAATTAATTAAATTAATTAATTACTTCCATGCTCTGCTCTAACAACAATATCACAGTAGACATCTACTCCCTGACCAAGAAAGACAGTGATCATGACTGACAATGAAATGCTAAGGGAGAGTACAGAGGCTATCAATCATCAAATCAAATCAATCAAAATAAAGAAAGAACTCACTCACTCAGTAATACTGCAGGATTTCAATTATCCCCATCCTGACTGACTCACTCACTCTGTACATCTCACCTCAAAACAAAACAAACAAAACACACACAGACAGACACAATTTCCCAACTATACTTACTTACTTACTTACTTACTTTCAATGACTGACTGACGACTGTTTCTTGGAGCAGCTGGTACAGGAGCCCACCATGGGAGAGACAACAACTCCTCTCAATTTACTCCCAAGGTCTAACAAAACAAACAAACAAAACAAACAGGGGCACTTCACTTCAAAGGAGTGACCATAATACAACAAACACACAATCAAACCTTTTACATCCTTGCCGTGGGGAGAGCACAGTCAGTCAACAACAAACAAACAAACAAACAAACAGCCAAATAATACTCTACTCAACTAAACTAACTAACTAACTAACTAACTCACTCTGCTCTGGCATGGAGTGTCTGTCTGTCTGTCAGTCAGAAAAGGGAACTATGCAAAAATGGGGAAGGGGGGGACAGAGTGAGTTTACTTTAGTTAGTTAGTTACACAAATATAAATTTAAAAAAAAGGTAGGTAGGATGAATAGAGTAAAATCCCTGCAAGCTGCATGGACGCTTTTCAACAACACCATCGTAGAGGCCCAAGTTAAAGTAACTTAACTTACTTACTTACTTACTTTACATACATATTGTAACTTAACTTTACTTCTAACTTTAACAACAAACAAACAAACTTACTTACTTACTTACTTACTTTACTTAACTTAACTTAACTTAACAGTAACAAGAAGTCACCGGGACTGGATGGCATTCACCTAAGAATTCTGAAACAACCCAAATGAGAAATTGCGGATCCATTAACTATGCTTTGGAACCTGTCCTTTCAATCAATCACCCTCTGTACCCAATGACTGGAAGACAGATAGATACATAGATTAGATAGCTAATGTAACAAACACCAAAATTAATTCTCAAAAGGACTATAGAAGCAATCCCGACAGACAATTACAGACCGGTCTAACATCAGTACCGGGCAAAGTAGTTGAAACGATCGACGAGAGTAAAAAATAAAATACTCCTGTTTGTTTGTTAGACCCGTAGAAGAAAGGAAACCATTGGGCAAAACTCCACGTGGCTTCTGTAAGGAAGGGGAAATTCATGTCTTTCTTTCTGACTAATCTTTTAGAGGTCTTCAAAGGGAGTCAATGAACATGTGCAGAAGGGTGATCCGGTGGACATACATACATACAGACATACATAATGTACTTACTTACGTAGCTTTCCAGAAAAGCCTTGGACGGGGGTCCCTCACCAAAGGCTCTTGCATCAATTAATTTGTCATGCGATAAGAGAGAAGATCCTTTCATGGATTGCAGGGAACAAAGGGTAGGAATAAACACCTATAAACACCACAATGGAGAGCGGTAACTAGTGGTGTTCCCCAAGGGTCACCCCTAGGACTGATCCTATTCAACCTATTCATAAATCATCTGCACAAAGGCGTAAACGACGAGGTGGCAGAGTTGGCAGATGATGATACTAAACTGCTCGAGAAAGTTAGTTAAGACCAAAGCAGACTGTGAAGAACTTTTAAAAGATCTCACAAAACAAAGTGACTGGGCAACAAAATGGGAAATGAAATTTAAGGTGGATAAATGTGAAGCAACACAACCTCAACTACACATTCGATGATATGACGGAGGCTAATTTAGCTACAACTCATCAGGGGACAGATTTTTGGAGTCGTCGTGGATAGTTCAAAGACATCCACGCGGTGTCTGGCGGCGGTCAAAAAAGCAAACAAACAATCAAGGTGTTTGTTAGGAATCGTTTAAAAAAAGGAATACGGAATAAGATAGATAGATGGAGAATACCTTAATACCCTTCTAGAAATCCATGGTGCGCCTCCACATCTGGAATGCTGTGTACAGATGTGGTCTCCTCATCTCAGAAAAGATATGCTAGCATTAGAAAAGGTCAGAGAATGGCAACTATAATGATTAGGGGTTTGGAATGGGTCCCCATAGGAAGCGAGATTAAAGAGGGTAGGGCTTTTCACCTTGGAGAAGAGGAGACTAAGGGGGGATAGGATAGAGGTCTATAAAATCATGAGCGATCTGCAGAAAGTGAATAAGGAAAAGTTATTTACTCGTTTCCGTCACATAAAAACTAGGGGCCGCCAACTGAAATTAATGGGCGGTGGCTTTAAAACAAGTAAAAGGAAGTTCTTCTTCACACAGCGCCCAGTCGAGGTGTGGAACTCCTGGCCTGAGGAGGTGGTGAAAGCTAGGACTATAACACAGTTTAAAAGAAAGAGAACTGGATACATTCATGGAAGTTAAGTAAGTCCATTGATGGCAATTTATTAGCCAGGATGGGTAAGGAATAGTGTCCCGGCCTCTGTTTGTCAGGGTGGAGAGGGCTGACGGGAGATTTGACCGTTACCTACCCGTTTGCTAGGTTTGCTCCAGCCGGGGCACCTGGCATTGGCCGCCATCGATAGACGGGATACTGGGCTGGATGGACCTTGCCTGACTCGGTATGGCCGTTCTTCTGTTCTTCTGTTATCCACGTGTGGAACTGGGTACCACTTTGCAGGGGGGGAAGTCTTAGACAAAGACTATTTGCAGTCAGATAACCAAATATCCCTTCCCTGTAGTGAGAAACATGAAATAACTGTATAAAGTGTGACACGCTGTAGGGTAACTCTAGGTACATTTTGACTTTTTAGTGGAGACTCTGCAGAATTTGATTTTAGAAAGCCTAAATCTTTGCCCGAAACCACACAACGGTTTACCTGACTTTGCAGCGTTCTGTATAGATGACATTCGGGGTAATCCCTTTGCTCCCTTGTGCTCATAATTCCCACTAAGCCCCCTCCCCTTCCCTTCACCTTGTTTAAGCTTACCTTCCAAATGTGCTTTCATATTCCCATTTTCAATACCTACATTGTAGAGCTGGTTTTCATTTAAACTGCCCCTTCTTTGAAAATACTTCCCTAGCTCTTTCCACTGGCCTTTAGCTTGCAGTTGAAGTGGGTGGGGTTTTTTTTTTTAAACCTTTCCTTGCTCTAACAGTTGATTGGTTCTTCCGCACATTCCTTTGTTACGCAGCAAGCGTCGATACTCGGTAAAAGCTCATCAGCAACCAGCTCCTCTTTTGGCGAGGAAAGGATGACGTAGAGAGTGTACGTGGTATCGTACGCCGACATTTGCTTCAGAGATGCACCCGGGTCGATGCATTAGTGACCGCTGTGGCCCAGTGTCACGTTCGTCCCATTTTGTGTAGGGTCCGTTACGATTAAAAGCTTAGCCCATTTATAGCTGACTGACTAACGGATAACTTGCGTTTAATATTTATGTTTTCTTTAGCTAAACGTAACAGTCGCTTGGAGAACGTGTCGGTTCATACGCAACGGGGTAGAGTCAAAATGAAGAGAGGCGTTTCGTCTGGATCAATGGAGTAAATAAAGATTCATTAAAACCTCTCAAATACCAATGTATTAATTGCTTTGATTTCTAAGACATTAACCTTTCTAGGAGACAGACAGGAGATAAAACGGCATCATTGTGCTGGTTTCATACAGGATTTTCTTCCAGTTATCAAGAATACAGCGATAACCAGCTTTTTTATGTCGTCTGTATTGCCATAGCACCTAGGAGCCCCGGGTATGTGCCTCCATTGTGCTAGGTGCTGTACAAACTTGGAAGACAAGAACAATCCCTGCCCTGGCGAGCTTATAGTCTAAGTTAGTTACCTTGGGGTTCTAGCCATTGTAGAAAATGTACAAAATGAGAAGTCAGAGTATCCTTAGCAGAATTCACCTATTTAATGAGCAGAGTACCGCTGCACGGACTTTGAGATCATTGTGATCAAGTAGTCTTACCGGCAAAACAAATTCATCCTTCCGTTCCGAGTATCCACGGGCAGCTGAACGCTTCTAAAAGAAACACGGACAAGGCGGACCGTGTAGAGGCTGAGCCGACTCAGTATTGCAGAAAGGATTCTGCACAGGGCAGAGAAATGTGAACAACCCCCCACAACAGACTGAGGAACCGTCTACGTTGGCACTGCTTTGTGGTCCATTCGGTGCCCACAAGCAGGTGTGAAATGGGTGGAAGTAGTAGGGCCACACACTTACTCTAATCCAGTGAGTGCAAATGCCATGAACAAGATTTCCCATGGCTGGGGTGTGAACCAGGAGAACCTGCTCACTCACTCGGCACAGGAATCGCCATCCCAGGCCAAACCAGTGACCCACCTACTCTAGTACCTTTCCCCGACAGTTACCGCCGTCGACCGCTTTGGTGCAATCCACCTCACGATGGACAAACGTGAAACAACCTGCCCGTGAGGAAAATTCCTTTCTAACCGTCCTCGGTTAGCGTTCCTCTTATGCCGTGAAGCGTGAGCATTTATTGCCTTTCTATTTTTTTAATCTTAGCTCAGTAACTTTCAGTGTTTCCTTTACATATATAAAAATTCTATTTTTTTTTAATCTGCTCAACTCTTGACCTCCCCGGTAGCTCATTGCAGTGATGAACACTATTCTTAATCAATTTTTTAACTGGCGTCAATGTTCTTAGGAGCTACGCTTAAATACCTGCCAAAGATGCTGATTGTGGCTGGCTCGCTTGGCTTCTTCCCCCGATCCCCGTTTCTAGGGCAAATTGTAGCGTTCCTCGCTTGTATTGGGATAGCGGCCAGAGGCTCCGAGCGAGATCTCTTCTTGTGCTAGGCGCCGTACAGACACATCGTAAGAGAGTTCCCTCCCTGGAAGGCTTACGAGCCTAAATAGACAAAACAAAGGGTGTGAGAAAAAGAACTTTAGTATCTTGGCACAACATACAGAACCTCAAGTATCTCTGAAAATTACCTTCCTTCGGGCCTGAAGCGTCCATTCTCATCCGCTATACCTCACCAAAGCACCGCACTCTGCCGCAGACTCAGTGACTGCTTTCTCGCATTACCTAGTCTTTATCCTTTTTACGATCTAGCCCTGAGTAAAACACCAACCAATTCAAACTGAGCTCCTTACAGGATTATTCGTCACTGGTTTCAAAAGTCATGAAACCAGACAAGACTGAACCATGGTGCACTTAGTGAAGGAAGAAAGCGTGATTCATTGGGTTCTTAGGGACTGCAGAGCTGTAGTCACCAAAGCCACATATTATACAAGCAGGATTCATGTTAAACTAAGCCAGCTTGTTTCTGATTTTTCTGCAGAAGCGAAGCCTGTGTGCGTGTGTTTTACCAGAGGCCCTTCCTTCTGCAGTTTTTTGGAGACCACTGACAGTTTGTCAGGTTTTCATCTGAAAACCAGAATGAGTCAAGTGCCGCTTTTGTCTCTCCACTTGCTTTTGGTATAAATGGAGTCTCGCCTCTATTTTGCAATTAAAGAAGCATATAGAGAGTTGATTTTGGTCACATAAGTGGCTTTCATTAAATGAGACCGATGCAATATGGAAGAGATTCATATTTTTCATTGTTTCAATTCCCCCTCGGTACCGATACTTTTGGAGGAGGCATTGTACTTGTAATGTTTTCCTGTTCATTAGAGACAATTTGATAGCTTTTCTCAAGTACTCCATGCTATAAAAAGCAAATCTACATGTATTCATTTGACTTTCTTTCTGAGACTAGAATAATAATCCAGGGGGTGGGATGGAAACTCATTTAAAATTAGTGTCCAAAGCACAGAAGAATAGGCTGGAGCAAATAAGGATGCACTGGTGTGGGGTGGTAGATAACCTAATACGCTTCACAGAAGGATGGCGACTGCTCCTAAGGGAAGATCAAATGGGCAGCGTCTATTATTGAGATCGATGGGATTTGAAAGTATGTGCGTTGCTAATGGAACACACTGTTTGAATATACAGCTTATCTGCATAAAACACAGGTTTGAAAATGGAACATTTGAATAGGCGCTTGCTTACATCTTATTCCAAACTAACTTCCTATTAATCTCAGCCAACCAACCCTTTGACCTTCAAAGGATGGACATCGAACGAGCTCCCAGTTTGAGCATAGGTTAGGATCTGGTATTGAAATAGCTGAGTTTGCCTTATCGAGAAAGGGCATGTCTTTCCAACTCCACTTTGCCTCTGGTATTTTTCTAATCGTCCACGCGCAATACATCATAGGACCGGAGGGGACCTCAAGAGGTCATCTGGTCCCGACACCTGCCTCCTGCGAGGACTAATTAAGCATTATCCAGACCATCCCAAATAGCTGCTTGTCTAGCCTGCTCTTAAAAATCTCCAACGATGGAGATTCCGCAACTTCCCTAGGCAATTTATGCTAGCGCTTAATCGCCCTCACAGGAAGTTTTTCCTAATGTCCAACCGAAAGCTCCCTTGCTGCAATTTAAGCCCACTGCTTCTTGTCCTAGCCTCAGAGGTTAAGAAGAAGATTTTTTCTCCTTCCTCTTTATAACAAACAGTTTTCAAGTACGTTAAAGGTCGTTGCAATGTCATCTCTTTTCCAGACTAACCAAACCCAATGTTTTTCAATCGTCCCTCATAGGTCATGTTTTCTAGACCTTTAATAATTTTTGTCATTCTTCTCTGGATTTTCTCCACATCCTTCCTGAAATGTCGTCTGTCTGTTTGAAATGGCTAGCACGTGGCAGTTTGTTTAAAAAAAATAAAAAGGAACAAAAAAGCTCCTCCTTTGGATGCTACATAAAGAAATAAATACAGGGGGCCTCACTTTTTGTTTTTTTCTTTTGCATCATTCTAATTATTACTAATGAAAAGACTGGAAAGAGTAATTCCAGCATTGTCAGCAGACGGAACACAGCATTTATCTGAGCCATAGTTACCATTCCAGCCTATAACAAACAAAACAAACACACCAATGGCATACCAGCCTAGCAACACGCATAAACAAGGTCACTGTACACTACTTCCCCTCATTAGCAAAAATACCCTTGCGGATCACTTTCGGATTGTGCTGCAAACTTTACATTGTGTATCGAAGCCCTGATGCTACCATTAAGTTGTTGTCTAAAACACAGGTACACACAATAGTCTGCAGGCAGTGATCATCTGGAAATTTGAAAGTATAACCACTGTTTGTTTCACACCCACAAGCAAATTCTGACTTTCCATCTTTCAAAGCCAGTGGCTCACAGAAGCCAGGGTTCAATGGAACCTCTTTGAATGTATTGGTAGCAATAAGGTGGGGAAGGGAGCAGGAGAGACACACTCACTCTCTCTCTCACACACACACACCACCTTCGTATGGTAGTTTTTTTTATCCCCACAAAATAATTTCACTAATATAAAAAACAGTCCGATTCTGAATTTTCTACATTGAGTAGTATCTTACTCAGCAAGTAACATATTGACTTCATTGGAACTACTCACCATGCTAGGTTTACTCTACATAAATAACAATCTGGCTTTAAGGCTGAGATGGATATGATCTAGTCTGACAATGCACAGACATCATTTAATATAGAAAATCCCTATAGTGAAGTCGAATTACAGCCATATCTTTATACACACACACATTCACTATTCCCGTATAACATTCTGCCAGTGAAAAGTGTTGTACACACTGCAAACAAACAAACAAACAAAACAAAAAACCTGTGAAAAAAAGGGGTTTTGTTGATTCTTTTTCTACCCTCGAGTAACAGCAGGTAGAAGGTGTTTGGTGACAAACATTTAAGCAAAGGTTTGTTTTTTTTCTAGCTGTGCCTAAATGAGCAATTGCTCAGCTATACTATGCCTTGTTTGGAGATGGGAGTTTATACAAAGTTACATTCAAAGGTAATAATGGAAGAGAAATAATAAGGTGCAGATGTGCTTTGCTAGTTTAAATTGACTCCATTCTAACTTGCAAGTGCTTCAGTCATTAGGACAAACTATACAGTTACTTGCATTGAAATCCTCAGAGGAGGGCAAATGCTTCCCTCAGCTACTATAGGACACAGAAGGGGCTTTTCTCCCATGCATAGGTGGAACTGCGCAAAGATGGCCTGATGTGCGTATTGATTCATTATCAGGTTAGATATTTTTTTCCAGCAGGCTTTCATCAGTAAATATTGATTTAAACGCCAATACCGGAAGGTTTAGTCATAACATTTTGGCAGGCATTATGTGATAAAGATCTACGGGTAATTACCTACGAGGGTCGGCTCCTGGCGTCAAAGCTCCTTTGCTGTCCGCAAGGGCTGAGGGGAATTCAATGGTCTGTAATAACAACTGGGATGTGGGCCTTCTTTACCTTATAGGGCGATGGGTGATGGTTTCATCAGATGAATGGCTTCTGCATTAGACAAAAAATCCAATGGGAAAGGCAGCGTATGAAATTGCAGTCTAGTGAAATGATCCAGCAGTACTTGGAATAAGCATTTGAGTTACAGTTTTGACATTTCATTATAGAAATAAATAGGTCTATCCAACCTTAACATTTCTTTTCTATTCTATGATTTAATCACTTTCCTCTCCTTGCTCGTGTGTGTATATTACACATATACATGTGCCTAGTCTTTTTATATTATGTATGTATGTATGTATGTCAGCACCACAGATCTACATGGACGATTGTCTGAAAAGCAAATATACAAATGGATGTGTCAAACTCCGGTAACATGGCAGAGGCTTAGGATAATATGCATTTAGAAACCTGTTTGCAGAGCATTATTTGTAAGGAACTTGGCAGAACAAAGTTCCATAAATCATGAGCGTGTATCTTTTAAGAAAATCAAAATGTACAAGTGAAGAGTCCCAGCAAAACAAATGATACCCATAACTCATCACCACAGATATCAGTAAGAAGTCAATTTCTTGACACTCAATTGCATATGCACACAAATATATTACATATATAAAGTTTACCTCTACTACCGTGTAGAGTTGATTTGCTGCCTAAATTATGTAGCGTTAGTGGCCGCGGAAAATTCTTCATATACTCACCTCTTCATTTATCCTTCCTCTGATAAATTGACACCATGCCAACTGAACGTTACGCACGGCCATGCGTTTCCATGCACTGCTATTCCCTCCCACTTATTCAAGTCCTGTATTTCTGAAGGTTTTGGGGGTGTCAAATTGTTGTAGAGAAACAAAGCTATATTGTAAAGAACATTGGCATGTTGAGGTTCAGCTGCCGGATTCTATAATATCCATGAAGTTCCCTTCATTGTCTCAAAATGTATCTGTAGCCAGACATGAGAATCAGAAGGTCAGTTTCACATTCAGAGATAACAGCATAAATTCCTTTCTAACCCTTTTGTTTTACCTTGCCTCCTCTTTTTTTTAAGGAATCTCTCTTACTTTGCTACACAAAGCAGCCCATCTGCTGTCATTTTGGACCTGTGGGAAGCCCGACATCAGCATGATGGTGATCTTGACTCTCTAGCCTGTGCCCTGGAAGAGATAGGACGGACACACACCAAAATCTCAAATATGACAGAAACTCAGATCGAGGAGACCGACTTCAGCTACAGCAGGCAAAATGGACTTTAGTCATCTCTTTTCTATTCGAGAACTGATGGCCAGCTTTGACTTTGACATGAGTGAATTTCGACTAGCAGGGAGGAAATGAGGGTTTTATGCACATTGCATACAGGGAATCAGACCTTAATTTCTACCACCTGTTGTTGTTTTTTTTTTTTATTTGGAGGAGCAGAAGAAACCCCAGAGTAAATCACCACAGTAACAAGGACAACACTATCGTCTCTGTGACTCCACAATCCTCCGAGAATTACAACTCATGTCAGAATGTTGACAATAAAGTCTAGTTTTCTATGATTCCCAGGGGGCGTGAGGGCGGGGAAGCTATGGATGGTAACAGTAGATATTAGGACACTGTATGATTTACGAAACAGTAATGAAACCCCGAGAAAAATAAAGAAGACAGTGACGGTGCTCTATGACCAAGGCGTTATTGGAATATTTAGAGCCACTAGAATCTCTGGGTTTCAAGATTTGACCGGATGGCTTGATTCTCCATTGCCTTGCATCTGCTCAGTTTACCATTAAGAGGGTATAAGATACCACCATGCTGGTCTGGTAGCACTGTGCATTCACTTTATTCTGATGTAAGTGAACTCCATATATTGCAGGACTACAGAAAATCAGACCCAGGGTATTCAGCCATCCAGGAACGTGGAACCAATCTCAACCTAAGCCAATCCACTTCAAAATCCGATTATGTCATTAACATATACATTTGCTGCAGAATTTTCCTGGCCCTTCTAATAGCAAAAACTCCCCCAAACTCTTTTATGTGAAATTTTGTGGAGTTGTTCCAAGTTTCATGCAGTAAAAAGCAGCACTTTTATAACAATGGCAGTACTGGGAATAGCCACTCACTCCCGTGTCAGCAAATTTGTACTTTTTGCTCAGTGCTCCTAATTTAAGGGAAAGCCTAAAAAGTCAATCAAGGCAGCATAACTTTGGCCTGGCTTCAGGTAGAAATAATCAAAATTGCAATGTTTGGCTTGGTTTTCTGTCAATCAGAAACAATACATCCAAGGGCACACCCAGAAATTGGCACACTTTCATTCCTAAAGGTTTTGCGAACTGTGGCAGAGTTTAGCATTCCGAACAACATCTGAGCTCAGCAGTGTTTCCTCTAAATGGTTTAGTGATTTGATGCCAATAACAAAACAATCAAGACAGGGAACTTTCTCTGGCTTTCCACCATTCTCCATCCCCGACCCCCAGCTTCGAAAAATAAGCTACAATAAGTTAAACAAACCAAAAATACTCTCTCTCTCTCTCTCTCTCTCTCGTGTGTGTTCCAATGGACATGGTTCAGAACAAGATCTAAAGAGCATTTCTCCCCATGAATTCTGTTTTAAATCAGACCGAGTGCCAATTATGGAAAACAGATCATCAGTGGGCATAAATCTGTGCAAGTCAGGCGCATCAATCATAGGAGCCCATTTTATTGTAACGGTTTCAAAAAGATGCAAGATAATTCAATATAGATTTTTTAAATTTTCTCTGGCAGATTTTACAGTCAGGGGTGGGAAGCAGCCTGACAAACCCCAAAGTAGTTTACAGAACCTGCGCCCTAATGATTATCTGAAGCTATTTCTTCAAATAAAATCGCAGCTGTGGTTGTGCAATTAACAACCCCCTTCCATGCAAGTAGCTGTTCATTTTCACCCATGTCCAGTATACACTTTCCTTGCTTCCCCTGCTCACCAGTCTAGAACAAATACCTAGCAACCCCACTGAGAAACATGGGCCTGAAATATTTCTCACATTTCATTTCAAACAACATATGGCGAGAGATTGTTTTTGTTTGTTGTTGTTTTTAAAGAAAGAGTACCTTCCTTTTGGCAATGGGAAGCAGCAATGACTAGAGCACATTTAAGACTAACAAAATTCCAGCTTTATTCCTCAAGAAAGTAGCAAACCTATCAGTCACTTTTGTCAGAGCACATGGCTCTTTCTCTCTCTCTCTAATACAGGAGAGGTGGAATTGAAGTTGCTAGACACAAAATTCAAAAGGTCAGGGATATAAAGTAAGTTTTAACCATGACACCAAGAGAAAAACAAAACGTGCTATAGTAGATTTCCAGCAGTTAACTTTTTTTCTCAACTTTTAGCCATACACAAGTTTATTCTGATAACTAACCTGAGCCAATTTGAAAAAGCAATCATCAAACTAAAGATACCTAAAGTCTGTCTCTATATGCAGTAATTTGTCATTCCAAAAGTTCTGAGTATGTTTCTTTACTGATTTCCAAATATGTCTGATGCACACAAAGCATATAGGGGGTAGAGGGAGCTGCTACAGGAAATCTGGCGTATAAAGCTTTTCTCAGAAAATTTAGTGTTAGCTGTACAGAACTTCAGCCATTTCTAAAAGAAATGCCACACAGAGCAGCCAAACCTTGCTTACTGACATCATGTGGATACGGTTACTGAATGCCCTGTGAAGTTTGTTTAGCAAAAGTTTGTCCCTTATTAGGAGTGAGAACTCAGAGAACGTGCACTCTTTGAGTTGTTCAAAAGCGCTTTCTGGAGAAGGTCTTCATACTAACGGGAGCTGGGTTCTAAACCAAAATCTACAGCCTGATCCAACCACCATTGACATCAAGTATTGCCTTACCACCATTGATTTCAGTGGGCTTTGGATGACGCACCTGAAGAGGAACAGCTCTGAAAGTCAGTTTCTTGCAATCTTTTAGATGCACAGAATTCAGACTTCAGGCTCTGGCCTGAGTTAAAAGACAGTGACTTGTGTTGTTTTTCTGTTATTTCCTTTGGGGTTTGGCCCTGTTTGCTCATGTTTGTCAAATTTCCTCCTTTGTCTTTTGTGAGTCATTTCAATTAAGAAATGGCAACCTTTTCTAAATGCACGGGGGGGTCTGATGTCCTTGTAACATGCAAGCAAGCTGGAAATAGAAATGCCACAGAATGAGACCTTGGTTTATTTAGAATTAGAATAAAGGAGTTGGCTGCTGATCTCAGAATTGAGGTTAAAGTGGTAACCAGATCCCTATCCAGCTTATCTCCCATGGGACCCTATCTGGCAGCTTGTCAGGGTCATAGCAGGATGAGACATTTCTGGTGAAATATGATCTCTCCTGACCCCTTTTCTCCATATGTAAAATCACCCCCTCCTCCAATTTTGATATTTGCAAAAATAGTCACTTATTTGTGTGCCCCTCTCCACTTCTTGGTTTTGTCCATTATGGGGAATAGAAATGCCATCACTGACAATATTTTTCCTAATCACTCAAAAGCAGGAAGGTGCCGGAAATCTCAGCATTTCCAGACCAGAGAGTTTTGGAGAAGAGTCCCAGTAATCATCTCCTCTAGACAAATTTAAAACCATTTGATGTTTACCCAGCAATACTGGGACACAACCAGGAGCAACCCCAGAAAACAGTCTAGGTATATCCTCTCTGCGGACTTAGAATGGCTCCAACAGGAGCCTGGCCTATCTCCCCTCCCTGTCCACACACTAAACCATTTCACACTTGAGTTTAGTGGTTCTTTAAACACGAGTTAACTGACTTCGCTAGGGGTATAGACTAGAGCGAAGATGCCCATTTATTTTGCTTGGGCTAGTAACCCCACTTTGCAGGGACTCAAGCTGACTTCCTAGAGTGCTGAGAGTCCTCCAGTGCCTTCCCACAATTCTATCACATGTCCAGGTTAGACAAATTCCGCCACAATTCACTAGGGGAAAAAAATCCAAGCGGCTCAGCCCACTGCAGCACCAAGGGATATGTTCCCAGGAGTGACAGGTGTTTGCAGCAGCAGTGAGAGGCAGTAAATTGTGTGCAACTTTTTCAGTGTGGCTGCTCTTACCTGTACCAGGCTAAACCCAGTTGCTCAGATGTGGGTACAAATCACCTTGGATATTCCTGCAGTGAAGACACTTTCTGATGCCTTACTGTGATTCTTTCTGTGGGGTCAGTTGTGTTAATGTTGCCAGATAGTTTCTGAAGTAAAGGAGGACAAGGATGGATAATCAGAAGAACATGAGCTCCCAGGGTGACACCGTGGCCAAAAGACCTAATGTAATCCTTGGATACCTAAACAGGGAGATTTCAAGAGGAGTAGAGAAGTTAATGTGCCACTGTCAAATACAGAGATAAAAATAGTGTGTCCAGTTCTGGTACCCACAATTCAAGGAGGATGTTGATAAATTGGTGAGGGCTCAGAGAAGAGCTATGAGAATGATTGAGGGATTAGAAAACAGGCCTTATAGTGATAGATTCAAGGAGCTCAATCTATTTATCTTAATAAACAAATTCAAGAGGTTACTTGATTACAATCTCTATGTACCTACAAGGGGAGCCAATATTTTATAATAGGATCTTCAGTCTGGAAGAGAGAGGTACAACACAATCCAATGGCAGGAAATTGAAGCTACACAAATTCAGATGGGAAATGAGGCATTTGTAAAAAATGTAATTAACCAGTGGAACAATATTTAAAATCAAGATTGTTTTTCTGAAAGATCTGTTCTAGGAATTATTTTGGGGAAGTTCAACTGCCTGGGTTATTCAGGAGGTCAGACAAGATTATCACACTAATCCCTTCTGGCCTTGGGATCTCTGAGTAAATACTTAGCGGTTTACCTCTTTAAAATGCTTTACTGATATAGGCTAATTTCCTACAGTCTCCTCCCTTTTTGTATGTATTATCCCCATTTTAGAGATGGAGAAATGGAAGTTAAGGAGCAGATTTTTAAAATAATAAATAAAGCTCAGCTCCCATTTAGATACACAAATGAAGTACCCAGCAGTTCTCATTAACAGCCTCTTTACTTACCTAGCATAACTAATTCATGTTTGCCTCCTATTTTCTGTAGCATAAAGCAATTGGTTCTTGTCAGAGGTTGTTTTTTTATGGAAAGACTTTTATAGAAAGACACATTGTAGTACAGTATTCCTATAGAACCATCGTCTACAGGAATATTGTAGGAATTCATATGCAAATACTATCTAAACAGCATGTGTAGAGACCCATGGGAGTTCTGGTGCTGAGCACTTTTTAAATTCTTGACACTTTATTTGATGCCAAGATTGGTTTAGTTGTGGGCTGGTCTGCTTTCAGCAGGGGGTTGGACTAGGTGACCTCCAGAGGTCCCTTCCAACTCTGATATTCTATTTTGAAAATCTGGCCACTCATGACTTGTTCAAGGACACAAATCATATAAATCAGTGTCTGATCCAGAATTAGAACCCAGGAGTCCCTAATTAAATCCTCTCCTTTAATCTAAAAACCAGGCCTCTCTGAGGAGAAGAGTTAACTATGGGCAGCAAAAAATGGAGACTTCATCCTATATTGCCCTTTAAAGTTCTCTCTAGTGGGCTAGATTCTGATCTGGTGAAAGAGCCAAGTCTGATTTACACCACTTGAGAACAGTATCTGCTCTTACGTGTTTTCCTCCCCCTAAACGCTTTTTCCCCCAGGTCTTTCAGTGCGATGGCTCATTTAAGACTAATAGATGTGCTTTTAAAGTGATTTACAATTATGCAACCAAAACGGTGCACTTTACACCTTCACCAGACTGCAGCATCTAAAGTTAATTTACAATTTTTACAAGATTGCCTTTGCAGCCCTACTAGTTTACTTGAAAAATCCTTTAAGCCATAAGGAAAGGAAGGCCTCCATAAATGTAAATGCAAACTTCATTTCCCAGTGCAAGAAGTCCCATAAAACTAGGATGGTATTCCCCAGTTTTTTTCCTAAGGGATGAAAAGGAATTGACACAGTTTTCTTTAAAGACAGGGAACTATTTTTATCTCTGACAACAGCTGTTATCCTTCTATGTGGCCTGTACATGGTTTTCTTTCAGCGGATTCTGAGAGACTAAAGCAGAGGTCCCCTCTTAGGATTAAAAGCTTTATACATCATATAATAAAGTCCCTTCCTTTCTTTTTCTCTTTGGAAGACAATGCCACAGGAAACATTTTGAAATACATAGTAATTCTTTAATTCCAAATAAATGCTTTCCCACTGCCAAAAGAATAGCCTTGACATAAAATGGAGTTGAAACATGAAAAAAAAAATCGTGAGCTTTTGCTGCCAAATTTTCTTTTCAGTTTGTGTTCCCCGTCCAGAAACAAAGGACTGTGTTATGGCTTGAATGGTAATTAGTTGAGTATAAACGGTAAGTCATCTTAAAGTCCACAACCACCATGAAAGATCTGAAAACATGTCTTTCTAGTCCACTAATTTAAAATTTCTCTCTATATACACATCCCTAAGGAATTTAATCTCCGCTTTTTGCATAGTAGTAGAGCTAGTTACATTGTTCACTGACAATTTTCACACTTTTTCCCTGTTTCTTAGTATTTGCTGAAAATATTTCCCCAGGTGGGTTGTTCACTTTGTGGTATGTAATTGGGCAGACTTGGTCATGTGACATTGTTTCTCACTCCCTGAGCAATCAACTCCTTTCAATATAGGGAAGTAGCAACCTGACAAAAAGCGCACACACATTTTTGGATGGATATTCATTTATCATGCTAAAATGTGTGAAAGCTTTAGGGATTCCCCAACAAATACTGTAATCCTAACCCTCTTGGTGTATGACAACTCTAATGCGTGCAGTGGAAAACCAGACTAAGCACTCCTATTTGCAGAACTATTCAGGAATTATTTTTTAATATACAATCCAACTCTACTCTCACCTTATCCAAACTGATATGAACAGGAGTGACATCTACTTTCCAACAAGAGGGGGGGAAATGTTACTTTTAAGATTATGGCAAACTCTCCAAGAGTCCTTTGATATTATTCATCATACCATAGCTGATGTGATAGTCAAGAGCCACAATGGAAAGAAAAAAGTGGTCTCCATATTTACCGTTCTTTGAAAGAAATTCTAGACATTTGACAGTATATTTTTGGTATTAGAGGTAAATACTACAGATTCTGATTGTGTTTCTTGTGCGTAGGGGGCTGGTAGGGTTGTATTGTACTTTTCAAGCTATTGCAAAAGCTGCTTTTAAATAAGCTGTTCAGTTGTATTGAATAGCTGGTTTGTGCTTTATAAGGAAGTCTGTGGGAGCCAGGATCTGAGGGTTAGCAACCGTCATGCCTTGCTGTCACAGGATAACTAGAGCTAAAGTCACTTGTGAAAATTTAGCTAAGGGATAGATAGGGTGGTTTAGAAAACCACCCCTGAAGTGTCATGTAGTGTATTGTAATCAAACAAGACTATACACTCACCTAGTGTAGAACTGTGGTTTTGTTAGCAGCTACTTAGTTTGTCTGCCTTCTGGTGTTATGACCCTGATTTGGAATGTCCTTTGCGGATACAGTAAGATGTCAATCCATGTTGCCTGGGGTGTGTGTGTGTGTGTGTATATATATATATATCCCACCACCTGATCCCAAAGGGAAATGTGCAGCACAAACTGAAGTTTAAGGGGATGTGCACCAAGGCTGGTGTTTGTTAGGTTTTTGATTTGGAGGGGTATGCAAATAAGATCTGCCCAAAAGAAGAAAAACCTATCCTGACAAATTCTGGCCTTCACTGAAAACTGATTTTTTTTTTAATATCCTTATTTTCCACCATGAAAGTTTGAAATATAAGCAGTACAGATGGTTGCAGACATTTTCAGTTTTTTAAAAAGATTTCACCAATGGTACACTGAACTTCCAAATTTCAATTTGTCTAAATTTCACAATTTGAAAAAAATTCACCCAAGATGAATCTTCCCCTCTCCCCTCAGGGCACGCGAGCGCACACGCGCACACACACACACACACACACCATTTTTTTAAAAAAAACAAAGACAGGTGTTACTGAATCTTACCATAAAAATCTTTGATGCATCATTAACCCCGGCGCTTGTCTGGAAGATGAATTTAACTCTGTCCCAAATTACACAGATGCCACATTGGGGAGATGGCATGGTCCTAGAAGATATTATGGGATGGGGAAAGGCTGATCTCATGGGATTTGATACTTGGGAGATACAGCAGTTTTTTGCCTTCTCTGAGTTAAATTAATCTCAGTTTACATCTAAATACAGAAGTGTGAAATACACATTTAATCAAAGTTGGGGATGTAAAGTTTAATATTGCTCAGTCGTATCTGGACAAGAAAAAGTATTGTGCAAAGTAGAGCAAGTTGAAAAATGAGTATTGGGGGGGGGGGGGTTGCAAAAATGTCCAGGGAATCACCCCTCCCTTCTGTCTGTATGAAAGAACAATGAAAATGTATCAAAAAATCCAAATCTTTGGCCAGCCCTTTAGCTAACAAAAAAGCAGTGGAGAGGGGAAAGGGGAATTTCATGAAAATGTAATTAAATATTTCCCTGAATTTTACTGACGTTTTGATGAAGATCTCAAAATTCAAAAAATTTCAACCAGCCCTCTTCTAAAGGTACTCCTCTCTTACTCCCTTCATTTCTGTATGGAACAGGGTCTTAAAATTAGCAATTGGTTCTGTCTCCTCCCCCTTTCTCTCTCTCCTCCCACCTTTTCAAAAAAGAGCCCAAGTTTGAATGCTTTCTTTAATATGAAACTGAAGGAGTAAGGAAATGAGCCAGAAGATCAAACAAACAACATGGCCTTGGCTTCATACCACACTTTCTGTGCCTTGTACTATCAATATAAATTCTGAATGTTGTATAGTCAATACTTGGGAAAGACTCCTTGGAAAAGGCCGCACTGGCTTCTTTCTTCAATCTGTGTACATAAATATAAATATATATATACATATATATATATATATATTTGGTAATGCCAAACAGCTGTGTTATATTGTATTGAAAAAAACAAAATAATGGACAGTTTGGATGTTTTATGTAGAGTTTGCAAAAATTGTATGGCTATAGCCTTTTGAGATAAATGTACAGACCTAAATTACTGCTTATCAGTTATTTATGAATAAAGAGTCTTTTATCGACATCTTAGATTACTCTACGAGTGGCACATTAATTTTGTGAGATAAAGAAAGACGTTCCGATAGGAGAGCTCTAATGCTTTTATGGTTTTACAGTGAGCCTCAGACAATCGGTTAGAGTTTAGACTGGATAATGGCGTACAGTGAGGGTGTTCTTATAAAGAAGTCGTTTTCCTCCTCATATACATGCTGTCTACATGACTATGACTGAAGTTCGTACAACATAATAGTACAGGAGTAGGCAACCTATGGCACGCGTGCCAAAGGCGGCACGCAAAGTGATTTTCAGTGGATACTCACACTGCCTGGGATCCGGCCACTTGTCTGGGGGGGGGAGAGGGGTTCGGAATTTTAATTTAATTTTAAATTAAGCTTTTTAAACATTTTAAAAATCTTATTTACTTTACATACAATAATAGTTCAGTTAGATATTATGGACTTTTAGAAAGAGACCTTCTAAAAATTTTAAAATGTATTACTGGCACACGAAACCTTAAATCAGAGTGAATATATGAAGACTTGGCACACCACTTCTGAAAGGCTGCCGACCCCTGTAATAATAAGTACATTGAAACAATCCAAGAATGTCATTCTACTTTTCATTACAAACTTCATTGTGGGCTTGATTCAAAGTCCACTTAAGTCAAATTTTCTGATGACTTCAAAATAATTTGAATTTGTTCCTGTATCAAGAGATTATTTATAGTGGGTTCTGTCGTAACATGAATACATAATCGAAGATATCGTGTGATGAATTTGATTGTATTATTTACATTCCCATAGCACCTGGGAATCTTTGTCATGGGCCAGGATCTGATTGCGCTAATCACAGACCAGGGGACCTTCATGCTAGGCGCTGTACAAACACAGGCACTGTTGTTGGTCTGACACTAGCTGGAATATGCGATATCTTCCTGTGTGTATATTGAACATTCCTTCTGGTGGTTCCACTAGCTTCAGTGCTACCTAGCCAGTATCTTTAATACAGAACCAGTGTTACATCCCACCAGACCATTACTATCCTATGATAGGCACCAGAAAGCAGCAGCTCTGTTTATCAGCAAGTTAATAGACCCAAGCATTTTCTCCAGGTCTATTGTACCACAGGTTCTCCTATATTTTCATTAACATGTAAAATTAAATGTCATTCATTTAATAGATAAGCACAGAACATTTATGAATAGCTGGATGCAGCAATACTTAAGTAAGCGATTATAAAATGCATCATTAATGCATACTTACTTAACAGAGGATGCTAGGACAAGCTGTTATAAATCAAGACATTCTTCAAATATTTTATTACATGCATTTAAGTTATTATCAACCATGCTATCATATGCCATATAATGTAATGGCCACACTTTATAATAAATGGGGCCATCATCGTAAATGCCTTTGATATTCATTGTAGTATTAATCATGATTAATTATGTTTATATGGAGGTAATGTCTAATATTGCAAGACGTCCATTGTATTTGTGGTTTAATGAACAGCCACTTAGAAATTATACTGCAAGTGGAGGTTGCTGTCAGATTATTCCTCAATAGAGTGATGGGCTCTGCTGAACAAAGAACTGGGGTGGCAGTCTCATTATTTACATGTCATATCCCCTTCTGTGCATGCACACAGCTCATTAGCCCAGATTTAATCCACCAGAGCCAGATATTCAAAAGAGCACCCAGCAGCTCCCATTCCAGCACCAACGTACATGGCCAGATTTCAAGAGAACTGGGGAGCCCTCATTTGCTCCAGGAGATCCTGTTCTCTACATGCTGGCAGATGAGCACTTTCTAAAAAATGGCTTCCAATGTCTAGCATGGCATGGGTGAAAAATGTATACCATTTAGCCACTTTAATTGGCCCGGATACTGTCGTATATCAACACTCAAGAGGTCAATATCCTAGCTGTACAATGCAATAGCAGACAGATGAGTTGAACAACGGAGGGGGAAAAAGTAATTTCTTATTAACATTGTCTTAAAATAGCTGTTAAAAAAGACTCTAGCTAGTTACCACCCAAATACTAATTGGGAAGGGTTTACACGGAGGCCGCAGGTTTAGGTAGAAGTCACATCTCAAAGGAAATAGAAGAATGAAGTATCTGATTGGAAGCAGAAAGAGGACTGGGGGATTCAGCTTGAAAGCCGCGGGGAGGGCGGGGGGGGGGGGGCGGGAAGGGGGCATGTCCACATTGCAATGTTACACCAGAGTTGGTGGAACTTGAGTGTAGATGCTCATGCCCAGTATCTGCTAACTCATTTGTGACCCTGGGTTAGGAATTCTTACAGCCTGGGTCCCAACCTAGCACTCCAGCATCTACACTGCAATAATCAGGCCTGAGTCCAACTGCCCATAACCCAGACTTTCTAGCACCCTCCCAAAATGTGGCCACTCTAGCCCTTTGCTTATGGTGCAGTGTGGGAAATCTTCACTGTGCACCCAACTTGACTGTCCAGAGGACAAAGAGTTTTGGCCGTGGGATTACGGGATACTTTTGGCCAACTCCCGAAGTATGAGTCCAGTAGGGCTGCTTCTATACTGCAAACCAACAGGGTCTGAACCTCTCTTCCCCTAAGGAGTCCTGGGACACTGGGTCTGAGCCCTGGGTTAGCATAATTTCTGGGAGGGGAGGGGGGAGTGTAGTCTTGAGCCTGAGTTTGAACCATGGGCTTACACCACTATGTAGACATACTCAATAATAATACCCAGATGCTATATAGCTGTTTTTATCTATAGATCTCAAACTTTAGTATCAGTATCCCCCCTTTGACAGATAGGGAGACTGAGGCACAGAGCAGTAACTTGTCCCAGTTAACTCAGCAGAGCCAGGAATCGAACCCTGTTCTCCTGAGTCTCAAAGAGGTGTGGCAGGACACAAAGTTATTTTGTGTTAGTAAAATTAACTTGCTTTTTACACTTGGCCTATAAAATCATTGTCGCAAGAGATGGCTCCTTTTTCCTGGTCATAATTCAGTGTCCTTTCTGGGATAAATTAATCTACTTTTCATTCCTTCATAAAGTCTGACTGTTTGGGAACCAGATTATCACTGTGTAAAATTAAATCTAGCTCACCTCGTATTTTCCCTTTTAGCATAACCGATGCAATAGATTACAGCATATTAAAGGTGCCATATAAAAAAACAATTTATTAGAAAGTTTTACCCAGCGTTCCTCACAGTAAAACTTTAGGGTTATTGCACCAAATTCCAAATAGCATTAATAAACTTTAGTCACTGAAAAAAGAATTTAAGGGCGGTGGGGCAAGTGGATGGGGATGACACTGGTCAGGAAGTCTAATGTAACCAGCTGTCCTAGTGCAACAGTATTTTCTCCTGGTATTTCTAGCCCAAGCAGAAGCAGTGGAATCTTGCAAATTATAATATATAATATATATTGCAAGATTCCACTGCTTCTGCCTGGGCTAGAAATATATATATATAAATATATATATATATATATATATATTCACATATATTCACATATATTCACCTGCAGTCCTAGCCCAAATTTCTGGGACCTATGTCAGAATGTGATTCTTGAGGTGTTTGGCCAAATCCAAGCTCAGACCTTTAGAGGTACACATCTCATCCATGTTCAATATTTGAAGGAGGTGACATAATGGCATGCTATGCCATTGGTATAGTTCATTGGCAGTTCATTGACCACAGAAACATTTACAAGCTGTGTCATTGACTTTTATCCCCATCTGTATCCCAAAGGAGAAACCTACTATACACCCGTAGACTTAAAGTCCAGCACAGTATTGGCCTGCACCTTGTCATCATTTGCACTGGTCTGGAGTTTAAAACAATACCACTGAGAAGGCGCATGGTTTAATGGATAGGATAACAGACTGGGACACTGACTGCCACAGACCTGCTGCTAGACCTTGGGCAAGTCACCTCACTTCTCTGCATCCCTGTTTCTCCTCCCATCCTCTGCCAGTCTTGTCTAGTGAGACTAAACCCTTTAAAGAAACCGATTGGCTCTTACCACGTGTCTGTACCACATTTAGCTTAACAGGGCACTTGTCATAAGTATAAAGTATCTTAGAATTACTGTTTTACCTGTAAAGGGTTAATCTAAAAGTAACCTGAGAGGGAATGACGTACTAGAGATGCTAATCAACCTTGGGAACAAAGAGTTTTTTAGTTTCGGTTTCTCTCGTCTCTCTCTCTCATGTGCTGCTGTTCGCCCGGCTATGGGATGAACCACACTTATGTCTCTTCATATCTTTCTATAATCTTCTAAAAAGTCCAGTTCAGTAGTAAGTGAATTATATGCTTGAACTGTATCACTTGATCATTGATCCACGGTGTTCCTTACTGTTAAGCTTTAGTAGAGGGAGAAATTGCTAGGGAGGGGGTCAGTGAGACTATGTGATGCTAGTGGGTTGTTTTCTATTAATTTCTGTACAAAAGGATTTATGTTGCTTCTTTTCTTTTATTAAAATCTTCCTTTTAAGACTCCGTCTGCTTGTTTCCATTGGATAGATCCTGGTTTGCATTGGGCACATCTCACAGAAAGTGAGGGATTTCTTTGTTTCTCAAACCTCTCCCAGGTGAAGGAAGGAGATTTGAGGGGTGTTACGGGGGGGGGTTCCAATTTACCCTAGCCCATGGTTTTGGGGACTTAAATTGGTGGTGGCAGTGGTACCAGTCCAGACACTGGAGAAGTTTGTGTTCTGGGGAAAAGTTTTAACCTAAGATGGTAAAATAAGCTTGGGGGGTTATTTCTTTTTTTTTCATGTGGGTCCCCACATCTTTACCCTAGAGTTCAGAGTGGGGAGGCAAACCTTGACAAAACCGATTGGCTCATACCACGTGTCTGTACCACATTTAACTTAACAGGGCACTGATCTGCTATGTATAAATAATAATACCATTCTCATTCGATGCAAACGACCATTCAAGATGCTGGACAACAGTGAATCAAGCCCTTAATATCTAGCATCACTCAATAGAAAAGACCACAGCCTAACAGGTTAAATCTGTTACCATTTTGAAGGCTAAATTCTCTTCTTCTTTTTTTAACACCTTTTATGTAACCCAATATTAGATAGATATCTTTCCCCACTACAATAAGGAGGTAATCTTTACTGATGCAATTAAAACACAATTATTCTCATCCCCCACATGTTGTACATACTTAGGAATTGTTGGATTATTAAGGCTGATTAAAACATATGCTGTTGGTAGATACCTGTTTCCAACACTCATGGAATGTTAATGTACAGGCTCAAGTATGATACAATATCTAAGAAGAGAGCGGAGACAAGGGGACCCTTGGGCACTACCAGAGGAAGATAAGTACCTACAACTGTGGGAGGCCATAAACTGGAATGCAAACATCTAATAACCTTTATTTAATATGTTGAGGGGCCCATCGATACTGACTAGCAAATCCATTTCAGACTCTAAAAGCGAAGCATATGACACAGCCGGAGTGGGAGTGATGGAGCTATACTGATGCACTGCAGTGAGATGTGGTCTGTTAATCACTTTCTTAGGACACTGCATTGAAGATATCTAGCTCTCGGTAGAGATAAGTGTGGGGAGTGAAGAGGAAGTTTTGAGGACCCTGAACAGGTGCAGTAATAAGTTCCCTTTTTAAGACCACGTAGTACTGTCCAAGACTAAACCCGACACTAAGGAGTTTGGGACCCAAAGAGAACAATTGGGTTGGTCTGCAATCAGCAGATACCCATTTTCTGTATGCATTGCAAATGGATCCTGCTTCTTCATTGCCATAAAATATACATGACACAATCCATTTCAGGAATATCCTCTTAACTCTAATTTCATCAGTATGTGACTGTAAAATTCACAGCAGATAAAAGAAATGCACTAATTTACCAAGTCTATACTCAGTTGTCAATGCCCAGGCTTGACCAAAGCCCTGTCTGGGATGATTTAGATGGGGATTGGTCCTGCTTTGAGCAGGGGGTTGGACTAGATACCTCCTGAGGTCCTTTCTAACCTGGATATTTTATGATCCTAAGTGCACTGTTAACAAGCAATGACAGAGGTTAACAGAAGAGAAGCCATGTTAGTTTGTGCTCTACTGAAAATGCAGAAAACTAAACTAACATTTGCCACATTAGGAAAGGACTAAAAATGACCTGGTTATTTTCAAGTTGATTGGAGGATGTTAAATAGAGATGGTTGGAAATTTTCAATTTTCAAATTATTTCATCAAAATTCCAAAAAGCAGTAGTTTTCAAAAATCTCGTTAATTTTTTAAAAGCTCCAGTCAAATATAAAGGAACAAAATTATGGTTAAGTATTGTATCAGAGATGCCCTTTAAAGCAGATCTTGAAATTAAACGGATAAAAAAATGTCCAGCTTTTCTATATTTATGGGCAAATATTTCAGATCTCGATGTTCTTAAATCCACACTAAATGAACTATTTTATAATGGCAGTAAACCTGATCCAAAAATTACTGCCCATGTCCAGTAAAAATTATGCTGGATTTCTGCTACTACTCTAAACTCTGAAATACTATACTTGTTGTAGATTATATTAAATCCTCTATCTCCTTACAAAAAATACAATGTTGAGCATACAACACAGAAAGAATATGTTAATTTGAAGAGGGATAGCTGATGTAAAGAACAGGTAGGCAGAGACTCACTTTTAACCAAACATATAATGATGTGAGATTCTGCAGTTTTCAGTCTCTCCATCCTTCCCCACGGAGCCTGGGAGAAATAATGAATGGGAAAAAATGAGCTGCTTTCGCAACTATAGCATGTGTGGTCACTTGCATAGTCCACTGAATGAACCCCCTGTGATTCATGATTGACATAAAATTTCTACAAGTCCCTGTGGTGGAGAGCCAAAGACTCTGTTTACAATATGTTCCAAGCAGCTGTTTACGAAGCTATCACAGAATGTTTGGAGAGCGGGGCCGCTTTGGTTGGAGAATGGGGAGACCAGGGGAAGAATGAGTCTCTGTTTGTTTTAAGGCCATTTGGTTGCTTACTCAAATCCTCGATCCCTTCTGTTGTGACAGGAGGCCGCTCTGTAGAGAGCTACTCTCGGTTACAACCACCACAGACTAATTTCAGCTAAACTGAATAATCCCAATCTGTCCTCTGCTAAAATGTTTTGTGCATTTTTTGTTTGTTTCTCCTTTAATGGGAATTATTGGTTTGTTATTTATTTATTTAACGCTGATTCTAGGATTTGCTCAGTTTCTGGGCCATGTTGCCCGTCTTTGGGTTTAGATTTATTTTTACTTTGGTGGCTTAAACAACTATTGCAGTACGGCATATGGTAAGTCAACTAGCAGTGGCCCCATTCATGTTGCCTCAGAGGAAAGTAGAAGCATAATAATTCACCTACAGCCAAATGAGCATTGTTGTAATATTTGGCGGTGCAGGGTTGGGAGGTGGGAATTCTTATTAAAGGGTTGGATCCTGCCCCCAGGACTGGGCATGTCGGGGGCCTCTGTGGGAACCTGCTCCTGTTTAGAAGGAGACTCATCTGCCTCCGTGGCACAGCTCCCCAGCCCGGGGAGGCCCTTCTCTTCTGGTTCCAGTGTTGGGAAGTAGAAAAGATGGCGTAGGTGACGGGCATTGCTGGTGGATGGGGAGATGCACGCACACCCCACACTCTCCCCAGTACTTTGGAACTTCTTCCACAAAGTTTAATACTACCCGCAGCTGTACAATCTTTTCCATGGAGCTCTCTTCTTGGGGGACGGGTCCCCCAACTGACTCAGGCTCACTACGGGGCCAAAAATAGCAGTGCAGACATTCCATCTGTGGCTGGAGCCCAGGCTCCGAGACCCACCCCACTCACTGGGTTTCAGAGCACGCAAGCTCCAGCCTGACCAGGAAGGTCTACACTGCAAGTTTTAGACCTGTCGCATGAGCTCCACAAGCTGGAGTGAGCTGATCTGGGCTCTGAAACTCACTGCTTTGGGGTTATTTGTGTGGTCTAGACACATCCTTAGATAAATGAGGGAGGAGGACTCACTATAAAACATATCACGGGCAGAGAGCTCAGAAGGGTAAAAAAATTGAAATACCTAAGATCAGTGGTTGATGACAATGGTACTCTAGCCTGATTCTTTAATAATTAATAATTGTATTGGCTACCAATTGATACTAAATTAATGAACGGGGGGAAATGGAATTTCAGTCCCAGAATCCGACACATTAGAATTAAAACTAACAAGGTGAGTATCTTGTAGGGAAGCCTGGAGATATCTTTAATATCACTCCTTGCATATGCTCATTTACTTATGTATTCACAGCCTTCCTTGGGGATCTGGTGGTAAGAGGCAAAGGACCCGCCCTGTACCTGGCGTGCCATACGAGACCAATGGTCCAGACGCCAGTCCCCGAAGACAATGATGATGACAATGAAGAGCTGAAGGGTCAATGATGGAAAGCTCGCCCCAGCTACGTGGTGACCTGGTCTTTTATAGTGTCTGGAAACTATCAGGAACATTCATTCAGATGCCCAGTCTCCTATGTCAATATCTAACTTCCTCACGCTCATAATATTGGTATGCTTTTATGACATATCAAGCCTTTTAGCTCATTATCATATACGTCAACTATTGGTAAAGCAAGTTTGTGGGTAAATATCTGCCAAGGATTGTATCCTAAAATTGCCACAGGTCAGCAGAGTTTTCCACTTAAAGCGGCATGTTTGTTATTTGTGGAATAAAACATATGCTCTCCAAAATTACAGTGTTTAAAAATTGATTTCGATATGGAAAGATTTAGCCGTGTTAGTCTGTATCAGCAAAAACAACGAGGAGTCCTTGTGGCACTTTACAGCAGGGGTCTGCAAACTTTTTCCCCCATGCCCCCTTTCCACGGAGGTAAAAGTTTGGTGGCCCCCAGGGTGGGTATGTCCACCAAAATGCCGCTGCAAAAACTGGAAGCTGCCGGTGGCGGTGGCATTTCGGCAGGACCAAAATAGCCCACCCGGGAGTTCGGCGGTCTCCCGGGTGGGGGCTCGTGCATCCCATGGGGTGCACACACACCAGTTTGAAGACCACTGCCTTAGAGACTAACAAACTTATGTGGGCATAAACTTTTATGGGCTAAAACCCACTTCATCAGATGCATTAAGGTGCACTTCTCGTTGTTTTTACTTATATTCAAAGAGTAACAATTAAATTAGTCAAGTTAAAAATCAATTTTAAATAATAGGTCCTTTAAAAAAATTACCTCATTGTGTCTCACCTTTTAAATCTTTTGGCTTGACCAAAGGAATACCACAGGATGCCTCGAAACTTGCTATTAGTGAAAACTCACTGAAATCTTGTGCTTAGGCCACATGTAAGTGAAGTCTTTTAGCTCCCAGTCCCATACGCCGCTAGGCCCACTTCTCCAAAGAATTAATGAGAGGTGAAGCTGAGGCGTAGCTACTGAAACGAGTGTGACAGTTAAAAAAAAAACAAACTTGCACACTGAAAAGGAAGCAACATAGCTTTCTGGAAATATAGAAAAATAAAATGAGGTCATTTGCTCATAAATCTTTTATTCTTGCTGTGCCATTATAGAGCGCACCCAAGTTTTGTTCTAATTGTTTGTCTGCTGAGGTTTCGGTATGGGACTTCTTTTTGTGACACAGATGCCACACTAATAAGGGGAGTAAATCTGTTCACCTGGTGTGTGTGTGTGTGTGTGTGGATCCTAAGCTTATTTGGTAAGTGGATGCATATTGTGCAGAAAATCCCTGGGAAATGCGGGATGACAGTATTTTCCTCTCTCTTTAGCAGGATAACCAGCTCATTAAATCTTAACATGAAGGTATTTTATTATGAAGTGACAGTTCTAAAGATTTACTTTCCCATTTTTCACCTGCCTTCTCCCTTCTGCTTATTCCTTTGTATTTGTTAATGGCCTTTCTCCAGTTATATAATCCTGTCAAGGGTATAAAAATATCACTCTGAGCTGCTCATTTGGCCTAAATCATTCCGCCCGTAGCAGTGACAAGGAAAAGTGTATGCGCCATGCTTGGTGCGGTGAAGGAGTCCTGTCCTAGACTCCAGTAATTGTCACTGTGTGCTAAGAAAGTGTACAATTTAATAAGGTCATAAAACAGAATGACATGGGCTGGAGTGATAGGTATTTTTTCATTAGCATTCACAATACCTGGCTTCGGTGGGATAATAAATTAGGCCATTGCTGCTCAATTGCTCTATTTGATTATTCGACATTATTCAACATTTTTCAACACACCAGTATGAACAGCTGTGCTGCAAAGCAACTTTACACCAGCACAGTCTGAATGGAGAGCTGAGTGCGGGGCAATTAGAGCTTTCCCTAATGCCACCCGCTAGTCCTGGATTATTTCCAGCGTCAAAGCAGCGCTCAAAACCCTTTCCACAAACGTAAGTCCATATAATTGGGTTCAGGATTTGAAAGCAAAATCCCCCCTTGAGGGTCAGCACAAGGCCAATACATCATGTAAGTCCTAATTTAGGAATATAGGAATTTCCTTTTTTGAGTAGACTGGGTCTCTCTAGCCCAATATCCTGTCTCAGCAACGGTCATTAGCAGCTGCTTTAGAGAAAGGTGCAAAGAATCTTGCATGAGACGTTTATGCCATAATTAGGGTGATCAGACAGCAAGTGTGACAACTCGGGACAGAGACTGGGGGGTGGGAAGAGTAATAGACTATATAAGGAAAAGACCAAAAATCGGGACTGTCCCTATAAAATCGGGACATCTGGTCACCCTAGCCATAATCTGCTTCCTCCTAATCCCTATTAATTAGAGATGGATTTAAACCCGAAAACAGTTGGGTTTATCTATTCTAAAATAGAGTTTTTAGTATTTACCATAAGAACTCTGGATATTCTTGTAATTCTGAAGGTATAAGTGGTTCATAGACCTTGCACTGGTCTTTTTGCATAGAGGTAAATAAAACCCTAGATGAATCATTGCCCCTGTAAGTGCTTCATTGGCCATTGGATCCATAAAGAAAATAGCTAATCACCCAGCTGGTCAGAGCAACCGTGAAGCTCCATTGTGTGCTAATCAAGTACCAAATAAAGACCGGACCTACAGAAAGTTTTGAAAAGAAGAGGATAAGAATATGGGACATCTGACGGGTCTATTCATAAGAAGCATTTCTAATGTTCCCATCACTGTATTGTTTACCACAAGGACACACCTTTTTGGCTACACTGGATTAGTGCAGAATCTAAGACTCAGCAAAGAGGCAGAATGCAGGCAGGTGAGAAAATATATACCAAATTATTTACTGTACCCTTAAGGATTAATGCTGCTGGTGGAGGATTATACAAGGCAATAAATGGTGTTTGCAGATGATTAAATGCCAACTTGAAGCCCAGGTCTCAAAGCCCTTGACATTATTCTCCTCACACAGAAAGAAGTAAGCTCTGTTGTACTGCAACCCCTGCCTAAATACTTGGCTTTTTCCCCTGTCTGGGTTTGAAGGGTGTGGGTGTCAGGAACACCAAAAGGCTGCAACCTAGATCAAGGTTATTGTGCCAGGCACTGAACAAAGACACTGTAAGAGAGAACCCCTATCTAAGCAGCTAAGGCGGACAAGGGAAACAGGGAGGGAAAGATGAATGTATGTATATGTATAAGTCACAGAATGGAGAAATGGCTTGCCTAGGGTCACAGAGCAAGTCAGTGGCTGAGCCGGGGAACAGGAACCCAGGTCTCTATCTTAGGTACTTATATGGTCCTCATCACCATAGTAGTACCTCGCAATCTTTAATGAGTGAAGGCAGTGCTATTATCCCCATTTTACAGATGGGGAACGGAGGCACAGAGAGGTTAAGTGACTTGCCCAAGGTCACCCAGAAAGCCTGTGGCAGAGTAAGGAACTGAACCCAGTTCTCGAGCCTTAGTCCTTTTCCCTGTCTCCTGAGTCTCAGTCCAGCAGTTAATCCACTAAATCACACTGACTCCCTCTTTGAGTGAATGTATGTGTGTGTGGTCCATACATAGGACTGGGAACCAGGAACTGTTAATGGCTGTTTTCTAAGGTAGTTTCAGTTACTGGTGACCATGGGCTTGTGTACAATCATTTAGTTACCTCCATGTGTTGTGATGACCAATAAGTGTCCGTGAAGCCTGTGTAATCAGAGTGTTCACAGAGACTGAATGTGGTTTACAAGGTGGAACAGTATTTGATTTTACTGCATTTTGACTGGTTGAAATTATTCTCTTGTGGAATACACAGTCGTGCGCTACCCTCTATCCTCTTCTATCCCCCCCCCCCCCAATGCAAAAGAAAGTGAAAATGCCAGCGAACGGATGTCCAGCTGACAGATAAAAGGACTCTAAGACCTGGTCTATACTGGTGTCTGGCCACTGATGGCTGAAATCAAGGCAAATCTCCACTGTCTCTGCTCTAATGCACACTCTTACTGCAGACGGGATGAATTCCTGTAAACCATGAGGTACAGGAGCAGGTGCAGCCCAGGTTTAACATACAGATGTTGCTGGTAGCTGAAATTGGAGCAAATCTCCAGTGCAGGACAAGGCCTAAAATCCCCAGCAGGGCAGACCAAAAAAAACCCCAACCCCAGTGAAAATTAATCATGTCATTACTTTTATCTGTTTCTGGTGCAGTTCTGGAGGCTGTATGACGGGAGTTGCACACTTTTTGCCAGAGCAGAAAAACAAACAGCCTTGTATTCCTCTGAGTTGAAAACCATCCTAAAACCAGAGTCGCCTATAGCTATTCAATCCATTATCCCTCTTCCAAGAGGCCACCTGGCAACTGTCTGAGTTTCTCTGCTGGCCACACTGACTGTGTTTATTCCAAGTCTTCAGTGTGCTTGCTCTGCTTGGTAGTGCCACACTGTGCCAATGCTTTATAACTTCTATTTCAACAGCTAGCAGCTACAAATTAAGAGCTGCCTAATGAAGTCAAAAAGTTCAGAATTATCCCCCAATAAAAGCACCTGAAAACGTTTGCCCAATGCCCCGGCAATCTTCCCTCGTCAATCAGGAACGGAGTGGCAGCACAGCAACATATGGAGAGCCTCACAGGCTTGGTCAGAGCCTAAGTCCGTGTCCTTCCAATGCTGCAAGGCTCCACTGAACAGCCTGTGTGGTTGGCAAGAAAAGTAAACCAGAGACACCCCTACCAAAGTGGCCCAATGCAAAGGGAAAAAAGCTGAGATGCTCTATTGGGGTGAAGTGTAAATTTCTAAGTGATGGATCATCGATACCAGCTAGGAAAGACATCAGCAACTGCCACATCAATATAGCCACAAAATCCCACGTCTCTTGCACAGCACCGGGAGACTCCATAGGAGAACATCTTGTACAAAACAAAGTAACTACTTAAAAAGAGGCATAATAAAAAGGCAGCAACTCACTGGGGAGATGCACACAGCAACTGTTAAAGGGGTGGAATTGTTAAATGGATTCTGCACAGCAGATAGCACGCATTTTACAAACATGCATTTATATAGTGAATAAGAATAGCACCCAAACAATTACACTATGATAGCTAGGACAAGAATTACAACAGACAAAACTGAGCACAGAAGAATGGTTCACATTAACTGAAACCGGTTTATAGGAGAGGGTAATGTATAGATGGCAAGGCAATGTAGAACAAACTGGTGGAATGTAGAGACTCCTCCAGTTATGTTAACAGACACTAATTTTACTCAGTCCTAACACCGCTTTTCTTTCTTTCCTCTTTCTTACATATTAATTAGTTTTGCTAATATTTGCACAGATTATTATAAAACTTTGTTGTACGTGAAAACACTATCACCACAATATTTTATATACATTTAAAAAACTAATTAAAGATTAAAAAAAATATGGGTTGTCACAGCCATGTATTTGTGAGCATAAAGGATTATATTCACCCCATCCATCCCTGAAAGAGACATTAAAGGTATATCTTCACTACCCGCCGGATCGGCGGGTAGCTATCGATCGATTTATCGCATCTCATTAAGATGCAATAAATCAGTCACCAGCGGCGCCCCCATCGACTCTGGAACTCCAGCTTGCCGCGAGGCACAAGCTGGAGTCGACGGGGGAGCGCGCCACAGACAGCTGCTGCCATGAGGATAGCTGGTAAGTTGGCTGAAGATACGTCAACTTCAGCTATTCATGTAGCTGAAGTTGCGTATCTTCAGTCAATGCCCCCCTAGTGTAGAACAGCCCTAAGTGGTGCCTAGACCTTGTGCTACCTCTCCTTAAAGGGCTGAATTTCATTGACACAGATTCCTAAGTGCGTATTTTGAGAGCATTTTTCTCCCTTTCTACACCATATAGGATTTCACAGTCAGCAGCGGTGCCCTGTGTATTGGCCTTTATTTGAAACATCTTGTTTAAGCCACTGTTTAAGGAAGGATCATTGACTAGATGGACCGTTCATTTCTTTTGGCAATGGCTGCTGCTATCTTCCAAATGAATTGTGTTTACTTTTTCCCTCTTAGCATCACAGTTTTCTTTTTGCAGTTTGATTTCTTTAAAGAAAGATGAAAAAAACAAACAAACAAAAACCTAGTTCAGCCCAAAGATTCTCTTTTAAAACTGAACAAACATCTTCCCAATATCCTGTCAAGCTCAAGTGCCAATTTTCTTCCTACATCTGGTTCCCTGGTGGGCTGCGATGAAAACCAGCACACACACAAAATATAAAAACTAGAATCTCTTTCAGATCCATGGTCCCCCATCCATGGACGGTTTAACAGATAAACAAAGCCTGTAGAATCTTCTGGAAGTCCTCTTAAAAAAACCCAGCTTTGACAGCTAGGCTGGAAGAGACTAGAAGGAAAGATAAGATATATTCTAACAAAGAGTAAATTCATATCCAGTTTAAAACTTTTATAATTCAAGCTACTTTTCCTTTGATTCAGACTAGGGTGACCAGACAGCAAGTGTGAAAAATTGGGACGGGGTGGGGGGTAATAGGAGCCTATATAAGACAAAGGCCCCATATAATTGGGATATCTGGTCACCCTAATTCAGACGGACTTGGCACTCCATTAAGCCTGGGTCCTTGGAGCTGCCTGCCTACCTTCCTTTTATTGCTTAGTGCCAGTTTGCCAATCTGTAGAATAGAAGAAATATAGCCTTAGGCCATTACTGTGTCAATTATCTCAGAGTGATGCTGTGAAGCTTGGTTGATATGTCTGATAGTGGAGTGAGACCCCAAAATAGAATGGTTTTGCAAATCGCTAAGGTACAAAATTTAAAACCTGACTAATGCAACCATCAGATTAACGCCGGCAATGAAAATGATGCAAATAATTTAAGGAAATAATACACTGGGCAGCTTGGGATATTGGATGTGAATCATGTAGCTAAATATTACAATAATTAAATTAAGCACATTGAGATTTTGAAAAAATGGGAAAATAAGTGTTTAGAATCATGGACAATGAAGATTAAGATGTAGATCCGAAGAAATAATTAAATGTGCAAGTAAACAGTGTTGTGTTTAAGCTAGGCAGTATTTTCACTCACTTCCTATCCTAAACCACTGTGCTGGCTGTTACACCTCTTTGAAGAGCTCACCCTAAGGAACTTAAGATGCCTAAAATCCCATTGAAGTTTGGTGTCTAACCTCCTTAGAGGCTTTTGAAAATTCCAGCTGGAATCCAAGCAAGAGAGAGCTTTATTTCAGACATGGGTGAGTATTGTCTATTACAAGGAATGTAAAACATTTGGGGATTTTAAGGAGATGAAAGATACAATAACTGAGATTTTGATTTAATATCTTTTCAACTGTAATAATAATTTGTCATCTTTTTATTTCTTGCAAATGTGATCCATAGAAGCCTCTTGTCTCTGCTTCATTTATTAGTATTATTAAACCTAATGCAAAAAGCTCTCCAGAGATACATCATTTTACAACAATTTTGAGATTATCTACTCACAGGACACCAACAGAGTTTGGATTTGGAGCCAAAGACATTGGGAACATTGATGACCAAAAAGAGTTTGACATGTCTAAGCCAAAGCAGATCAGGCCAATTTGTCAACCTTTGGAGAGAGATAGAAAAGTGCTATTTTTGAAGCAGCGACTTAAGGATGTGAATTGTTGTAAAGCAATGTGATAAGATGATCAATTAGTAATTCAAAGTGGCACATGGAAGTGTAGTGAAGCCATTAAGGAAGAGGATAGTGTGTATTTTGTAGTTGTTCATTTAAAATGAACTTAAGTAGATGTTTATTCAAGATGATCAGGAATGGGCTACAGAACCCTTCACCTCTGGGACATCAGACAACTGTTCCTTTCTTCCACAGTGTAAATGACTAATAGTTTTAAATCTGATGAATGATTAGTGCCCTTCTCCAAATGGGAAAGTATCAACATAATTCCCACCACCACATCGCCCACTGACCCCACCTTGTCCTGGTCTCATTAGGGGGAAAGGCCAAGATCCAAAAAAGGTACGGAGACTGCATTCCCCCTTTTAGTCCTTCCAGGTCTTGACTGAGGAACTTTGCTGCTTGAGACTGTTACTCCAATTTTTGACCCTTGCACTTTGGTCCTCACTGAGTGGTTCAGTAAAAGCGCTGTTCAGTTTACTTGCACAAGAGCTAAGAGACGAGCCAGGGGGGAGGGTGTGCCCCTCTGGGAGTGTTCCATTTACCCGGCTCCACAGTGTGACCTATCCTAATAGTATAGTGGTTCACCCTGGACACCAAGCAAATCATATTGAGACATTACAATACTAAGGCTTTGTATTCACAAAGAGTGTCTCCCGCCGACATAGCTACTGCCACTTGTCGGGTGTGGTTTAATTATACCAGCATAGAGTGGCTATGGAAGACACCTTACAGCAACACAGCTGCATCAGTATAGCTGTACTGTTGTAAGGTACAGAGTGTAGACATAGCCTAAGACTGACAATGGTGCCAGCATTATCCCTGTGCTATGATTTATGGTTTTACTCTTACATTTTTTGGCTGTAGCCATATGGCAGGTTGCTCTCTGTACTCCATGGGGAGGAATTGCTATTCTCCAAGAGCAATGGAAAAGATCCAACACCACTGCAGAAGCAGATCAAGCTTCCAGAGATTGGTAAAATAGATGGATGGGGTGACACTACGCTGCTTGACTTAGAGGTTAAGTCTTCCACATCCACATGCCATCTAAGTCCTTTTGCTTCCCCTGCTGCTTATATGAGCAGCAGGTGCCTCATGGAAAGGACTGAAAGAAAACCAAACCATTCTGTGTAAAAACATTTTTGCTTCTGTGCATATTTCACGGTTGTTAATTCCCCTCACCACACATACACCCTTGTTAATATCAAGGGACATTTGCATGAAAATGGGATCTTTGTTATTTAGGAAAAGCCAGCACTCGGAAGAGTCATTACTGAAAGGAAAAATGAGATTATTCTATCTGTACATAATACAAATATAAAAGAAAAAAGAAAAGGATCCTAAATGTTTATAATATGAATAAATGAAAAAAATTAAGCATGTGTTTATATATCAAAATACATAATACACACACACTTTATATATAGCTACAGTGGAAGGCGGAGGATGGATGTTTTTATGTTTAAAGTTCTGGCCTGGAAATCAGGAACATTTCAGAACGTTTTTCTGAACATAATGTTTTGATGTTGTGGCTCAAAGCACAGTTTTGTTTCCAAGTTTCCTTTAATTTTATATCAGAATAATTCAAAATATTAATGGTTAAAAAAACCTGCACCTTTCATTCCCCCACCGCTTTGTCCCCCACCCCACTCCCCTCCCCTGAGTGGAAGAACAGCTCTCACTAGCATCCCAAGAAGTGCCTGGCATGTCCAAGCAGTGCAGCACCCAGATTGCAACCCATACATCAGAGTTTTTAGAAAACAGTGCTGGTATTAGAGTTTTTGATGACAGTAGAAGCTGCAGGATAGCCAGCCACCTTTGAAAATCTGGTTCTTCATTTAGAGCCTAATTAGGAGCTGAGCTCTTTTGAAAATAAACTGATCCCCATTTTGGGTGCTGAGCTCTATTGAAAGTGTGCCCCTCAATTCCCTGAATTGCTCTTTCCTCATTTAAATATTATATGTGCACCCACCCACCCATTACATGAAAACATTCACTGCTTTTATTGCTGAGAAGCTTGTGTTTTTAGCGATTTTTCATCCCCAAGGTCTTGTACTAGCCACCTATTTAAAAAGAGAGTCAGGTGCAGGGAATTGAGATGGTGGGAAATGAGCAACAGATATCCTGTCTTTATGGAAAAGCCAATAATACCGATAGTCCAGAAAAGATAAATGTATTAAATACAGAGTATAGAAACCAAAATAAATGGTTTGATTTACAGTTTTCCATAAAGCCATGTGGGTCTTTAAAAAAAATCTACTGTGATCAAAGCATGGTGTTGTAATACAGAGTCATGCAATCTCCTGGATTTATATTTTCTAGATCTCAAAGTTAGGAATAAAAATGGAAGCTTCTTTAATTTGTGCTGCAGGAAAAACAATATTAAAATATTAACATGCAAAGAAAAATGTGCTGAGATTTTTCCTTGGATTTATTCTTTCACTAATGACTCTTCTTCCAAATGCTGGCTGCAGACTTATATGCAAGGACTGAGGCTTTGCAAATAGCAGCCTCATTAAAATAAATCCAATAGCGTCTTACAGAGATTTTGGATGTGGCCATAAAAACAAACAATACTGTGAGTTTTACTGATAATGTTTGAGCAACAAGTATTTGTGCTGAACGGTTAGTCATTTTCTAAGCAGGTGAGGGGACCACAGTAAAATATTACTGTATGCACAATTGTGCACCATTTTATACCCAGGCTTATTTTAATCCTACAGTACATGGTGCTATTATGCATGCAAAAAGGTAATGAGGCAGGCAAAGGTTATTGCTGGGGACACTTTTGGAATGATGAGAGTGCTACCAATGCAGAAACTAACCTCGGGCTATCTGAAATTGAAATTTTTGGTTAAATTAATAACTCAACATGAGGCCAGATGGTAATGCTGTCTGTCCCCTGCAGGGTTGAAAACATGTCTTTTGCCATTAAAAAAAAAAAGGACCCTACCTGTGGAGGAATATGCAGAAGCAATCAACTCAAATATGTCGATTTTGAAGAGGTGTGGGAGGTGGGAGAGTGAAAGTGGTAGGATGTTGCCTCTCCTGAACTGTTAGACAAGCTGAGTGAAATCTCTTGTTGATCATGGGTCAATTAAAGTGGCAACCCCTCAGGTAACATTTCTTCCTCTTGCTTCCTATACAGCATCTTTTTAGCACACCGAAAGGGAAGCACCTTCCCATCATTATTATTCTTACTGCACCCAAAAGTGTCCTAGGTGCTTTAGAGAACAGATTAAAAAGACTGGCTCCTTGTGCTAAAGAATTATAGTCTAATTTAGATGTGGTGCTGTGGGTCAGAGAGAGACACAATGTGTCAGGGAAATGAGGTGAGGAAGGACAGAGGTTAGAGTCATAACAACGTGCGGTTAATTCACTGTTGGTATGCGTACATCTGGATGGAGTGCCAGACTAAACTGGCATGAGATTCAGATATCAGAGAAGCTGTAAGACCTCTCTCTTTCTCTCATTTCTTCCAAAGAAAGAGAAGCAATAAACATATAAATAAATAAATGGCACGAGGAAATTAAATGATACTGCACCATTCAGCTGGCACTGCTTCTGAAATGGCCGACACTAGCCGATATCTGCACAGCTTACACAACCCCCTCAGTCTCCGCGCTATCAAACCTGGACAGATTTGCTGGCAATCAGAGTACAGGGCTTGAAGATGGAAGACAAAAGGAAAAAACACCACAATTCAGAATGAGGGCGGAAATAAATGAGAATGGAATATATAAGCTAGTGGGATGTTTGGCTGCTATTGCAAGTTCCTGAGGAAGATACACTTAATTTCAAATCTTTTTGGTGGACCAGTATATGCCTTTTCTGTCCAGAAAAGTTCAAGGGGGAGGGGGGGGGGCGGAGAGAGAGACAAAGATGACCCAGGAAAGTCTTGAGATAGCATGGCATTTTCCTTCTCTTAAAAAATCGAGGTGCACTGTTGGACGGATGCCAGCATTTTGCTTTGGAAATGGCTGCTTTCCAGTGACCAGGGAAGCATGTCCCTGCTTGTTAAATGTTTGTAGAGCTTTCTGCAAGAACAGAGTTGTATGTAAGAACATTATTAGCCTAGGTTTCTGTACTGGTCAGAAGCCACCAGGCCAGAAATATAGGATCAGCCCTTCTCTGATGATATTAGACTTGTTCGCTTCTGCTTTAGGGGCCTGGATTCATTTACACTAGCGCAAAGTCAGCATAAAATGGGACCAAATCAGAATAGCAGCACTTTATATGCACCATTGCCTGATGTAAATAGCTATATACGGTGCAGTACAATAATGAATCAGACTCGGTAAGTAAACAGAAATGACATCCTGGTACCACATGCTTCTCCTGGCTTTGCCTCTTGTTTACCGCTACGTTCGGACTGACAAAGGCCCAGATTTTCAAAGTGGGTTCCAGCATGCTCAAGTTACAGGTCTATTTTTCACGTGAGTCATCTGGGACCAATAATTATAGTTGCAAACTAGCAACTATGTTGCCCCCAGACAACTCATGTTTAAAAGTCATTTTTAACAACTTGCTCCAAGTAACTACCATGACAATATTTGCCTGTGCATGGCCATCCAAAGCATCAAAGCAGCAGGTTACATCTAGCTCTTGTGCTCACACCAAATGAGGCTCTTAAAGAGGAATTTTTGCATATTACCAAGTAGCCTGTTCCTTAGTGTACTACTGTATGTGCGCACACTCTCTAATCTCACTTATTATTCTATTAGACTTTAATGGTGTTCACAGGTTATTTAGGATTAATGAAACAAATGTCCTCAATCAAGAAGCAATTTAAGAACACATTGCTAATTCCAGTGAGTTCTGTAAATGAGTTAAATTAATACTGGTTGACCTTCTTATTTTGGGGGAAGATTAGTAGCTGTATTTTCCTGAGAGATGCCTTTAAACACTTGCAGCTTGAATGAGTGTTTCTGGCCCAGTGGTTAAAATTAACCAAGTTACAAGAGTGATGTGTTTGAAAGCCAGGAGAAGTGCATTTCCTTAAGAAAGATACTGATGCATCCCAGTGATGTGGAGATTAGGGCTGTGTCCCTCTCTCTCTCTCTCTCGTGTTGGTACAGTGAGCAAAGAAAAGACATCTTTCTGTGACGAATAGCATACAAGTCAGAGCTACTAACAGATCAAGTCAAACTTGTGAAGTATTTTTGGCAAATGTTGCTACAGGAACTTTTGTGGTTATTCTTCCTGGCTCTTGGCTTGTAAGAATAATCAGCACAGCTGTCTTGTGGCAATGTACTGTCTCTGCGTGCATCCGCTCCATCAGTGTGGCCTTCCCACCAAGAATATAGGAAGTGCTACTACTAGTACCAACCATTAGGAGAGTTTTCCTTCACACAGAGTGACAGAGGCATGTGATTTTGGAGCAGGTGCCCATCAGACTGTTCTCTGTGTGTGCCATTTTTATAGTCACGGAGATGGTTTTCTGTATTGTGGGCCTGATTCTGACCTGTAACACCAATTTTGCACCATCTCCTGATTCCCAACACTGTGAAACAAGAATAAAGCTATGTGTGTGCCAGTGAGGTAACTTTAATTCTACAGACAAAATTGCTCAGGGTGCTTTCTTGATGTGTTCTGCATGTTTCTTCTCACCGAGAGCTAATGGACAAAATTCACGTCTGTTACACGGGTATGAATCAGAAGCAACTCCTTTGGTCTGCTCTGATGTAAATCAGTATCCACATCAAGCAGAATCAGGCTCAGTCTACTGATTCGGGATTTTTCTGTGGTTTAAAGCTTTTGACAACAACTACTATTTCTACCAAATGGCTGTCCTTGCTCCCTCTTTCCCCCAGTCATCTTTTCATCACAACCTCCCATTTATGTCACATAGCGCGCTCTATACCTGAGTTATGCCGATCATATGTCTCATTTCCAAGCCATTCAAACAAGATAAAAATTGAACCTTTCTAAGTCAGGATCAAGGGAATTTCATGGCCTGCACAGAAAGATTTTTATTATAAAGCACGACAACATGCTTTCAAACAAAATAATAGATATATTAGTAGCTCTATAGCACATATAATTGTTTCAGAACCTTAAGAGCTATCAGTGCAGACTTTTCCAAGGACAACTAATGGATCCATTGTCTGCTTTATTATCCTGTGTCTATGTGCTTCCTGGAGATTTGGCCTAGAAGTCTCCATAAAAACAGGACTTAAAAAAAAAAAGGAAAAAAATAGTATAAATGTCTCTCTAGCTCTCTGTTTTTAGGACAAATAGGAGCTATTTAGACAATCGAGTATGGTAACATTGGCATTGCTTGATGTCAGACACTGATCTTTAGGAGCCAATGGACTCAGAACTGAAGTGAATCTAGTTATACTGCAAGGCACAGAATTTTCACAAAAGCCACATTAAGATCACCAAGCTCACTGACACCGGGGGGGGGGGGGGAGGGGATGATTAAACTCACCATATCCAGTGCTAAATACAAAACCTACCACTCTGCCCAAGCCTTCCTGCAATTCAGACACCTAAATGATTCCACTCTTTGACATTTAATAATCATTAGAAACAAAACTTAAGGACCAATCATAGTCGACCGTGTGGATCAGCACAAGAGTGTAGAGATGACATCATCACCTTAACTCCTTTGCACCTGTGTGCTATATATTTCCTTCAGCATGGAGCGGGAGAAGGGGAAGAGAAGGCCCCATAGAGCTGCTGTTTCCCCACTTGGCCCATGCAGGTTAGTGGATAGGGGCAGACTTCTGACTCTACACCTCCCTCAATGTGGCTAGGGGCATAGTTATGCCAGTGCATCAGGCAATGAAAACTGCAACTAGTATGCCCCATCATTGGTCATAGACTTTAAGGCCAGAAGGAACCATCTTGATTGTCTCTAGTCTGATGTCCTGCACATTGCAGGCCACAAAACCTTACCCACCCACTCCGGTAATAGACCCATAACCTCTGGCTGAGTTACAGACATCCTCAAATCATCATTTAAAGACTTCAAGTTACAGCGAATCCACCATTTACCCTAAAATTACCAGTTTAAACCAGCAAGTGCCTGCTCCCCATGCTGCCAAGGCACCAAGCAGAGAGGAAAAAAAATATTTTTTAACAATTATTTGCACAATCAGGCCTAAAATCACCAAAGAGAACAAAAATGCTAAAGAATCCTGGGCCCAAAAGCGTGTGTTCCAGGCCCTAACAATGTGCTTCCATTGCCAGTTAAAACACTTTTGGGGTCCAAATCCCCAAAGCAATGAATGGATCAAGTGGGGGAGTGTCTACATTACAGGGACTATACCAGCATTGCTACAATGCCATAATTAAGATGGAAAGTCACTGTTGTGTACACACAGCATACAGCACCGGATGGGTTTTTCAGTTGATGTGGGAATACCTTGTCCCTGAGTGATAGTAGCTAGGGTCACAGAAGGATTCTTCCCTTGCCTTAGCTATGTCTGCACCAGGAGTTAGGTTGGCATAGCTAATTCTCTCAGGGATGTGGATTTTTTGCACCACTGAGCAATACAGCTGTGTTAGTCTAAATTTTAAGTGCAAAGACAGACCACCTACTTCCTCCTTATAGGGCCACAACAAAACCCAAACACTTTGCTATAAACTAGATTGCAAACTACAAGCCCTAAAAGTTATCCTTCCACTCTGGCAGGAAGTTGAGAACCATATCATTAAAGAAAATTAGGAGTATTTGGTTAGTCTCTAAGGTGCCACAAATACTCCTTGTTTTCTTTACGGATGCAGACTAACATTGCTGCTACTTTTAAATCATGTCATTGTTATTCTCATGATATGAGTAGCACTCACATGCTACACAGTGGGTGCCAATATTAGATTACAGTATCAGGGAGACAGATTAGAACTGGTCAGAAAATGGTGATAATTTCATTGAAAAACAGAAATCAAAATGTTTCTCCATTTACTCCCCTTAATTGCATATGCTTGATACAAATAAAATTTGGGTGATAGAGAGATAGCAGTTTAGAGAAAAATGTTCTTTAGATTCTGGAGAAAATTCCTCACTAGATTATAACAGTATGAAAGCACGTCAAACTTTGGGTACTATTAATTAACCAGCCATTTGTTCTCTGTGCCAGTATACTGGTCTTGATTCGAAGGAGGCAACAACGGAATTTGAGAAGCTGTAGCTCAGGCAGGCAATAGCTTTGTCTAAACTGAAATGGCTCTTTCTTTCATTCTCTGTGTTTTCATTGTAATTAAAATGGGATGTGCTGAAATAATGGTAATGGATAACCAGAATTAGTGTTGGTTTCCAAGAATATGAGGCAGATTATTGCTTTGTTCACATTTAGTTTTCCCCCACAATAGTGGTAAGACTGAATTAATGAACACAATTAGGCCTTTTTTTCATTTAATATGATAAACCTTTGTAAGTATTCATTATTCTGTTAGTGGAAGGTTGCTAATTTTCTTCTAAATTAATGTATTCCTGTTGTGATGTAGATTGTGTTTTATAATGTAATTTAGCTGGCTCTCTCCTACCCTCCTTTGTGCATTGATTTCAACATCCTTTGTTCCTAATGTCATTCAGGTGAGTAATCAACTTTCAGATGAAGACATGCACTTTTACTTACCGGCTAACATTTATCATCACCCTTCTTGCTTAAGTAACCAAAATGGCAAAGCAAAAATAGCGGGTCTGATTCTCATCTGCCTCCCCCTCCCCCCCCCTCCCCCCCCCCCGCTCCCCTGCAGTTACTGCCTCCAGTGCAAAGTGGTTGTAAACTCAGGCCATTCTGGTTTATTAGTGTTTTACTCTCACTTTTGCGCAAGTGGGAATGACAGCTATAACACAGGGGACTGTGGCTACACTACAAAGACTACAGCAACATAACTATATCCGCTTAGCTATCTGTCATAACCCCATAGCATGGATGCAGCTACACCAATGGAAGGGGCTTTTCCCCCATCGCAGTAGTAGCTTTGTTTGGGGAGATGTTGTTATCTTCATCTACTGAACCATTCTTCAGTGACACAACTGCATCTGGGTTGGGTCTGTGTATTTATGTTGGTTAGGGGTGTGGTCAGCCCCCCCCTCCCCCCGTAACTGATGTAGCTATGATGACCTAACTTCAGTTGAAATCAAGTCTCCGACTCCATTTTCTGTTAATTGTGTTTTAAAACTTTGTACTTGTTGAAGACTTTTTATAATGCCAAAAAAAAAAAAAGATTTCAAAATATTTCTCTCTTTTCCGTCCACGTATCATGCTTAATGTCAGCTGTGCAGGTTTTTAGACATATGCTTTATTTTGTGAGTATTTTGCAAAGTGACCGGTGAAACCACTGCTTTATTTTGTGAGTATTTTGCAAAGTGACCGGTGAAACCACACAAAATGAACAGGGCAGTCTAAGAATGGATATTTTCCAGCTCTGGCAGCAAATTACTTTTACACCTCCTTTTCCTCCATATTTAAAGGTTAATGAAAACCTCATTGGGTGCGTCTACACAGAGATAAGAGACCCGCAGCACACTTCCGATGGGCCCAGGTCAGCTGACTCGGACTTGCAGGGCTCAGGCTGTTGGGCTAATTATCACGGTGTAGACATTCAGGCTTGGGCTGTATGCAACCCTCCCTCCGGCAGAGTCCTAGAGCTTGGGTGCTAGTCCGAGCCCAAATATCGACACCAATTTTTCAGCCCTAGAGCCCAAGCCCAGGCCAGCTGTGGGTTTTTTTATCCCCGTGTAGACACACTCACCGTTTCTTAATGTGAATGTAGCTCTGGGTAGTGTGATTATGCAAACTTAGTTTAAAAGAAGTTTCTCTGCTTAATTCCAGTTTCCAAAACACTGAAATGAAAGCACCAGACCAGCAATCAGCCCCTTGTAGACAGGCTGCCTAGCTGCCCAGACAATTCCACTAATCAATAGGACTACAATTTAAAACTGGATCAAAGCCATGCTTCCCACAATACCTGTTAAAGAAGACACAATCCATTAGTTTGCGTGTAGCACTCAGAAGGGGAAGAAAAGCCAAGAAGAGAAGGAGTATTGTAAAACAGGTTTAAGCTGGGGTAGCCGAGAGCAGTGGGGAGATGGTGAAGCAGGAAGAGAAGCTTGTGTGATGAAGCAGGGCAGAGCTGATCTGGGAAACAGATCAATGGAATGACAGGAGGCATGCCACAGAGGTAAGGAGTAAGGAAACACCATGCTAAGTAGGACAGGCATGAGCTTGAGAGCATGAATGGAGTCTTAGCCAGACTTTCCATATCGTCCCTTCAGTTATCTCGTTCTTCCAAAATTCCTTTCACCTTCTGCTCTATCCCGAGTACAAACTTTTTTCCTCCTTTTGTAAAAGAAATAAAAAACCTTAAGTTATACAAATATTATGCAGCACTAGCAGAGTGAGAGCCTGCCGCCAGCAGTAGGATGTCCACGTGTACAAGTAGCATGTGTCTTTGAATGCAAGCATCTTCCCAGGATCATAAAAATGTAATCAAATGTGAATTCAGATGCTCATCCCACAGAGAGATAGGGTTAATGCACCAAAACTAGATGCACAGTTTGACCATTTGTCAGCAGCTAAGCGCTCTTAAGGTGTTATTGGTGTAGCTATAAATATTTAGATCTTCTCTCTGTCCGTTCATTCTTTCCCATTGACTTTAGTGCTGCCCAGTGAGACATACCAATTACAGGCACTTTGAAGCCTGCCACTGGTACCAGCTGGTGAGATTCTAGGGCTGAGAGATGGCTACTTGGAGAGTCTAATGCTGAGATTAAATTGAACAGACTTGCACAGAGTCCTGCACAAAATGTAAAACATGAAGAGAGACGTTCACAAAGCTGTTAGTACAATAATCATGCTACAGGGCAGTAATGTTTTTGCTCGTGAATGGGTTAGTGTAACTGACTTATTTACTTTTCTAACACGAATTTCCCAGTATTTAAGTCAAAGACTTCATGCAGCTTATATTTAGCCTGTGGAACACAGCATCACAGGACTTTGCAGAATCAAATACTGCCACAACATTTTTAAAGGGATGGAGATATTTTATAACCACTAACTAGATTTTCATTCTTTTTACAAGACAAAGGAAATTGAGCCTCATACTTCAGGGCTTAAGAGGCTGTATTGGGGACAGGACGAAATGGTGACCTGTCCCATCAAATATAGACCTTTGCACAGCAGGTAGGTTCATCACAGTCTTGCAGTTATTGGCACAAGGCCTGGGACTCAGAAGATCTATGATCTAATTCAGGTGTAGGCAACCTATGGCACAGGTGTCAAAGGCGGCACACAAGCTGATTTTCAGTGGCACTCACAGTGCCCGGGTCCTGGCCACCAGTCTGGGGGGCTCTGCATTTTAATTTAATTTTAAATGAAGCTTCTTAAACATTTTTAAAACCTTATTTACTTTTCAACAACACTAATTTAGTTCTATATTAAAGACTTATAGAAAGATACCTTCTAGAAACGTTAACATGTATTACTGGCATGCGAAACCTTAAACTAGAGTGAATAAATGAAGACTCAGCACACCACTTCTGAAAGGTTGCCAACCCCTGATCGAATATAAGCTCTGCCATAGACTTATCAAGTGACCTAGGGTAACTCACTTAACCTTATTCTAGAATAGAATGTTATCTCAGAGGATTTTTTAAAAGCCACCCAATAGTTTTACAACATCCAAAAATATAAGAAAAAAATAACCCCCCCCCCCCGATCTTTCCTGCAAAATCTCAATTGGATTGGACACATTTGCAGTTTTTAAAACCTATTTGCTCATCCATCATTAAAAAGTATTAGAGACAGGTCTAAATGGATAGGGGTTTTTTGTTCACTTGTTCCCAGTTATATTCTTTGGGTAACCTTTATTGGATTTAACTGGAGAACAGCTTCTTGCTATACACAGTCGTATTGGATTATTGCTCCTTGAAGATTTGTGTAATGAAATGGACACATCTTCTTCTGCCTTCATTCTACATTCTTGCTTTAATTATACACATTGTCTGTTATGAAACCATGTCATGTTGTCACAAGTGGCCTCTGTGCTGAACTTTGCCTTGTCAAGATAGCTTTATCATTCATAAATATTTCAATGAGAACCAAAGACTGCTTATAAATGATTGATTCCTTACAGTTCACTGACCCTTCCTTCAAGGCCTTTTATTAAAATTAAAGTAAACCCCATCCTAGAAGTCTGACCATTAATTGTTAATCTTATAGGCTGACTGAAACAGTGTCCTCGAAATGGAGGAATAGCATCACTGTCTTAAAGTGATACATCACTATAAAAATTAAAGGCGATCCACACAGATTAAATATGTTAATTTTCAAACTCAGAACCTTACCACGGTCTTCAAATTAAATCAGGCAGGTTGAGTGCTTTGGAGGCCTCTTGTGACAATTTGGTTCTGGAATGCTGAACAGCAACCAATTAGATGTTTGGGCAGCTGGGAAATGTGGCTGAGTCATTGGCTGCTGCCTGCTACATTATCTAGGTACCTCAGTTAATGGCACAGCTATTAAATGTATTTTTGCCATCAATTCAGCCACAGATCAATAATTGGAAATGGTAAGATGGAAACAGCTGCGGTAGATAATTTTAAGGCCTGATTTTCAAAAGCATCTTCTACTTTTGTAGTTCCCTTGCAGACTGAAGAATTATACATTCAACGGGTTGTATTTTTGCCCAGAAGTACAAGTGTAATTATTTGCAGAAGGAAATCTACTGCTGGAGGGGGGAAAATATGGAGGCTCTGGAGTCTAAGATTCTCAGGGAAGAGACCTTGTTTATGTGTGCATCTAATGCTGTAAAATAATACATCATTGCATTGATTGTAAGCACCCTGAGAGTGAGGAGTTGCTTCTTTGGCTGTCCTGTTCTTCTTCAGTTAAAACATTTTGCACTTAACAGTATCTTGGTTCTATTTCTCCAGTGCAATTTCTCTTTTCCTGAGGATCTCCTGCAGCTCCTCGGGACATATGGAAGAACCACTAAAGAAGCTTCATAAGTGGCCTGAATATAAAGGTATACTGGAGCTGCGTTTGTCAGCATCAGAACTCATCCTCCCCCTTTAATGTATTTAGGATTATCAGCTCTTATTTTACACCACAGCAAATATACTGGCAGCCTCAATAAGGTAACTAAGAACATCTGGGGTTATATTTATGATCTGTGTGTAACAGAAAAGCAGGAGTTGTAGACTTAAAGCTAACCTGACAGTTCAATTTCTAAACCTCATACTCAACCCCTATAGGAGCCATTGCTAATATACAGAGTTTTATTAGTGGGACCCTCTACTTACATACACAATGTCCAAATTTCAACTCTTAGTTTGTTAATTGGGGAGGAAAATACCTTCCTAAATGTCTCAAAGTAGAATACATTTTTAATGCAATTCTGTCAGGAATCCAGACCTGTCCTAGTTTTCGGGCTAATCTACTCAGGATATGCCAGATGGCTTGACAGCCATTGGGGAAGCACTCCATGCTACCTGCAGTAGCTACAGACAACCAGACTGAGATTTTTCTACCTGCTTTCACCTTTGAAGACACTTGAGTAGCAAACAACTCAAGACAGGAGCCTAAGGAGTTCGGTAGAGGAGGTGCAAAACTTCCAAAGTACTGGCGGTGTTTTCCTGTTCTTCACATTGGCAAAATAAAATAAAATCAATAAATAAAACAGGCTTGCTTTCCATTATGTTTATAGCACCTTTTTTCACCCATCTCAGATCATTTTTTAAAGATCAGGTAAATCAAGTTGAAAATTACATATACTGGTATTTTGATAACATAATTTAAGGTTCTAGATATCACTGCATTCTATGTGCTATACACACACAGAAACATTCTTTCCCCAAATAGCTTACCATCTAAGGCTCCAAAGCTTGCAGACTTTGGCTTTCCTAATTTTTTATTTCAATGGAGGCCACCAACATGGACTTATAGGGGCCTAAACAGAAGAGAAAAAGGGTGGGAGAACAACAGGATTATTAACCTTATTTAGCAGATGGTGAACTGAGGCAGAGAGAAAGGAAATGATCTGTCCAAAGTCACACAGGGAAATTTGTAGCAGAACCAATATCTGAACCTTAATCTTCTGAGTGCTTTAACCATGGACTATGCCTTCCTCCTCCTATGTCTGATGCTCCTTTAGCTAGGGAACACGTGGAAAATAATTTTCACTGAGCAAGTTTTGCACAGCTCAAAATGTTATTTTATTTGAAAGGAAATAAAGTTTGTCATATTCCTGTATTCATCAGCAATAGTTCAGTCAACATGAAAAAAAAAGCCCCCACCAATTAACCAAGGATACTGATGACATGTAGAACTCATAATACTCTTGCTTTACTAGGCATACTTTTGCTGAACTTTTTGTTAAAAAAAAAAAAAACAAAAAAAACCCCAATCTATATTCAACAGATTGATTGCTGTGTACTAATTTTGTCAATAGAAGCCCTCTGTTCTGAGAAGGGGGTTAAGCTAGATATTGCAAAGGGCTTGTCATTTCTGACGTGCAGAAACCGAGTAGAATATAAACAAACTCAATGTTTTTCCTTTTTTTTTTTTTAAATAGCAGGTTGTAACTTTTCACCCTGGACCAGAACATTTCTTTTTAGGTGAAAAACAACAACCAACCACACAGGAGCACTTTCCACCTCCTGATTACTCATGCATAAGATTTCTAGAGGAGCTGTGAAGCCCTGAGCTTTTACAATGAAAAGCAAATTGACGCTTGAAAGTCTTGATTATAGTGAAGTTCTGATTTCACGGAGAGATTATAAATAAATTGCATAGTCCTACATTATTTAACATGTATCTCATTTCAGGGGGAAAAGATTGAGCCAGAAAGATAAATCTCTGAATCTCTCCACATCTTGAGGCTGTGGGGTAGATGGCACTCTGAGCCTGAGCATTGAGCCTCAGGTATTGAGTGGAAAATAATTTAGACCAGGCAAACAAGAAAAATGAGACCTAAGCTATGTTAACATTGTTAATTGCACTGGCTAAATCTTGGTAGGCTGAGACAGGCCTGCAATGATCTGTGTATGCCTGGCATATCACGCTCTTCATGAGGGCGTGAATGCATGGATTAGTTCATTGTTGTAGGGTCTCTTGTGCAAGCTGGGCACCCCATATTATCATAGGTTTGCACACATTTGTTGGGTTGCTGCTATGTTGTAGACATTTTATATTTTTGTGCTTCTATAGCTCTCAGTAGGACAACTGAGCACATCACAAGCAGTAGATAACTTAACCACATTTATCTGTGAGGTAAGAAACACACCCTGGATGGTCCAGTGCTTAGGATGTTGACATGGGACTCTGGAAACCCAGATTCTGGTCCTGGCTCTACCATAGGCTTCCTATATGACCTTGGGCAAGTTTACTTAGCCTCTTGCTGCCTCAATACTTCACCTGTGAAACGGAGACCACAGCACTTCCCTAACTCGCAGGAATTGTGTAATGATAAATTAAAGATTTTGAGGTACTCGGATACTAAGGTAATGGGGCCTGTGTAGAATGTACAATGCCCATTTGAATATATGGGGAGTTGAGCCACACAGATATTAAGTGATTTGCCCAAGGTCACACAGGAAGCAGGTTGTCATGGCTAGAAACTGAACCCAGGTCTTGAGAGTACCAGTCAAGCATTCCCTAGCCCAGACCCTAAAGGGTTAAAGCAATAGCCAGTTAACCCTGACCTACTAGAGAGCTGGGGAAATCTAAAGGACTGCCTGGGGGGTAACTCAGGTTAACAGCAGAGCCTCACCCAAAGATCTATATGTGGAAACTGATGGTTGAAGTTTGTGTTTTGTTCCTGCTGGTTTTGTTCTGTTTGGACTCTCAATAAGTTCTCATAAAAGGTGTCCCTGGGAAGAAGGGACCACAACTAACTGAGGACTGCATGCCTTTTTTATTTCATGGGCCAGGAAACCACATGCACATACTAAAGCTTCACCATTCTTTACAGTCTCTTTTTAATTTTTTATTATTAAGAGTGCTAGCAAGCTAAAAGAAACACACACACACAAAAAGGTAAAATCCCCCTCAGCAACTTCTAAAGTAGCAGTAGATGCTGCTTTATCATTTAAGTCCTGGTTAAGAAGGTGCTACAGGACATCTGGAACCAAGTCACTCAGCATTCTTCAATAATGCAATTAATTCAATTGAGTGAACTTCAAAAGGTGTGTTAAGTGGTAATGTCTCGGATCATTAACTTTAACAATGTCAATGTGTTCTCACTATTACATCTACCATAATTAGTGTACATATTATTTAATAGCATGCCAGACATATGGAGAATCCTCTTGACTGAGAATCAATAGTGCAACCCTTACACATATCAGTGGCTGGAAGCCAGAAACATGCATGTGTACATACACACAAACATAACAACTGTCATGTATACACTACTCTATCCCCCCTTATAGAGGAGTAAAAAGGAAGCTGAGCTTCATGAAACAAGCTGCTAAAACCATACTATAAATATAGTTCCTCTCTAAAAGAATAAGGGAATTAGGTGACCATTTTATTCAGACACTGTTCTGATGATATATAATCTGTATGTGTATACACATACTTTAAAAAAAAAACACCACCACTTGTGAGTGATGGTAGGGGCACTCCCATAGTAACAAGGTTGTTGCTTAGCAATGCATCTACTCCTGCTGCTTATTCCTAGGTCATCAGCAGGGTTTGAACTCCAGCACCAAAAGCACAGATTTAAATTAAAGGAATAACCTCTCATTACTGGTATCAATAGTAGATGCCTATCCTTTTATGTGGACCCTCAGCTACGGTGGAATATGCCTCTTGCTGGGCTAGCACACATTCTATCAGCAAGAGGAGGCCGCCACACCAGGAGAGGCATTCCAGCAGAAGGGAAACAAGGGACAGAGGGGAAGGTTCCAGATTATTATCCCTCCTCTGGACCAGCATCCACTATCTGCATTCCCTAACTGTCCCTATGTATATATTGTGCTCACCACTTTGGTATCTGAGTGCCCTATTGGCACTTCCCTAAAACCCAAGAAACAGGGCTCCTTCCCTTCAAGTGTAAATGACAGTTTCCTAAGGATTCAAAACTGTATTTGAATTATATAATCCTTCAGAGCCCCAACCTCTCTCATTTGCCTGTCAGCGATACCCAGAATGCCACTGCTGCGCAGAGCTCTTCCCCATCTCTGTACTACATGGCATCTGAGCCTAAGGAGCAAACAAGTGCTTAGGCATTGCTTTGGGTGGAGACAGAAAGTTATTTCCCTGTGTAAGAAAGCATTGTAATGAGGTTACAGGATGTGTGCGACACCAAGAACACAACCCTCAACGTTGTTACTGAGAGCCTGGATCTAAGGCAAGATTCATATATTCTGCAAAATGGCTTCACTCAGTCAACTCAGTGAATCGACATGTTCCCCTAAGACACAGAATGGTTGGCAGAAGAAGTAAGCTCCTTGCTGTTGTCTTTGCCCATAGCATTCCATGGTAATCCTATCAGCAGTGCAAGTGTAACAAATTGCATCTGCTTATTTCTGCTGTTGTCTCCAAGGCGATAGTAGATACCATTTAAACTTAAATCCTTTCCTCCCTGATGCACACACGCACGGTTGGAGACTGGGACTGTAATTGTGAGGACCTTGGGCTTTATAAAATATATTACGGATGCCACGATAGATCAAGTTGGAGCCCCTCAAGTCGCCTATAGAGAAAGCTATGGAGTGCCAGGCAGATTTTATGGTTTGAATGTGTTTCTTGTTGAGTTTGTAACTTCAGGTCTTAAAAGTTTCTCTCATTCATTTTAATTGATGCAGTGATTATTTTCTGCTACTCTGCCCTCCTGCCACACAGAGTGGCAGATACTGTAAAATGACTCTTAACTTCACTCAAACATGTGACTTGCAGTTGGACCCCCCCCCCCCCCCATAGGCTACAATTTACAAGGGAAGGAAGGAGGGATAGACAAGAAGATACACTGTGAATCTGTCACTGAGCAGGAGGTTACTTCCTGAGGAAAGCACAGAACTGACAGCTCAGTATTAGAAGAGGCAGATGAATTTGGAGTAACTGAAATATACTCTGTCTAGCTTCTGGTTGGGGGTGGGGGGAGATGAGATGGGGTCAAGGTGAGGAAAAGAAAATGAGCAATCATAAGTAATTCCATTTCATAATGGAGAGCATGATATATTCCAGTCTCCCTCCTTGCTTGTCTTGTTAACAACTGGTAGCAAAGAGGTTTTTGGGGATTTTTGTTTGTTTGTTTGCTTCTTCACACCCTTACAATGGAAAGGACTTCAGCTTCCCCCATAATTTATCTGCCTCTGTCTTCACTAGCACTAATTACATACAATCCCCTGAAGCAAGTCCCCTCTGCTCCCCAGTAAAGGGGATTCTACTCACCACAGATGCACCTTCTTGTGGCTGGGTCTGGGAATCAGTTCTCTCTCCATCTGGTGCTCCTTCCATCAGTTGATCATGCTGTGACCTCTCTCTCTCCTGATTCAGGGCACTTCCCCTCCATGACTTGGCCCACCAGGCCCCCTCTGGGGTAACAAAATCCCAGACAAGCTGTCCATGTGCCATCTTAGGTAGTCATCTGGTCCTGTGCCACTTTGGCAGTCACTGGTAGGGTACACCGGCCCACCCATTTCTCCAGGTTCCAGCCCAGGAATCCTATGACTGGCAATCCAGGTCTGCTCAGTCTTAGACCCTGGTGCTGTTTCCCTGGGCTCCTGCCTCCCCCACCTTTCTATCTTCTTGCCTATCTGTGGGGTTTAGCACCAGAAATTCCTCTGCTCCCTGTGATTACTTCACCCTTCTCAGCCTCCTGCCCCAAACTAGGGCAAAACCCCAGGACTTACGCTACCACTAGCCAACTCTAGTTCCCTCAAGGGAGTGTGACTGCAGATTGTCTCTCTACAGCATACTAACCAGCCTGCTTGTGTTCAGCTGGGCTTCATGATCATTAAGTCTGGCTACCCTCCAGGTGCAGCCAAGTCCCAAACTGGCCTCTGCGACTCATGTTAACGCCTTTAGGATCTGTGTGGGTTACACACCTAGAGCTGAAAACAAGTGGGCAGCTCAAAACTTCTTTTCAGATAGGCCAAATCCAGGAAAAATCTGGATCCAGACTCCAGCTAGTCAAAAAAGTATTTTCCCCCACTGCAGAAAGCTGCAATGAAAACATTTTGATTTTTCAACTGAAATTCACATAACTGAGGTTTTTTTGTATCAAATGTTCAGTTTTTCAATCAAAAATTCAAATTTTCTGCAGAAGGCCAACACTTCCCTCTCTCTCTCTCTCTCTCTCACACACACACACACACACACACACACACACACACACACACACACACACACACACACACACACACTTTGTTGAAAACCCAACACTGAAAAATCACTCAATGTCATGCTTCAGGGCATACATTGACCTCTAACTAATAGAGGTTAGGAAGAAACTTTCCCTGTGGGCAGGTTATTTCATAATTGCCTATTGCAGGCTTTCTTACATCTTCCTGTGAAGAATCTGGTATTTCAGAGAAAGGATAGGAGACTAGAGCAGTGTTTCTCAAATACAGCCACCAGGGTTTTTTCCTGCTGCCACTACAGCCTCATGGGCAAGATGGGGAAGGGGAGAAAGCTGCAGCTCCACTCTGCAGTGCTCAGGGACTCCACAGGAGGGCTTCAGGCCCCCACATCCTCAGCTGCAGGACTCCGGGAGGGGGGGCTCCAACCCCCTTCATTGGTTCAGTAAGAGGTGTCACCCTCCCACTCCCCTCAGCTGGAGACTCTGGTGGCAGGCTTCAGCCCTCCCCTGACCCCAGCTAAACAGTGAGGAAAAGGGGGTCATCTTAATCTGCTCCCCCCTTCAACCTTGGGGCTCTGGCAGCAGCCTTTATGCTTCAGCTCCACCCTCCCTCCCGCCACGCTTCAGCTGCAGGGCTCCAGATTCCATCCCCCTCCCCAGCTCTGACTCTGGGCTTCACTCCATGGTGGTAGGACTACAGCAGGGACTGCCTTACTGGGCACCATGGTCAAGAGGCAAGGAGCAGGGTGAGCCAGGGGTGCAAGGCCACAGAAGGGAGCTTGGGGCAAAGGGGGGGGGGGGGAGAAGCAGTGGAGCCCAGGGGGTGGCGATGGAAGCCCAGGGAGTGGGTGGGGGTCAGGGAAGGCAATGGGGGCCAAAGGCACCTAAATACAATTGCACATTATTTTGATTCTTGAGACTGAAAAAAAAAATCTGAAATAAATAAATGACAATGATTTGGACATGTATATGTGCAGATTTATTTGTTTTTCCTAAAGTTAATTAAGTATTTTAGGGAAAATTGTCAGAGCAGCCACCAGCAAGAGTTGGTGGCTGCACTCTGAACCCACCCAATTTTTGTTGTGAGAACCTCTGAACTAGATGAATCTTGTGCCTGATCTAGGATGCGGAATTTCTGTGTTACTACTCAGTGTCACAATGGGGAAATGACTGACAATTCATTTCCATGTTGCCATCGAGCTAGCATCTTGAGATTTGGTACAACCCATTCACATATTGACATTTTAATTACATATTGAGTCATTTCATGTTACATGTACAGGCTGCTGAGTACAAGGAGGTGAGCAGCAAAGGGACACCTTTATTTTTTAACCTTTGACCTTTTCACCAGTGGTCTCCAAAAAGATCACCCAGTCTTTATCATCTAATTTCAACCATTCAGCCCATGAAATCTGGTCACTCATTCATTATGGGATGTTGATTACAGAAAATAAATGAAATTAAATAAATCTCATAGTTCACCTAAAGGTCCTCAATCTAATGATTTACAAAAATTAAATTAATTCTCTAAGTGAGGCCGTCGTATTGAAAATGAAGCTTCCCCTTTGGAGAAATTAAGGTCATGTGAGATCACAGGTTCCATAACAGATGTTAGCACAGTAGATTCACAAAGATGAGCAAGAAAAGTGTGCATGTGCCCAGAATGACTTGAGGATTGTGGATGTGGCCTACATTTCCCAAAGTGTAGATGCCTGACCTGAGATTGTACTAAGCACCCAACTTCTGAAAATCAGGGACCCTTTAAGGTGCCTTCACTTGGAGACGGTCAGTTTGCCAGTATTGGGTTTGATTTGACATACCACAGAAGGGATTTTGAGCTACACTCTTAATTTCAAATCTGGGTGTGGGAAGCACAAGCGGGCTCAGTTCAAGCCCCTCTCTGTAATCCGTACTGGTGAACACAGAGGCAGATAGCGGAAACTGAAGTCCTCTCCCTTTCCCATTGTCTGTTTCTGAGCATTGTAGCTATACCTACTGTGCGTGTCGGACAGTTCAATAACAAATAATTAAAATAATTCCCAGAGCTATGCAATGCTCCTGCTGATCTCTGATGATTCTGATTAGACAAGCAAGACAGGAGAGCTGTTGTACTGGCTTCATTTCCATCTGGAGCAGAAGGGGGCTGGAAGAAATCATTATCCCACCGTAGCCAAGTGCATGTGTCCCCCCAACTCTGGATCAACTACAGAGGGGGTAGCTACTTTCCAATGGCATCGGCTCATGTGGGAGGAATCTCTGCTTTGCAGCCAGAGGTCTTGGGGTTCAGTTCTTACTAATATCCCAGTTATTATGTGTACAAATGTTGTGCTGAAAATTCCCCCATCATCGATCAGGACCCCAAAAGCTACACCATTGTTTCCTAAATGGAAAGAGAAGGAAACTGTATGTTACTTTGCAAAAACAAAGGGAACCCACTGGGATTGCCTTGATTTTCCCATTCATTGACTCCACTAGGAAAGATCCTACAGCAGGTCAACCTACCCTGCTCTCAGAGGAGAGCAGAACAGATCCTACCGAAGCTGTTTCTGTGTTGGCCATAAGGGGTTGGACTTCAGTGTGTCCTGATGGGCTTGCATATCTCTGTGGGGTCTCTGCCATGCTGGAAGCCTTTGCTAGACCCGCATGCCAGGGAATAAGCTCCTACTTGCTTCCAGTGAAATGTATTTCTCGAAGCTCCCGAGAAGGATAATACAAATGAAAATAATAATAACCCATTAGGAAAAGCACTTGAGAATGAAGTTTTCAATGTGTGTGATGAAGGGCCTGCTGATCACAGACTACTCCTCCTGATCTGCTTTAATCAAGCGGCTGCTGATTAGCAACACAGCCCAAATTGCAGCATTCAGATTCCCATCCAAATTTGAACTTCTGCAGAGTTCAGAGGTGTTTGGAAAAGCAGAGGGGCTTGGTCCATCTCTACTGATTGTGAACAGAGGTGTAAACTTGGTAGTGTTCTCTTCCCTCTTTTAGCACAGCACACACCCAGGCACACTCAGACCCGAGAGATTGCCCAGTCCCTAAGGGAGAACTGTACTTACAAAGGTAATGTTCCTCCTGAGGCAGTGGATTATGATCTCTTTCTGCAGGACCTTCTGCCTTTCTCTCTTACCCCAGAGACTCAAGCTTCATAAATTCCTGATTGGAGCTGATCTGACTCATCCCAGTCTGGCTCAACTGGGTGAGTCAGCAGATACCTCTCCATCGCCATACAGAACACTACAACTTGATAACTTCCATTACATAAAACCACTTGTAATGCCAAATTTTAGCTGATTTATAGATTCTTGGGCAGCTGATTTACATGGCTCTGACCAGACCCCACTGCTGATCACACTATAGATTTATGGAACTTTACTAACCAAGTTTTAAGAGAGATTTGTGTTAGTGAAAGTTGGGTAGATTACAGTCCTTCCTATACAGAACAGATCCCGCATGGGAAGAGGCAATTTGAGATTTCCTCGGTGTTAGCATTGGGTGGAGTGACAACTCCGAGGTCATTCCATTCTCTAGGGCTCATTCTGCTCTTTCCCTTGTTGTCAACAAGGTGGACAGATCTGATTTGGACATGTGGTTCAACAGCATTTGGCCTGAGACTCTCTTCTCATAAGCTTATTAACACAGGCCATTAATCAACTGTCATGGAGGGGGTCACACATCATTGACTGACACTGAGGATCCAGAAGCAAAAAGATCCACATCCCATTGTCCGATTTCTGTCCCCCTGGTACATTTTTACACTTTGGCCCCATTGCTCATTTTGTTTCACAGCTAAAAACACAACACAAAACATGTTGGGCTTGTCTTTTTTCCCTTCCCTTTCCCAAAGTAACAAGTAGTTGACACCCTTTTAAATATTCAGCAGCGCAAGTGTTTTGTCATTTAGGCTTATCACGTTGCTACATTGTGGAAACTCTGGCTCCGTTCACCTCTTAGATTTCCCAGAAGAAATAACACCGGAGTCTGGTGTGAACTGAACATTTGCAATAAGCAAACTTCGTCCTGCTGTTCATGAACTGAAACCTGACAGAGTCAGCAAGGAGCAGCCGCCGAATTATAGAAGGATCAGAAGCTTCATACTCTAGCACTTCCTCCCCACTCATTTCTTTGCATCTGCCTTCTGAAAGGTACCCCTACACGTGATACAGAACTCCCGTAACTTTAAGATGAGCAGCTCATGTGGTTTTGAAGAGTAGGTCTAGGGGGGAGGAGCTCTTGTTTATTTAAATATTCCAAATATCAAGGAAAAAAAACATCACTGGGACCCTGCTAAATGAAAAGACGTTGCTCTTTACACACAATTATAGGAAAGAAAATGAAAACGAGATGGAAGCATTTCTCTGCTTTGAAATATTTATCACCTCAAGTCTCACCAGCAGGGATTGTTATTCCTACATTAGGCTGACATCTGGCAGAGAGGTTGGGATAAAGAGAGAGTGGAGAAGAGCCTAGTGGGAGGTTGCCAAGAAGATGTGATAATTCATTTCTCTGACATGGGACCAAGCATGTCATTAAATGTCAAGAGCTAGATTAACAGATGTAGAGAAACGAAGGGACTGAATTCCTGTTTTAACCTCTAGGCTCTTAGCACAATATGGTGAAACTGTTTTATTTTCTCTTTTGAAATGGGAGTGCAGAAATGCCCTCTAAGTCCTGGCCTGATGGCTAGACTTGTAGGTAGTTGTGCAGTGTTGTTACCAAAAACAGCTTGTAGATAATGGAGGGAGAGATATTGGTTTGCATTTTGATAGAGATGAGCCAAAGCTGTGTGATACCACCTGTAGATTTTGAGGTTTTGGATAAAATAGGGCCTGGATTATGAAATGTTCCTGACCTGGATCTGAATCGTCTGCAAAACCAAAACTCACTCCCTGATTTTGCCCAGACCAACTTTTTATACTTAAAAACAATATATGAAAGAATCCCCAAATCAATAGATACTAACTTAACTACAAGGTGATCCTAGATTGTTTAATTGGATACGGAGACACCAACACTACAGTGTGATATGCACAGACACACACTTATTTTGTGCAGCATCTCTAATATACACTGTAATCCAAAGCACTTTCCAGAGTTCATGGAGATAATAGCAAAGGGAAAGGGAGATCACTAGTAGCAGGTACAGGAAAGGTACCTTCAAGCTCATGTTTGAAATGCAATGGGGAAAGGGAGCAGATAAGGCAAAACTGATATACAAAGGCTACTCCAACTGACAGCAAATACAGAGAAAACTCTCTTTCTAACCAGGATGAGATTCTGTGATGGCACAGAAAGAATGTTTCTCAAACATACCCTTATTCTAGTTCCTGAGCCTCAAAAACTTTAATTCACCTTTATAGCACCTCTGTCAGGTTTGGAAGGTCATTATTAGCCTCAGTTTATAGATGGATAAAGGAAGGCTAAGTAACATTTCCAAGGTCACATGCTGTTCCTGTAGCAGACTCAAATTTTCTGAAGCCAAGTTCCACAGCTTAACTACAAGTAAAATCTATCCCCTCTCATTATTATTATTCAATTGTACTTCAATAGCATGCAGGAGCCTCACTCATGAAGCAGGGCCCTACTGTACTAGGATCTGTATAGATACTGAACAAGATCTATGTTCACAACATGCAAATAGAGATGTTGGATAAGAAACAAAATACTTTTTTTTTTCTGGAAGGTTGCAACATAACATTACTTTGTTTCTTAGAATCCAGAACCCTAACGCATAATAACCAAAAGCAGAGAGAGACAAAGCAGTCTGCTCCCTAAGGCAGCGATGCACAACTCAACCCAGTATGTTCTAGGCTGGTTCTTTACAGACCGATGCTCAAGAACCATAACTCATGCTTCCCTACAGAGTCCCTCAGCCTGCAAACAGGATGAGGAAATATCTTACATTTTAAAGGATAGCATGTAATTTTAACACAGTAGTCAATTTACACAAAGACAGCCCCTCTCCCAAAGATCTTACAATCTGAGTGAAGGATGTGTGCATGATTTGAGTGCACTTGCCTATGGCCACACCTGCTCCTGTTGAAGTAGATGGAAATTTTGCCACTAACTTTAGTAAGAGCATATTCAAGGATTCCAAGACCAGAAGGGACCTTTATGATAATCTCGTCTGACCTCCTGCATAACCCAGGCCAGTGAACTTCCCCAAAATACTTCCCAGAGCAGATCTTTTAGAAAAAACAATCCATCTTGATTTAAAAAAACTGTCTGTGATAAATGCTTCCAAAAGTTAATTACTCTCACTGTTAAAACATTACACCCTATGTCCTAACTTCAATATCCAGTCATTTGATCATGTTATACCTTTCTCAGCTAGATTAAAGAACCCAATATTAAATGCTGTTCCCCAAGTAAGTACTTAATGACTAATCAAGTCACCCCTTAATCTTCTCTTTATTAAGATAAAAAGATTGAGTGCCTTCTCACTATAAGGCAGGTGTTCTAATCCTTTAATCATTCTCACTGCTCTTCTCTGAACTCTCTTCAATTATCAACATCCTTCCTGAATTGTGGGCACCAGAACTGGATGCAATGTTCCAGCAGCAGTCAAACCAGTGCCAAATACAGAGATAAAATAACTGCTCTCAACATACTGGATTCCTCTGTTTATGCCTCCAAGGACTCCGGAACCCTTTTGGCCCCAGAGTTACCCTGGGAATTCAAGTTTATCTGATTATCAACTATGACCCCCATCTCTTTTTCAGAGTCATTGCTTCCCAGGATAGAGTCCTCCATCCTGTAATTTATGGCCTTCATTCTTTGTTCCTACATGTATACATTTACATTTAGTCATATTAAAAATGCCCTGTTTGCTTGAGCCCAGTTTATCGAGCAATCCAGATTACTTTGTACCAGTGACTTGTCCTCTTTGTTATTTACTGCTCCCTCAATTTTTTCTACTGCAAAAACTTATCCATGATGATTTTATATTTTCTTCTAGGCCATTACTAAAAGTATTAAATAGCAAATGGCCAAGAACTGGTCCCTGTGGGACTCCATTAGACATGCACCCATGTAATAATGATTTCCCATTTACAGTTAGATTTTGAGACCTATCAGTTAGCTAGCTTTTAATCCATGTAATGTGTGCATTGTTATTTTTCAGTCTTTCTAGTGTTTTAGTCAAAATGTAGTGTGATATGAAGTCATATATCTCACAGAAGTCTGTTCCTTTTGTTTTCATTCCTTCCCTGCCTGGACACTTTTCTTTTACTGGCTGAATAAACAATCCAGGAGTGAGTTCAACTTTCCACAGTTTGTCTTCCAACTCATGCTCCAGGCACTGGGGCTACCTCGAGGCAACATTCTGAACAAGTAGCAAATTAGTGTGGGGTTATTTTTTTCTTCTTTTTTTAAACAAGTACCGAGTTGAACTTCAACATTTTGCTGGGTGACCTTTGCAATATTTTCTCCTATGTGCACCAAGACAAAGTACTTCACCCCTTAATTATTACCCATAACGAAACATACAGTCTGTGGCAGGGAAAAAAATGGGAGTGCTCAGGTAAGTGCCAGTTCTTATATTATTGGGGAGCTCCTTAAATAAAGGTACTTGGAGTCACTAGTAAAATGCATAACTCTTTATGGATAGAATCAGAGAGGTAGCTGTGTTAGTCTGGAATAGCAGAAGTAACAAAGAGTCCCGTGGCACCTTAAAGACTAACTAAAGTATTGAAGCATAAGCTTTCATGGGCTAATACCCACTTCGTCGGATGCAACTGACAAAGTGGGTATTAGCCCACAAAAGCTTATGCTTCAATACTTTAGTTAGTCTTTACGGTGCCACAGGACTCTGTTACTTCTTTATGGATAGTCTCTGCGTTTTAGGAGCATCAGCAAAGCACTAACTAAACTTCCGCTGTTATTTAGATTAGCTCAGCTGCGATCAGGGCCCTGTTAGTGCTAGGAGCTGTACATGCATATGCTAAAGAACCATCCCTGCCCTGAGATCTAAATCTAACGTCCTGTCTTCAGAGTGCTTTGAGTTCAGTATAAAACTTGGGCAGGATTCTCAGGAGTATAGTCCTTTCTCTTTTGTTCTCCCAAAGACGTGGTGAACAATCCAGAGAAAGTTGTTTTTTTCCTCCCATCCCAGAGCAGACTAAAGCAACAGCCACCCAAATTCCACCCTGTGAATGCAAAGCCTTTAGGGTTCACTGGGACTGAAGAACATGCATAAAGGTAGAGCATGTGCTTAAGAGCTGTGCTGAATCTGGGTTCCTATTACATGCACAGAGCCTCATGAACAGCTAGGGGAGGGAGAGAGCAGTGTCATTCAAAGGACACAGTCGTTATTTTCCCCCAGTTTATACAATCGTTTTTCTTTCTGTTTTAATTTTTAATTATTCATTTTCTCCAAGGCCAAAATGGAAAGCTGTATCTGCAAATGAATTTCCATTCACTCTGCACACCCACACCAGTTTGTTATTGTACGGCTGCGCGCGTGTGCTGTTTTTAAAAAAATGTATTTATAAAGTATGCCAGAAGCATTTTCCTTCCCTCTCCCCCCCAAAAAACCACCCAAACAAGAAAGAATTAGAGATTGTCGAAGAAGGTCTAAGATTTTTCCAGACAGATGCAAGAAAAAAAGGCGGAGATAAAAAAGAGCCCATATGAGGAAAAGTTAGGGCCACTTGACTTTGACTTTGCCCACAGAGGTCAAGCATTAGCAAATAAGACTTTTAGTACCTTCTCAGCACATAAGAGATTCTTCTTTGCAGTGCATGGTGCAAAGCCAGGGGGAAGAGCCTGAGCAGATCCTGCAAAGATAGCACAGGTTTGTGAAGCATAGCAAAATAAAATAAAAAGCCCTCTTTGACTTCACTACTGTCTGTGAAATCTGTTAATCCCCCTTTGCCCTCCTGAAAAGTGAAAAGCTGGGACCATGTCCAAGTCTTGATTCTTTTATTTGTTTTTCAAGTACAGTAGCTTATATCCCCTCCCAGCCCCGGGCTTTTATTGCTCTCCATGTAGAAGAATAATCAATAGTTGGTTTTAGATATTTAATATGCTATGAGATTTGAAATTAACATGACATGGTTCCTATGAAAGGAATGTTACTATGCTGAGTATACAAGGGCAATATTTAGGGTAGGGATTCTCCCTCTCTCTCTTTTAAATACCACCACTGCCTAAAGTAAACATTTATTAGTACATTTCTAACTCACCATCTGCAGCTGTTTTTATGCAAGATGTGCACTACATAACATGGCCCTCTGAAAGGAAGCAAAGCAGAGCAGCTCCTTATGAAGAGAGGGTTTGCGAGCCAGCTAGTAGGAATCTGTGCTTCAATTCTACTGTGGAAGAGGAGAAAAGAAGAGAGAAAGCGGTAATAATAATATAGCTAATGGCTCTTTAGCAGACATCACAGAAGAAAGAGGAAAAGGTTATTAACTTTGGGAATGGAATAGCAAGGAGACATATCTATGGTACAGGCAGTGCTTAGGAACATTAGACATAATTGCTTGTATTAATAAGAAAGGTGATGATCCTTTGTTTAAACAGAGGGCAGATAAGGCAAACAAGTGCAATAGTTTGGGTTGCGTAGCAAGCCTCGGTGTGCCATTTGTAAAACGGGAGCAATAACCATTCCTTTCCTGGGTGCTGAGAACAATTTGATATTTGGCTAGGAGTCCGGTGGCTTCTTAAAGACTAACAGATTTATTTGGGCATAAGATTTCGTGGGTTAAAAACCCACTTTTTTGTGGGTAAAAACCCACTTTCGAAAGTGGGTTTTTTACTCGCAAAAGTTTATGCCCAAAATAAATCTATTAGTCTTTAAGGGGCCACCAGATGCCTCCTTGTTTTTGTGGGTACAGACTAACATGGCTACCCCTCTGATACTTGATATTTGGCTAAGTGTTCCAATATCCTCTGATAAGAAGCATTATAATGAGTGAGATATGCGACTATATTTGATGCTTCCAACATTTTTAACACCATCTTGTAATTAGAATTATCTGCTTCAGACACATTAAAACCACCAGTGAAAGACTCCAGGACATTACCACATTATGAACAGCTGACCTCTAATATTGGGAAATGATGAAAAATTAGTGGTTCCAGATGTGCCCATCTTGCTAGTGGACAGATGTTCACTTTACACACCATTTGGGAATCTCCAGTGCATTTGACGACAAACTGATAAATAAAATGGCTAAATGATAGGGAGAACTGGAGAAGAGGCTTAGAAAAATAAAACTTCACTTTCCCCAAAGTATAGAGACTCTGGAGAGAAATGCATCACATCACACTTCTGACTCTCTCAAACTCCAGTCAGGAGCATCTTCATCAATTCATGCCCATCTGATTTGGAAAAACCTTATACAGAAGAGATAAATCGAGATACACTCCTTCATGACACAGTTGACTTCCACTTTCTTTATCAAATGCTAAGAAAGAAATGAAAGCAATATATGCAATAATTTGAAGGGACAAAAGCACTCTTAGAAAATGCTCCTCTCTCACTGTCAGCCATGTCCGTAGAAATTTAGCCAGATGTGAGTTGCCTGCTCCATCACTAAGTGACATCCCTGTCCATTTGTTTTGTTGCTGCAGGAGCTCTTGTTTTCTTGGAGATTATTTTTCCCCTCTATTATGCTTGTCCAATGTGGCACTTATACTTTAATGCTTTATAGATAAAATGGTCTCTGTCAGTCCGCACTTGTCATGCCTGGAGAAGATTTTACTGCATCATAAAACCATGTAATGCCCTAGTGTTTAAAAAAGATCTATCACTCTATCATCGGGTCTTTATAGTCTCTGCGTACATTTCTTTGCAATGCAAGAATGGTTCCCAGAGTAGAATAGCGACAGAGATAGATGGAGCCATGTCTGCTAATGAATGTCAAGAACTGTGTTCAATTCATACTCAGATATTATTTAATAGCTACAGAAACTTGTAGAAACACTCACACAATGCCATTAAGAATCATGAAGGGGAAGTGTGACAGAAAGAAAACTTCCCTTTCTTAGCCTGTTAATAGAAGATGATTGTGCTTGGTTATGGTATTTCTATTTCCCATGTCCTCACAGATCTTCAGAGTGAACGGCAAGCATGGTGCCAGGTGTACAAGTGACCCGTTCACCAAATATTGTTTTAACATGCAATTTCTCTCCTCTTTCCCATCCAGTCATGTGCCCCAGTGACACCCTTAACCGACAGCTCTGAATGTTATATATTGGGGTCAGAGTATTCATAAGAGAAGGAAACAGAATCTCTCTCTATGCTCGTGAGAACAATGTCCTTTATGACAAGGTCCACCAGCCCTCGGGCCAGCAGGATGCTGTATCCCTCAGCCCTCCAGGCAGCAATGTTCCAGAAGAGTGGGTCACACACACACACACACACACACACACACACAAAAGACATTCCTCCTATTTCTCTGCTTATCTGTTATCTCCGTCTCTGCATTTTCCTCGATTACAGTATTTGAGATAAGCACAAGGCCCCAACATTAGCCTTTGGGTAGACATACTTTTTTCCAAGTTCAAGGATGTTCAGATCCAAGCCCATTGTCAAGAAAGGCCTTAAGATGCACAGTTTGGCCACAGGTGGAGATCAGAGCTTTCCTACATTTCGGAGAAGGATTCAGAAGAGGGTAAGGATCAGGAGTTCTGTATCCTGCTCACCTGATATTCTGACCGGTCTCCTTTCCCTGCCCCCAGGCCCCAAAATGCCTCCTGAGGCTGCTGCGTAAGCACAGCTAGATGCGCCAAGCATAAGAGATCCTGGTGGGGTCTTAATCTAGCTCATTGACCTATTTGCACACCAAGGGGCACCATGGTAAAGATGAATCAGGTCCATTCTATATGCGTTTGTGAGCAGCCATCGGGCCATGTGTTAACATGTGCTTCTGTCTCTTGCAGCAGCGCTGAATGCTGATGTCTCATTACCAGGCATAATGACAGCTAGTCATCCTTGTCATCTAACCACTGCTCTAGGGCCTGGCTGGGAGACTATACACTCTGCATGATTTTCATGTGCCAGGTGGCTGTGGGTGACCCGGTTACCCAATGATTGCTACTCAGCCTGGGATTCCTAACACCCTTTCATCTCCATTTGCAGCAGCCTTGCCTCTCATCTTCATTGAGGAAACTTTTAGCCTGCAAATGGACATCTGTTCACATAGTAGTGAACAATTTGTTGCATTAGATGCTGAAAGTATTTTGCTAAGTAGCTTGTTTATGCTCTGTGCTTTGATAACTCTTTTGAATAAACTTACAGGAGCAGGAGAAAAACACGGAAGCTGATGGAGGGCTTTTTCTGTGTTCATTTGAACAAAATATTGTTAGCACCTAGTGCATAAAGCTCAATCTTTTCAATAGCCCCTCTGCCTTTATCCCTTTGATTTAGCAAACAGTTGGTAGAGACCTTTCTACCAAATAAGCAGATTTGATTAATATGCAGTATATCCAGTGACAGGGTTTTCAGTTACATTGACCCTCACTTAAGGGGCTCCCGATATCGAACAGGTCACATAGGAACACATCTGAGAATTACCAACATGGATCAAGCCATTGTCCCACCTTGTCTGGTGTCAGGTCTCTCATCATGGCTGGTATCACAAAGAGGTAAAACCCAAATAGAGCCAGATCCTGAAAAAAGTTGAGCACCCCCCATGCACCCAATATCCATAATGGGGCCAGATTACAGGTGGAGTTGGAGGGGTGCAGAGTTTATGCAAACACAGCCATAACAGAATATCATGCTCATGTGAAAAGTCTTTTCCCAGCCCCACTCAGTAAAGGAGGACAGTACATCTTACATCAGCAGATATTGAAGGTAAAGCAAATATAAAGAGAAAGTCTGATTTATTGATTCAAGCTGGGAACCGGGAGCCAGGACTCCTGGGTTCTGTTTTCAGCTCTTTCACCGATTGACTGCAGGGCAAGTCACTTCTGCAATAAATGTAATGCTGTGAAAACAAGGAGTATTCAAAAGGCTATTGTATTAATGTTATAAATGTAACATGTATCTTTATGGACTTGCTAGGGATTGTATCCCTAGCTCAATTGGTAAAATGAAAGATGTTTCCTATGGGCAGGGCATAAAAGTCAATGGGGATTAATTAGTGCAAATCTCCAGTGCTGAAGCAATGCCCTTAACAAGTCTTTTGAAGTTCTCCTCCCTCCTCCCCAAGGGAATAACATAGACTTGTTTGACCTGGATCAAAAGGCAAAGAGCTTGAAACTGTTCAAAATATCAGCCCTGACTAGAGGAGAGAGTCACTCTGACGGGTATGAGACCATGACGAAGAAACAAGGTCCTGCTGAGGACCTGAAATACTTTAGAGCTTCCAGGGTCTGGATGTGGAAGAGGATGATGACCTGGGAAGCTAGGGATACATCTGAGCTTTGTTGTTGTTGTTATGGTAACAAAGAGTCCTGTGGCACCTTAAAGACTAACTATAAAGTTGTTGTTGTTGTTGTTTTTCAAAGTATGTTTTCTCTTAAATGCTTTTCATCTGAATCAATAGCACATTGCTTTACGAGATCCGGCTGGTCACTAACCCTTGAGGTGCTGAACTGCAGTTAGATCTGCTAGCGGGTGATCACAGTGAACAGCAGGAATCAGCAGCCAACAAGTCCCCTCTGGAGAGAGTGAATGGCAACTGAAAGGTGCCAGTTACAGGCCCGAGACCCAAGTGGGGTGCTTCTAAGGAAACCAGGAATGGGTCAGAAGTGCAGGAACTATGACAACTTCCCAGCTCTGTGTCTCAGTTTCCTCACCTGCAAAGTGGAGATGATACAACAGACATACCTAAACAAGGTTACAGGCTGTGGCTTGTGAGGCTTAAATAAACCATGTTGATTTAACCACTTACAGATCCCTAGATGAAAGGCTGCGGGTCAGATTTTTCGATGAATCAGAAGCCCAGGGCCGCACAGCATTATGCTGGGATGTTTGATTTTTTGCATATGCAAATAGGTATTAACTGGTCATTTGCATTAAAAATTACTGCAACTGGGGCTGATTCTCCAGTGCCCTGTCCTGTGTTCAATCTTGACACCTGTGCCGAGTGTGAAAGGCTATGCCCTGGTCTGAGCTGATGGAGTTATACACCCAAATTACACCAATGTCAACGACTGGAGAAGACATGAGGCAACGGAGGCCTCACATTAGGATGGCAATTCTGTATGCAACTGAGATTTTTTTAACCTAGCCTAAAATTAACAGAATATTTATTATTAACATCACCCCGTGAAGCAGGCCAGTCAGCAGTGCCTGCTAATATACTTGGAAGCAGGAATACAGAATGAGGTTTATACAAGAGGAAGCAATCTGACAGGCGCCAGAAAAAAAAGGAGCCTTATATTTTATAACCTTTCAATTTCCTTTCCTTATCACACATGAAACCTCCTATCTCCTAATGTTTGACTGGTCACTCTGTTTGGAAGTCGCATCTTCACCTTGCTCATATTTCTTGCTGTACTAACTTATGATGTTGTCCCCCAATTGCATTCTGTCTGATGTTGACAGCTGACAACAGGTCACCATTTCCAGTGGAAAAAATAAACAAGAGGAAAACATTCACCCACCCCCAGAGATTAGAGGAGATGACTGTCAATCAGGCCTTGTCCATCAGTATTTCTCCTTCCTTTTTTTTTTTTTTTTAATCTCAGAGAATGGAGATTAAAGTTGTTGCTAGCAGGCCGATAAAGGACACAAAACAAATAAAACCTGCATCTTTTTCTTTGGAGAAAATCATTCTGCTACTGATGGACTCACTGTTCTGTTGTTGCTCATTCCACAGTGATATGAAGTTCAGCTAGGTTAACAGCAGTGAAGATATTGAACCATGATTCAAAGTAACTTCTTACTACTATAAGTGAGTAAATCACAGTCTGACCTTAATTGACTTGCTCAAGGTCACACAGTGAGTCAGTGGCAGAGTGAGGGACAGAATCGAACTCTGTCTAGGGCCCTAACCACTGGACAATGTTGCCTACTTCAACAATAGGAGAGTTGTGGAATAGATGTGACACACATGGAAGGCACGTGTGCACATATAGGTAGGCAGCTGCCCAGTCTGCTAACCCTGTTCTGCACTCTTTCCTCATGCAAATAGTCCCACACAGATTTCTGTATTTCACCATATTCATCCCCAGGCCTTCAGTGGACACTAATCATTGGTCATTATTTATACAGTTTATGGGGAATAACACAATGATTTATCACCACCAAAAAGGAAAAATAGCCCAATTTCTCTATACTGGGGGTAAGGGAGAGAGAAATCCTTTGAGTATAAACAGATTGCGCTATTTAAACATGAAAATATTTTCTGCATCTATAAAACTTACCATGCCCGAGTATTTTAATTAATCATAGCAGTTGCTATGGAAACCCTCCTAACTCAATTATAGATCTACAAGGAGGTGCAGTGTATTTATGATTGTGAAGCAGGTAGTTCTCGCACTGAAACTAAAGTGGAGAGCAGACACTGAGGAATTTAAAACGTTTTGATGATCATTATTAGCAGCTATATAACATGGATTTTTGTTTAGTGTTGACTGATTTCCTCCCACTCGGCATTCTCCTGAGGGAGGATGCAGCAGCATGTGGGGGGTGGGGGTGGGGGAGCATCATCAATAGATTTGTGCCAAGCCAACAGAGTAAAAAAATCTGATTTCAGTTGACTCTTTCCTGGGCCTATGATGGCTGGGTGGGATGATGATGCAACAAATGGAGGGGAAAATTGCATTGGAGAAGGGCACCATCCCCTTTTCAGGAAGTGTGGGCCTGTAATGACAGCCTCGTTAGGTCAGTAGAGCACTTTGGAGGCACAGAAAGGATAGGCAGAGTGACCAACTGGATAAGTCTCTGGACTTAAACATAACAGACTGAGATTCAATTTCCAGCTCTGCCACAAATTGCGTGTGACCTTGAGCAAGTCACTTAGTCTCCCTTGTGCCTTAGTTCCCCATCAGCAAATTGAGGATTGTACTTCCCCACCTCACAGAGTTGTTGTGAGCATTAAAAACAAACAAACAAACTACAAAATCCCAGTGACTGGGAGGTGCCCAGCTGCTGCAGTGTTGAGAGCTATTTTAAAGTCACTGTTTAATCTAATGATGCTGAAGAGTGATGATTTATGACTCACTGACTTCTCTCCTTGAGTACTATAACTTCACCAGCTGAGGATCAAGCGCTAGAGCCAAAACCTCAGAAGTCTCATACAGGCCATATGAATTTACTATACTAGACTGATCCATTAGCCAGGCTGTTCAGTATTCCGACTCCAGCAATGCTCAATACCAGATGTTTCAAAGAACTTACTGTGCAGTATCGTGTTGCCAGGGGAGAGGGGGAGGTGAGAAGTATTTCTTCCTGACCACAGCCTGTGACTACTTCATTGCCTGAAAACATGAGGACTGGTAACCTTACATCTGTCATTAAAAAAATCACCTTGCCACATAAACTGGCTTTCATTCTTCCTGTGCATGTGCTGCTCCTAGCCTCAATTCTATGGAATCCTTTGCTGAAACAGCAACTTCCCCAGACTAAAATCCCAGTACTTAATTTATTTTCATAGGTCTGTGGCCCCATTCACGTCAGGTGCTGTTTTTAGTCACTGTTGCATGCTCCCCCCTCCAAAAGAAAAAAGATGGTATCACTTACAGTAAGTATCCTTTTCTCCCAGTGTAGATTAAATGCCTTGTTAGATATTTCTAAAGGTGTCTTTAGCAAAATGCAGTGATATTTTGTACCTCCCCTGCCCACATTCTTCAAGGTCATAGACTGAGCCTTCAGCTTGTTTCTTAAAGGTTAAGTGGGAGTTCTGTAAGAGCAGCGTGAACTTTGGAGAAGCTTTAGGCATAAAAAAAAATCAAAACCTTCAGAGAATACAATATTGCTACATGAGGGGTGGTGAATATGAATGATAAACTGGCAGTTGAAAAAACAGAGCAGAAAATACCAGTCCACTGTCACAAGAGCTACACTTCATCATCTTTGCAAACACTCCGCTCCCTTCGCATCCATTTTTAGCCTCTAGTGAGTATTATAGCCTGCAGAGCAGGAAGATGCTGGGGGCTTTCCATTTCAGCACAGCCCCCAAACCCACTGTGATCGTGCTCCCTCAAAGATGTACAATGTTAACTCTTAGGATACTGGCATTTTCCAGACTGGCAGCCACATGGATACTTAGAGAAATGCATAGTATTAGAGGGGTTGAACATATTATGCTATCCTGTTAAAGAGGCCCTTTAAAATTATAGCCTCCTATTTAACTTTCCTCTGAAATATTGATTTCAACCTTTAGAAAAACATTTTCTAATATGCAGCCTGTATTTTCATCCCATTATTCCTAGCCCTAAACCTTCAGATTACATAAATTATTGGTGTTCGGTACGAGAGGAGTAGCCGTGTTAGTCTGGATCTGCAAAAGTAACAGAGTCCTGTGGCACCTTATAGACTAATAGATGTATTAGAACATAAGCGTTTGTGGGTGAATATCCACTTTTTCAGATGTATTTCCAAGTGCATATTTATTTATTTGGATTTAAAAGTATGAAAAGAGACATATCAAAGGATGTAGGTAATCTAGAATCATCAACACCACAATAAAAATCCCAACAGCATTACAGTAACTATTTCACAGAATTCAGTCTTCCCCTACTTCATTGTTCTGGAAAACAAACAGTGTTGCCTAATGGGTACAGCACTGGTTCACACTGGCCTGCTGGGTAACCTTGGACAAGTCACTTTCTCTCTGTCTTAATTTCTCCATCTATAAAATGGGAATAACCAACCTAACCTTTTTAAAGCACTTTGCGATCTATTAATAAAAGGTGCTATGTTAGAAACGGAATCAAAACTCTAAACAGAAGTATTTTGCAGCATACTTGGAAACTCACAAAATTTTGACTTTTTCAGACTCAGGAAGGAAGCAAGTTCCAGAGGCTGTAGCAGGGTGACACAGGGAGAGAGACATATTTTGCTATGCGCAGAAAGCACAAGTTCAATTAACAGTAGAGGATGAGTTAAAGTTACTTTGTAATTTTGACACAATGTTCTCAGAGCAAAAAGTTTACAGATTTTATCTTGTGACCAGAAATTATTTGTAGAATCACGGCTTTGCTTTGGATTGTCAGGGTTCAATCTTTTGTCAGGGTTAAACTTTTTTTCAGAGTTTAAACTAATTTCTATAAAGGAAAGAAAAACAACAAGCAACCCCTGCCTCCACAATTTATAGGGGTGGGAGAGGCTTCAAAGCACAAGAATGCTTTTATGAATTTTCTTTGCACAACCTAGTTTCTCTAATGTCTTGTAGTCTAGGTTATTTCAGTCCAAGAGAAACAAAGTCACAGCAAGTATTTACAAGATGTTTTCAAGTATTCAAACTTGATTTTTTTTCCCCCTTGGTCAAAAAAAGAGCAGCGCACAGTACGACAGAAATGTGGGGTCTGCATTGATCTGAAACAGCATGATGCTACCTTTTGAACTAGTTGCTGTATGCTGCTTACAGTCAAAAGTTGAAACTAGCAAAACATCTTTCACTAACAAGGAATCAGAATGAATTGTCCCAGGGGATGGAGGGAAAGAGAGCATGAGTCGGAAAGTTCTTAGATGTACATCAATTGCGAAGAAGTCAGGTATGTTGGGATTCCAACTTGAGCAGTACTGTGTCATGGTGACCTGATGCTAGGTAGAATATAAGACACCCTCCCAACCTCTCATTACTCAGGAAATTAAAAATAGGATGACACATTTTGCCTCTAGTTCACTAGTTCCAAGTCAGTCAAGTTAACGAAACTGAAAAATATAATCTGTTGGTGCTTTTATCTAAGAGTGTCCTACTCCGTAGCACTGAATACAGTACAAGTACTTTGCCTACTTAGTCTGTTTTTATGGCCCTCATCACCAATTTCTGGGCACCTTCCAGAAGTGCATTGAGTGACATGTCTATCATGTGTCTCGTGTGTTTGTTCTCTCTCTCTTCCTCTCCCCAAAGAAATTTAATTTTAACTATGAATTTCCATAATTCCAAAGAACTAGATTTTTTTTTGCAGGTTTGACTTTGAATCTGAATATCTCGAGTTTATAAACTAACATTTTTGAAAGGTAATACACATTCAACCCTAATCATAGATGCCTGCCATCTTAACATCACCGTCACAAAGATTTTGATGTGGGATACTACATTTGTGTAACATTAACCCCAGTTTGACCTATTTTAGTTGTGGAGAAAGCAGAAATCTATTGCCTTTTAAACCATGCTACCCTAAAAATGTAGTTCTGAAATATGCAATCCTTGTAGACATGTAAACCGGGGGACACCATCCCATAATCACTACTTCATACACAAAAATGAATGCGTGTTTTGTTATATTTTTTTAATGGAAGTCTTAGCAAAGCCAAAGATCCAAATCTTACCAGGGACTGAACCCTCCTTTAGTGATGTCTTTATGGCCAGACATTATATGGGACAATAGGGGAAAAATCTTATGCCGACACTGCCCATCATTCTGTTCTGGAGGGTAGAGGGGTTAAGGCTCCAAGAGAGATAATTTGTTAACCTTCACCAGCCCCTTGCACTAAAAATGGATGTAAACCTGGATCCGTCTAACTCCACTAACAATTAAAACTTCCACTGAAATGAACTTAGCATAGGAAAAGTACCTAGCTAAACTTCAAATAGTCTGCAGTCTACAATACACACAATAGCTTTCACAATGCCATGTTCACTTTAACTCAAGGTCAGTAACTAGCAGTGTCGTGACTGCTTCTTCATTGCCCCTGGCTTCTTTTGTCCCTTTTATGTCTTTTAGATAGATACAGTTTACTAGCTTAAATATCCTTAAAGCTAATGAATTTTAAAAAAACGCCTCTCTCTCTCTAATAGATGAATCTTCCCTTTCTCAAGATTAAATGAATTTAGATCTGGTGAAAAGGTCTGGATTAACAATCCTAGAATTTGGAGGTGGCTGAGTCTGAGTGCTGAGTTGCCTTCCCCATAATGGGCTATACCAGTGGTGTCCAATAGAAATTTGATGCTAGCCACACAGCTAGCCACGCTTGTGGTTTTGAATTTTTCTTATTAGCCACATTATAAAATATCCACATGTATTAGCCACAATTCAGTAGCCAATTAGCTACATGTTGTTAGTGGTGAATGTATTGGACACCCCTGGATTATAATATCTAAGTATTTAGAAAGAGCTCAGTAAAAAAAGTTTCTATCTAAACTCTTTTTTTGAGGGAAAATACCTTTTCAACCAAAATTGTTCATAAAAAAATTTCACTAAAAAATTTTCGTCAAAGATTTTCAAAGTAAAATTTCAAAATTTTGCCCCCCCCCTCAAAGTTTCACTAGAGTAGAAGGGGAACAACAACTATTCAGTTTTTAAAAATTGGAAAAAAATTGGGAAAAATAAGTTTTTTTCTCACCAAAATAGTTTTAATTGGAAAGCCTAATATGTAATGTAAAATTGAAAATAAACATTTTAAATTTATTTTGAAATTTTAACAGAGTAAGACTACCATTTTTCAGCCAGCTCGACATTTGTGCATACTACACTCCTCACCATGGTGTCTGAGCAAAAAGATGTGAGCTGTTAAAAGGGGGGATCAATATTAAATATCTACCTCCTCCTTTCAGCCTTACTGGGGGACACAATAAACAAGCACAAGACTGAGTATCCATTTAATGCAGAGATAATAAGTCATGACTTCACTCACACAAAGACAGAGGGTATCAAATCCAGAATGTTCAGCACCAACCATATCACTTGAACTACAGAAAATTCCTTTAGCTGCGAGAAAGTAAGAGGCTTCACATGGCCATTGGGACCAACCATTAGACAGATCCCTGACCACAGACACTAGGCCAGAATTTTATATACACACCCCAATGAGTGAGCTTCTCCCAAATATGGCACAGTCGTTCAAATCCCATCGGTGGTCCCCTTTCATAAGGAACAGTTTCCATGGCCATCAATGAGAACTTGGGGACTTGAAGCTGAAAAGCACAAGTTCCTGACACTTTAGCTAAAGGAGAAATCCCCTTAACCTATAAGAAAGCAAAGTCTCTAGAGTCGTAGATGTCAGACAGTTGGATCATGATCACATCCCTAAAGCAGGATAAGGCATCAAGGTTGGGCCTTGCTTTAGACACATCTAGATTTTTTCTAAACTATCCTTAATTAAAAGAATCATCTTTATGTTGTTGCTGTTCTACTTTTGCACTCCTTAGACAACTCTGGTAATTAGGCATGATTTTTATCTCAGCAGCATTGGTGGAAGCTGTATCTGATAGGGAATTACTCCATGCCTTATGAGCATGGAGGCAGTCTCTGAGGGCCTCGATTTATCAGGGTTAGTTTAGCAGCTAGCTCTGTTACAGAACATTATACATGACTGAACGTCTCTGAGGACACAGAAAGTGCTGATGAGGAATTCCAAAGACATCCTGCTGGAGGATACATTGAGAGAATGGCATTTTGTTTTCTTCATCACATTATGGCTTAAGCAATTTAAAATGACAGACCTAATCTGTTGCAGGGATCAGCCATGGTGTTCAGTTTATTTTTTCAAGTTCAGGGATGACTACCACTTTATACATTTTTAATATGTCCTCCTCCCTGTTGGTGAATTCATCTACAACATTAGGATTATCACTAGGAAGGAAGGAGAAAAAAGAACAATTTGGATTTGGAACTGAAAATTTCATGAACATCTGGGTTAGGGGGGACCATTACCATTCAGAGCTCCATCTAAAGACTTCTCTGCTGTGAAATAACAGAACAATGAAAGGCAAAAATCCAGCTGCTTCTGTCATGCTTTTTTGATGAGTACATTTCTCCTCTTGCATCCAGTATAGCCTATTTTGATTCCAATTTTTTTTCCTCTCCCTGTCCTCTCACAATACTCAGACTCAGAATACACCCAGCTAACCTTTAGCATTGATAGAACACTTTACCTCTTCCAGCTCCTTTTCAAACAGCTAATTAAGCCTAGCATCTCTCAGATGCAGTAGCAAAGGTAATATTCCTATTAAAGGAGATGTGTTTCTTCTTCCTAATTGCAACTTGCACAGTACATTTTATAGGGCAGATCCTCTAACTCTGCATATCTCCACTGAAGTTCAAATGCATCTGTTTAAGAATCTATACCAGATGATTAAGGCAAGTACAAAATCGAGTTTTCATGTATTTTATATTCTACCACGGGGCTTGGAAAAACAAATATGCAGACAATTGGGAATGCAGGGAATGCTACTCAAATATTATCCTGGATCTTAGGACATCACAAACTTCACAAAGGTATATTAGCCAGGACACTACCTGTTCTTTTTTCTTTATCCTCTATTTTATTTAAAAATTCCATGGAATTCTGGTGGTGGATGATAAGGTAGAATTTCATCATCTCATGTATACTAATAGTATTGCATTGCAATATCAAACTTTCGGTATGAACCCCACTCTTTGAAACCAGGGCTGGACCCTAAATTTTTATTTAGTAGAGAATCATGTGTTTTGATTTACAAATGTTGCTCTGACTAAGCAGCAAAGAGAATTTAAGCAATGCTAGTAAATAATTGTACAGAAATTGTCTCAAAGCATAGGAAAAACAAAAGGAATTTGTTGCTAGGATCCTACAGCTTGTGCTGAATAACTGGGCAAGGAATTCCTGGGCATGAGTTGACCTTATTACATATGAACAGTTCATTTATAATGCATTTAACTCAAGTTCTTCTTGTTCTCATGAATTAACTGCACTCTAGTGGACTGCCACTGAGAACTTGTTTGGGAAAATAGCTCCAATAAAAATCACATCAATAATAACACCTCCAAACCATTTAACAACCAGGAAATGCTTAACCAGTGATTTTCTTATCCTTCTCCTGTCAGAAAATCTTAAGGAGATATAAACATTCCACAATTATATTTTTAAATACAGTGCATTTGCTACATTCAAATAAAGGAAAAGAGATATATGATTGAATATGATTTCTTCTTTAGATTTAGAACATAATGTCCTTATATTTCTTAATTACTCCACTAGAGAAAATTTTATCTTAATGACTGTTCATGACAGATAATATTGCCTTGCAGGTCTGTTATGAATCTTACTTAAAGGAAGGTGATGGGAACACTAACCTAACTTAACGATAGTTTTAAGAAACTAATTAGGCAAATCTATATAAAATGGTATTCCATTCCATTCATTTCATTATTTTTACAAGATCTCACAGTGGGATCATGATGTATTACATTTATATTACTGAAGCAACCAGATAGGTCACCCATTATGCTAGCTAGATGCTTTATAAATATATAGTAAGAGACAGCCCCTGTCCCAGAGAATTTAGAATCTAAGATCCCAGTTTAGAAAACCACTTACACATGTTTAATTTTAAGCATGTTTAAGTGCCATTGAAATCAATCCAATCCTGAATCGGTGCTTGTGTTTGTAAGTATTGATTTATATAGGGTAATCATCCAGGCTTCATATTACTTTACAGATTTACAGACTATTTCTACATAGAATTTACAACATATTACCAAACACTGTAATGTACCCAAATGTAGGGTAATACATAACAGCTGTTTCTAGATTGAGATTCCCAGGCCGGAAGGGATCATTGTGGTCTAACCTCCCTTATAACACAAGCCATAGACTTTCCGCAAAATAATTCCTAGACCATATCTTTGGGGAAAAAATACAACCAATTAAAAAAATTGCCAGTGATGGAGAATCCACCACAAATCTTGCCAAATTGTCTCAGAAGTTAATTATCCTAAATGTTAAAAAATTACATCTTATTTCCAGTCTGAATTTCTCTAGCTTCAGCTTCCAGCTCTTGGATCAGGTTATGTCTTACTCTGCTAGATTGCCTGTACTTATAGACTGATTATATCATCCTTTAACCTTCCCTTTGTTAAACTAAATAGACTCAAGGAGCTCAATCTATCATTATAAGGCAGGCTTTCAAATCCTTTAATCAGTCTCGTGGCTCTTCTCTGAATCTTCTTCATTTATCAGCCTCATTCTTGGATTGTGATCACCAGAACTGGACACAGTGTTCCAGCAGTGGTTGCACCACTGTCAAATACCATTTTATAGTGCACAGTAGCACTATCCTACACGACATGTGAGGGGGAGGGAGGAATGGAAGGAGAGGGGGATGAATACTATAGATAATTAAGTAGTTTAAAAATGGGATTTGTATAGGGTTTTATTACTCAAGTGATAGGATTAATATTTCTTGTCTTTATGAAAAGGACCATGGTTTGTTTAGGCATCTCCACGTGCATGATCCCCTTGCATCAGGCTGGGATAACAATTCAATATGATTCCATGGGGAAAGAATACCACCTGCTGAATCATCAACACAAAGTTCTTCTGTAACCTAGAATTGCTTTGGAGTTTTCCTATTCAAGGTACTGGCTAGGCTTGACCTTATTGGGCACATGAGATCTGATGAGATTTTAGCCTAGGGTGCTGAAGAAGTATATTTAACTATTCAGTTTCTACACTTCAGGACCACGTTAGTCTCAAAGCTCAAATAATGCCTCGAAGAGGTGAATTAAAGCTTGATCGTATCACGCAAAGCAAGCCCCTGCCGACTTATAAAGTTGTTTTTTTTGGTTTGGTTTTTACACTTGTGTGTTACCACCAGCAGCTAAGGAACATCAAGCAGAAATCTGCAGTGATCAGATGAAGCAGATTCCGTTTGGCTGAAAGATTCCAGATTGTCCTGGAGACTGAAATCCGTTGTTTAGGCAAATGCAGCAACTATGAAAAATACATGCAGTGACCCCCCTCCTCCCTTATATATACAGACAAGCAAAGGTGCTTCAGTTCTCCCTGTCCATACAAACCACTGGTGTCTAGGTTGAGACTAAGGTTCCAATTGTATTTTTCCCCTAGGATTATCACCTGTTTTCTAGCAAATGGCCTGACCCCATGTTAAGTCATTTAAGCAGCCATCAGGCTGTAACAACTCCCAACCTCTACCCTATCTAGGATCAGATTTGAGGGTGATTTAGAATGTCAAAGCCTCTATATAGTCCCTTACCAATAACTAATAAGCACTGTTGTCTGTATTGCCGTGTGTGTGTGTGCGTGGAAACTATTCAGTAAGTCATATTTATTTATTCTTGTTAAAAAGAGATTTCAAGCCATTTTCTACTTCTACTCCAAATAGATTCTTGTCAAATTCTTATCTGGATGAATGAGTTCTAAATGGACTGTTTTGTTCATTCATTACATCTTTGTTTGCATTCATTACTTTATCCATGCTTTTCTCAGTGACTGTAAAGATGCAGTGACAACTGGGATTAAACTTTGTGCATTCAGTTCCTAGAACTCGGCCAACCAACCTGTATTATATGCTGAAGTTAGAAGAGACAATGGGCACCAGACAGCTAAGAGAGATCTTCTAACATCCAGAAATTCCTGAGCAAAAGAGAATATACTTCAAATTGGTGGTGTTCAAAATGTGATCACCCAAGAAGAACTTGTCTGGTGATATATGCTGACTTCTTTTCTTGTTTACAGCTGCTCTATTGCATTAAAAGATGGTTAAAATTGTATTAAATAGTTTCCTACTATTACTTTCCTTGTCAGAAAGTGTTGTAAGCTGCCACAGGGATGTATATGCAATTGGCAAATGGGAGGGAAGGCAGTTCAGGAAATTGCAAGTAGGACTGAAAAGGAGGCATTGGACTCTTATTTTTCCCATTAGGATATATTACAAGTATATTTTGTATAAGTTTTCCATCTGATACCCCCTATATTATTCATTTACATAAGAAAATAACTGGTATTGTCAATTCTGTTTACTGATCATGAAAAGATTTCTAACTAAACATAGATGCTTTTTTCAGGTCACAACTAGCACTGGAACTGCTGGGGGGGGGGTGCTCATTTCTTCTGGGATTTGTTGTCATACCCAGATTTTAGACCCAAGAGACCCAATTCTTCTCTTGTATACTAGTGTGAATCAAGAACATTTCCACTATAACCAGTGGAGTTATGCCAATATAGAACCACTGCATTCCAATTATCAGAGCAAAGACGTTTCAGACAGTTCAATTAAGTTCATCCAAACAGGAGCAAAATACTGAACCATTGAGGTTTAATGTGCTAGTTTTTGAAAGGGGGATCATGATGGCTCTCTTAGTTTACTTGTGTTTGATTGGCTGTGCTGTGCTATAAGAGCCACCCCCTACTAAAACAAGAGTTTGGTTCTACCCCTGTCAACTGATTGCACAATGGTGGTTTCCGGGTAAGCCCCCGGTTTCACTTTTTACAGCTGGGTTCGTTATCAGCATGGATCGTTCCTCACAATGAATCGTTCCTTACTTTAGAATCCAGCTTTTTCTCCCCTTCCCCACCCATAAGAACAAGCCATGACAGGCAAGAGTGAAACCTGACCACAGAAAATCAATCTGTGGTCCAGCTATAGTTAGATTCAGTAAATAATGAATCAAAGACATAAACCAGACTGTATCTGGAATTGCTTCACACTTTAAATGACATGCTTGACAAATCTTTAACTGTCTCCTGAAGTACTGCTTGTAATTTAGTCTAATACATTTAACACTTTCATAAAATTAATCTTTTGGGCTTTCATATTGAACTGGGAAAAAAAGTCAAACATTAAATGTGTTTTTTGCTAAGTTCAGTTCCACACACTGATAAATTGCAGTTTGAGTCCAATAAGCCCATTTCAGGACCCAAATAAGGAAGACTGTAGATACTATGGAATGAAAAGAATTGATTTATATATGGTGCCTTTATAGTGAAGGTATCCCAGGGTGCTTTACTATAATAAGTTAAACGTTGATAGTGCAGTGAATATATCTAAGCAATTGTGGAATCCTTTATAGAACCAGGGATATTGTGCATACAGAGTACATTCTGTATAAGCTTCCTTCTCATGTTCCCAGATATTTCTTGCCAGCTGCTCATGTGCCTACCAGTTGGAAGCACCTAGTCCTTTGTTATATTGTCATGCAGACAAGCTGAGTAACGAAGTGTAGGAGTAACAAGAACAACGACGAAGTTCTGTGTCATTGTTCTAAATCTATGTGCGGCAGAGCTCGCTTCTGATGCTAATCTGCTGTCTAGATTTATAATCCCCTCACACTTATCTTTTGAAATAAATGCTTATATAATGCCATAGACAAACAGTATAAAACCGGTCAGGGGTATGTTTGTCGTGTTCTTCCCAGATTCTGCATAAATGAGATCTGTGCATTACTTCTGCCTCCAGAAGGCAATTTTCCCATTAGTGAGGCTAGCAGAGAAGACAATTTAAGAATATAAGAATGGCTTTACTGGGTCAGACCCAAGGTCCATCCAGCCCAGTATCCTGTCTACTGACAGTGGCCAATGCCAGGTGCCTTGAAGTGAGTGAACCTAACCAGTAATGATAAGTGATCTCTCTCCTGCCATCCATCACCTCCATCTGACAAACAGAGGCTAGGGACACCATTCCTTACCCATCCTGGCTAATAGCCATGAATGGACTATTTACAATAAGCCTTCCCTGAAGTTTGAGCGTGTTCAAGATCTGGGAATTTGCTTGGGGTCCTAGATTACTTAGCCCAATGTTTCTCAGCCTTTTCAGGCTAGTGATCCCTTACTCAACATCAGAAATGTTCACAAAGCCACTTATATTTAGCATAAAAGTAAAAAATAAGAAATCGTGGTTTAGAATAACAGGATCTCAAATCATGATTGAGGTGAATGGGTGCTACTATAATACCAACAGTACTGTAATGTACAACACTGTTCTTGAAGTGGGCCCGAGGGAGAGTTCTGTGTTTCTTGAAAGCTATCCCTTCTACCAATGGAAGTTGGTCCAAATATTACCTCACCTATCTTGTGTCCCTCACTGTTTTTAAAGTCATTCTACAAAAGAACAAAACAAAACCCCACACAAGCCTTTCTTGGACATTTTCACTACCTGTCCTATGCTAGGAAAAGAGGTGGAAAAACCATGAAATAAACTATTCTGGAATAATTTCTGATTCTGGCAAACTGGTATTATTGAAAATCCCAGAAGTAAGTGTTATATATCCAGACTGATTTCAAGTCCAATGAGCTTTTAGATAAGCACCCAAAAACATCATTGCCTACCTGACTGGAACTGATCTACTAAAACTTGAAATTTACCCTTCATTGGTCTAGAGTTGATTTTATTTTAATGTCCAATAATTGTTGCCCCATGTCAGAATATGAAGAATCATCACCATAGGTTATAATTATATATCAAGTTCCACTCAGACATTACAGACAACAAGACTAAGTTAGGGCATCCAATTTACACATCTGAACAATGCTTTATGGGTGCATTAATGTGTCAGAGTCACATGACCTATCACTTAACTACTTCTGTCTCTGGGATGGAACATTCCTCACCTGCAAGGTTACACCAGGTTCTTCAGAGAGGATATAAGAATGACTCATTCATGTGGAGGCTACAGTGGGAGATTCAGTAGACAGATTTTGCAGTAATTCCATTTACCCGTATTTTAATATTTAAACTGTAGGAAAAGGATGAAATACAAACAAACTGTTTTATTATTTCTTTCAGCATTCACCCTCTGGAGAAAATATCTGATGACTTTTCAACAACTTCCCTCTGCCAAAGGCTGCAGCAGGCATTGTTATTCCAATCTCTACCTGCTTGTCTAATGCAACATGGAGGAACATCACTTTAAATTGAATTGTGTATTATCCAAAGAACATAGGACATCTTCAAAGGGGAGAGTTTGGAGATATTGTAATGTAATAATGTGGTTTTGAAGTTTGCATTGAATGAATATAGAAGTGAGAGCATTTATTGGAGATGGTGACTGGCATCTGATGACCCTTTGGAAACCACTCCAAGAGACCAAAGAAACACTGGTTATTGGTCCTCCATAAGTCTTGATGAACTATTTCTTGGAGTTTTAGGTTGCAATCATAGAAGTACTGCTTTGTAAGTAATGAAAGCTACTCCTTGGTCATTGTTATTCAACTCCATCACCTGCTATTGTCTGCAAGCTCAAATTGGCTGTCTCATCTATCAAACGTACCCTTCCTACATGCTCTCTAGCTGTATAAGCAAGGAAGCATATAAAATCATCACTTCACCAAGATTTTGTAAGAGTGTAGCTCTGATCCTGAGAGCATCCTTTTTTATTTTTCTTTCTCAGCATCTGTAGGCTGTTCTGCATCTGACTTTTCAGTAGTTACTATAGTTCGAATGAAGCCCCAAGCTTTATAGGTGGAAGGGTTTTGAGTAATGTTTTTTTTGGTTTCCTTGTATGTGTCTGTGTTTGGGGGTTTAATACTCTCTTTTCCTCTGATACCTATGACAATATAATGTGATCTAATTGGATACAAGGAAAAAGCATTGAAGACGTGCTATGGCATTATAATATAGCACAGAAGCTGTGCAATTATTGTTTAATACAAAAAAACTAAACATTAAATAAAAAATCCCCAAAGTTCATTGAATGCTTTGTGCTATTTGGGGTGGAGGACAAAAATATTGGTAGCAAAAGAGCACCTGCCTTCCCCACATTCCGACAATGCCACAAGTGTGAAGTAGGTCTACAGGATTGGGCTATGGCTTGGGACTCACTTTCTTTTCCCAGTGTCCATGTGAGACTCCCACAGTGTACTGTCTGTGCCACAGGGATACCGGGAGGGTCAGTGGGTTCTTGATTGGAGCACTGGCCAATGGGACCAAGAAATGAGAGGATGATCCACGGGGTACTATACTTCCCCCCACCCCGATACTCACCCCCTTTGTGGGCCATGCAGTGGTTGAGTCATGGCCTACATGGGCTACACAATAGAATCAAGGAGCCCAGATGTTCAGTTTTGTGCACCCAGCCTTTAGGCAGGGGGTGGATTCCTACCCTCACACGTGTGTCCCCAGCACACAAAAAACATTTTACCCAAGGTTTGAAGAAGAGATGCAAAATTAACCTCATGCCTGTAGCTTCTTAGTAACTAACATCTGGAACCTTGTGCACCCAGCCTTTAGGCAGGGGGAGGATTCCTACCCGCACATATGTGTCCCCTGAACAATTTTGTTTTTAAATCCAAGGTTTGAAGAAGAGATGCAAAATTAACCTCATGCCTGTAGCTTCTTAGTCACTAACTTCTGGAACCCTGGATCAGTTTCACTCAGACTGGCACAACGAATGGAAAACTATTGGGCTGAGAATGATCATCAATAACTTTTTTTTAAAAAAAGAACTTTACTTCAGCAATCAGTGGGTGGAAAAAAACAATGGGTGAAGCAGAACATACATTTCATATTCATTCCTCCCCCTTCCCCTAAAGCAGTGAAATTATAGAAACAGATGTAGACTTCTAGAAAGCAAATGAATCAATGTGCAGCTAAATTATACAACCCATAAAAATCAATGGAACCCTAAGATATAACACTAAGATGTTAAAAACCCTGCAAATAATAAATAAAGCAGACCATATTTAGGGATTGCCTTGGTTCGTGTCCTGTGCCATGCTCAGGCATCTTACCAAATAAAGAATGACTGTACAAAACAAAATAGTTAGTAATACAACTGTCCAGAGCTCATGTCCCCGAAGTGTCTCTTTAAATGCCAAATATCCTCAGTGCTTACAGTCATCTGTCATACAACTCAGTGTCTCTGACTACATCACACTTCCTTTCTCTTGGAAGGGCCATTTTATCATTGGTTTCCATTGGGACTGAGACATGATCCAACTGTGTATGCCTAGCAGTACAGTCCTCTGATGCTAAAGATCTATCTATCTCCTTAATCCTAACATCTGATATGAGGCGCTCAGTGCTCCAGCATTTATATTTAAAATTGTGTCCTCTTTTTGTAGCTGATTGTTTTTCAGGAAAAAGGGAGAGGGAAGACAAGACCAGCACCATAAACAACCCAATGGCAGTAAAATTCATGTTTATTATATTTATAGAATGCATTATTTATGCTGTTTTGTCACACCGTTTCTGGAAAAAGAAATCACACCATATGTCACTGGCTTTATTTCATTCCCATTCATTTGTAGCAATGTATTGCTTTGGTTATCACAATCTCCCAAGTCACTGTGGCCATAGGAAAGCATTTAAGCATTGATAAGTACAAAGTACTGCACAAGGGGAAGAAATAATCCCAACTACACATTCAAAATAATGGGTTCAACATTAGCAGTTACCAGTCAAGAAAGATCTTGGAATCACCATGGATAGATCACTGAAAACATCTGCTCAACGTGCCGTAGCAGTCAAAAAACTAACAAACCAGAAAAATATCATAATGCCACTATATAAATCCCTGGTAAGTCCTCTTCTCCCCTATGAGTACTGTGTGCAGTTCTGGTTGCTCCATCTCAAAAAAAGATATTTTAGAATTGGAATAAGTACAGAGAAGGCCAACAAAAATGATTAGGGGGATGGAACATCTTCCATACGAGGCGAGATTAAAAAGACAGGGACTGTTCATTTTACAAAAGAAATGACTGAAAGGGGATATGATAGAGGGCTATAAAATCATGGATGGTGTGGAGAAAGTGAATAAGGAAGTGTTATTTACTCCTTCATATAACAGAGGAACTAGGGATCAACCAATGAAATTAATAGGCAGCAGATTTAAAATAAATGTAAGGAAGTACTATACTTCTCCCAATGCATAGTCAGCCTGGGGAACTCATTGCCAGGGGATGTTGTGAAGGCCAAAAGTGTAACAGGGTTAAAAAAAGAATTAGAAAAGTTCCTGGGAGGCTATTGGCAATTAGCCAAGATGGGTGATGTAAAATCTTTTATTGGACCAACTTCTGTTGGTGAGACAGACAAGCTTTCGAGCTTACACAGGGCTCCTCTTCTTCTGTGTAACTCAAAGACTTGTTTCTCTCACCAACAAAAAGGCTGGTCCAACAAAAGACTTTACCTCACTCTGCTTGTCTCTCTAATATCCTGGGACCTACATCGCTACACTAATAGCGCATTAGCCAAGATGTTCAGGAACAGAACCTCATGTTGTGAGTGTCCCTAAGCTTCTGACAGCCAAAAGCTGGGACTAAATTATTATCCTCTTGTGCTTGTTCCTTCTGAAGCATCTTGCACTGGCCACTGTCAGAAAACAGAATACTATGCTAGATGAACCATTAGTCTGATCTAGCATGGCCATTCTTATGTTCTTATGTATTTAACTTTAAGCACATCAATAGTCCAATTGACTTCAATGGAACTAAATGAAGTTATTCTTTAATTAAATTTATTCTCATCTACCTCCCAGAATTATTGTAAGTACAACGTTGCCACCTCTCACAATTTTGTTGACAGTCTCAAGATAGTTTCTGTTTTTATCTTAAACCCCCAGATCCTGGAGTCGTGAAAATACGAGATTCAGCTTTCTTTTTAAAATAAGTGTATAGCCCACATGGGTGTGGAGAATAGCTTAAAACGCAGAAGGAAAATTAAATTCATGATTTTTGGATGTTTGAACTTGACAATACTGTAAGTATCATCCTCAAGTTACAGATCAAAAAAATGAAGTTCAGAGAGGGTAAATACATTGTGTAAGGTCACAAAGGGAATCTCAGACACAGCCAAGATGACATATTCCCTGTCCAGTTCATAACCCACTAACTAAACCATACTTCCTAAAAGAGATAGGGTATTATGAGAGTGCTCTATGTCTATTGATATGTAAATAGCTCATTAATAAAGTGCCAGTAAATGAGGCTCAAGAACAGATATTATAGGACCTATAAAACTTCTTGTTGTGCCCTACAAAGGGCTTCCTTTGTGCAGCTCTGAACAGAGGGGCAGGGAAGATGCAATTATATTGCTACATGAAAAGGGAAAACTCAGCCAGGGTACCTTTGGAGAGACCTTTGGAGAGACTTCAGCAAACCATGTGCACAGTCATTAAAGCAACACACATCCACATCTCCTGAGCAGGTGGATGTGTGCTATAGAACCACGTGACTGGTTCTATGTCTGCAGTACATTTTATCCCAAGGGTAATCTGTTTGACACGCAAGTGTTATTTTGGGATTTTTGGTTGTTGTTGGGTTTTTTAACTAGCTGCTTTTGATATTGGCAATAGGCAAGATCTAAACACAATGAAAGAATACCATTCACAAGGGGTAATGAGGTGGCATGAATGTCATCCGGACCATGATGTGCACTCACTGTGAGAAAACATGGTGAGCACTGGAGGATGCATCGAAATGGACTGGGACTCCTTTTAAAGGTTAGTGAGGTGTTTTCACTCTCTGCTCTGTCTCTAGTCTCTCAGCAAGCAGAAAAGTGGATGACAGCACTTAAGTCTTTTCACTGCAGATGTTACCTCTTCCCCTCAACTTCTTATCCTCGGAGACTTGGATATAACATGCCTGGGACTCTGCATTTACCCATAAGAAAATGTGGCAGAGTCACTTTTCTCAAACTTCAGGTAGGTTAGTGCAGCAAAAATAGGCCCTGAAAATGATTAACACCTAGCTAAACAGCGGGGAAAAGAGCAGGCTTTAATAAATGTCATCTAGTGGGTGATAATCCATTCAGTGTTTGCCACAATAATGGGTAGTTCACTAGCACAACTGTCTTAATAGTTTTGCCTGCCCAGTTACCTATGTTCACTTCTAAATTACTAATGCAATGTACATTATTAATATTTAAATCAATGTTGCTCCCACCAACTTCCCCCTTCTCAGATCTGCACGCGGGTAACCTGACAATGATGGAATGTATTACATGGTGTCTATGAACATGTTTTTACCCACATTGTAATTTAAACTCTTTAGTCTGCAGAGTACTTTGGGAATCTTTCAGGATGAAAGATACTAGAACTTTTAGAGCTTTACATTTTCAAAGCTTCATACAGCCAAATACTTCTTCAAGACATTCCCTGGAAAGCAATTCCTGCTTATCATGTATATTGTCTATATCAAGAATCAGAGGGGTAGTCATGAATCAGAGAGGTAGCCGTGTTAGTCTGGAGGGGTAGTCATGTTAATCTGGATCTGCAAAAGCGACAAAGAGTCCCGTGGCACCTTATTGACTAACAAACATATTGGAGAATAAGCTTTCATGGGAAAGAGTCCAATGGAGGACAACAAAAATGATTAGGGATTATGGAGCACATGATTTATGAGGAGAGGCTGAGGGAACTGGGATTATTTACTCTGCAGAAGAGAAAAATGACGGGGGATTTGATAGCTGCTTTCAACTACCTGAGGGGGGTTCCAAAGAGGATGGATCTAGACCAGCGGTGTCCAATACGTTTGCCACATGTGGTTAATAGGCTATTGAATTGTGGCTAATGCATGTGGCTTTTTATAATGTGGCTTAATGTGGCTTTTTTATAATGTGGCTAATAAGAAAAATTCAAAACCACAAGCGTGGCTAGCAGAGTGGCTAGAATCGAATTTCTATTGGACACCGCTGATCTAGACTGTTCTCTGACAGAACAAGGAGCAAAGGTCTCAAGTTGCAGTGGGGGAGGTTTAGGTTGGATATTGGGAAAAACTTTTTCACTAGGAGGGTGGTGAAACACTGGAATGGGTTACCCAGGGAAGTGGTGGAATCTCCTTCCTTAGAGGTTTTTAAGATCAGGCTTGACAAAGCCCTGGCTGTGATGACTTAGTTGGGGATTGGTCCTGCTTTGAGCAGGGGGTTGGACTAGATACCTCCAGAGGTCCCTTCCAACCCTGAGATTCTATGATTCTATAATTCTGGAAGGATATAAATGTATATATACTCTGTGTTCTCAAAGCAGAAGAAGGATGCCCTGTTCTAGTAGCCAAGAAGGTACATCAATCTAGACGTACCTTCCTCCAAATTAGGATAAACTAAATATAAATTAGCCAAAATATTGCCCAGTGCATTACTAATTAAAGAATAAAATCTACCTAGGTATTTATACAATGCATCACTGTGACATTATGGCATTGTAACAAATACATTTTTCCCCTCTCCTGCCTATCGTATGGGAGATAATGGACAGTCAGGACGGGACTCCTGGGTTCTACTCCTGTCTCCTCTACTAGCATGCTGCGTGAACCATGGGTGAGGCACTTTTTGCTTCATTTCCTCCTTCTCTATAGGGGTGATAAAGATACCAATCCTTTTTGAGTAAATTGCTTGAGTTCTATGGACTGTCTACTATGTTTGTACAGTGCCTAGCACAATGGGATCCGAACCGTGGCACTACTGTAGTAAACACGGTTAACAATATGGAGCAATAGGAGACCTAAACATTAATATTATTATGAAACATCTACAATAATTGGATTCTGGAAATCATCTCAACCTTTCAATATTGGCTCGGCTTAGAAGGTTTGCTCCTGTCAAAGGTTTGCTGCACCTTTTGTTTGTTTGCCTGGTTCCAAAATGACTTTTAAAAAACTATAAAGACAATGGAAGTTTTGAATTCTTTTCACATTATCTTTTCATAAGTTGCAGGGTTTAAGCCTTGTTTGTGTGATAGCTGCCAATGTTAAAGTAACATTTACCCTGAAGCTTTCATCAATTTTGCAGAACCACTATTATTTTTAACCCATTGCCAGAGGCAAATCTTCCAGCAGATGATGTTACAAATGGAGCTGAGAGAGGCCAGAAATTTCCTCTTAAGCCAGCAAAATTTATTTGCTAGAATATATTAAATAAATAATACTAATAAAAAGAAAAGTCCCTCTAACGTTGGGGTGCCTTGGGAGAGCTTAGCTGGCTGTATCACAATGCAGTTTCAACGAGGCTGATGGCAAACACAAATTCTTAGCAAAGAGGGAAATCTTATCTGAGCTTGGTGGAAGCCAAGTCTGAGATGAACAAGGGAGCCAGGTAAAAGGATGACTGAAGACTGGGAGTAGGACCCAGACCTTTTTATAATCAGGTCACCAATTCAATACCCGCTCTGCTTGGTGTAGTGATCAAAAGTCATTTCCATTTTATAGACCTGTGACAACAAAGATGGAAGAGTCTCTGCCGGTCCTTGAAAAAAAAGGTCTTCACATCACAATTACATCATGACATCTGCCATGAAATGGACTCTGCCTTTTAGGGACTCTGAATGGAAGGCCCAAGGATTGAATGAACCATTGAATGAACCCTTCCTCAGGCAGGACCTCTCCCATTTCACGGTGAGTAGAGCAGCGTGATGGAAACCGACCTTGCCCACTGCTGTGGAGGAATACAGGTCATCAGTCTCCAGGACTGTCCATTCAGCAAAATGGTCCCTCTTTCCATAATGATGTCAGGAGAGCACTGGAGAGCTTATATTGGAGAACAGTGAGAGAGGATTGAACTAAGCTATTTCAGATTAAAAGGGTTACAATGGAAGCTGAATAGGCAATTTCTTTTTTACTAGGTCCCCTAATACAAGAACAAGGGGTCAAGCTGATTAAATTAATGGCTGGTACATTCAGAATAAATAAAAAGAAATAACTTGCTTCATATAGTGTCTATAGTCAAAGCCTGAGGATTTGCAGCCACTGGAGGTCATCAAGTCAAATTCTATGGCTGGATAATTTATAAGCAAAATTAGCACTGGATAGTGATGCTAACTGAAACAAGAGTAATTGCATTTTATGCTATAGGGCATAAAATGATCAGAACAGAAGGACAAACCATTCCCCCTCCCCTCTCCATACACACACACATCTCATGCACACAGCAAGATGGCCTGAACAGTTTCAAGTTAAAGTTGAATAGCACAGTTCAGTGCCCTTTTTTTTTGAGGGGTGTGTGACAGAGTCAGACCAGAAGGGTATAGGAGAGTGCTGGAAGGCAGGTATATCAGTCTCAGGATGTGTGCTTAAGCCGCCTGTTGCTGAAGTCCCTCCCCCAGCCTGGCGGGAGGGACACTAGACCCGGGGCCAATTGATTACGGGGGACAACTAATGAAAAAAGGACAGGGGAGTGCGTGAGGGTTACAGGTTCAAAACGAGGGTACAGGATGGGGACACCGAGCAGAAAACCCAGCTCAGCGCCCACTGCTCCATGAAAACGCAGAGGGAGGCTGTGGACCCTGCCCAGTGGAACTCCGCCCGGATGCGTGACTGAACGAGTGACTGAGTGACCTGAAGGAGACCCCACAGTCGCACCGGACTCCCCCCCCCCCCCCGTCTAGCATCCTCCCCCTGGTGTTATAGATGGTGACTTTGGCAAGCGCCAGGAGGAGGTTGACGAGGAGGTCCCGCAACTTTGTGGGGCCATGGATGGGGTGTCCAAAAGAAAAAGGTGGGGGGAGAAGTGCAGCCAGCACCTCAATAGGAGGTTCTGGAGGAGCCGGAATAGGGGCTGCGGCCTGGCGCACTCAAAGTGGGCGTGCGCCAGGTCCTCCTTCGCGCCATGGAAGGGGCAGGTGTCGGGCACGGGAAGGAACCGCGCCAAGTACACGCCCGTGCTTCTCAGGATGTGCAGGTCTCTGTTCCCTCTATAGCCAAACAAAGGCTACTCCAGGCCAATCAAGACACCTGGGGCCAATTAAGAAGGTTCTAGAAGGCAGCAGAAACAGCTAGCCTGATTGGGACACCTGAAGCCAATCAGGGGCGGGCTGAAACCATTAAAAAACCCTCCCATTTGGTCAGGTGGGTGTGGGTGTTTGGAAGGAGTTTGGAGGCGTTGGAGCAGAGAGCAGTTTGGAGGCATTGGAGTAGAGAACAGTTTGGAGGCGTTGGAGCAGAGAACAGTTTGGAAGGAGGCCCTGAGGTAAGGGTGAAGTGGAGAGTAAAGAAGCAGGGACTGTTGTGGGGAAGTAGCCCAGAGAATTGTATTGTGCTTGGTGGTTAAAAGGTCAGCCATCTTAGCTGATACTATTAGGGTCCCTGGGCTGGAGCCCGGAGTAGAGGGCGGGCCCGGGCTTCCCCCTTCTTACCTTCCTCAATTAATCACCGAGACTAGGGAAACAACAGAGACTGTGCCAGGAAAGATAATTTCTCCTCACTGGCTTATGATGAAAATGGCTCAATAGGCTGTGACCTTGTCTCTAAAGAGAGAAGGGCTACTTGGATGGTCACAGTGAGCCTCTGAGGCTAGTGAAATCCGCCAAGAAACGCAGGACCCACAAGTACAGACTTGGAGCTTTGTCACAGGGGTTACTGAGGAAGTACATAGTCATCTTGTGTTCTGGATTCTGAGCACTCATCAAAAAACAACAACTAAACTTCTAGCCTTTATGCTTGTGAAATGAACCTTCAGAATATGAACAGAGTGTAGCTGACAGGGCAACATGTATCTGAGTCTGCAGACATCCTGAAACAATGGGTTTGGGATGTGTGAACTGCTCCTGTTTATCTCAACAATGCTGAAGGCTAATGTTAAACATTGACATTTCCCCCCAATTTACTGCTAATCAAAGCACAGGAAAAATAAAAGTGACAATCACAGGTGAAATTCTGTAGTCAACTTTGAGAGGCATATTTGGCGTCTCATTTTGGTGTCTGAACGGAGTGGGGACTAGTTTGTGATGGAACTGGGGAGAATGCCACTATTTTATCTCCAAATCTATCTCTGGTTTTCAGATGTGAATGTGAAGAAACAACCTGTAAAAGGACATGGGAAATTGAAGGATGTAGAAAGTACTATTCAAATTGGGAATTTGACCAGAGCATCAGTGCTCAACATCCCTACTTTTATCAAAAGCACAAGGGAATCTTTAATGCCTATAAGTGGGGAGGACCTCACTTTTAAGTGTAAGGCAGCAACTCCAGCAGTGCAGTGCATCTCCCCATCCTTCTGCACTATGTTGGAGCATTGGTTCAGTACTGACTCAGGGGGAGCTGTGTCTGCACCAGTTGACCACATTTGTCCAGCAGAAATAAATTGCAGTAAAATTAAGTGCCTTGCCGCTCAAAATTGGGAAGCTCTACAAACACATTACAGATTAACAGCTCCTCCTTATGTTATATGTAATGATCAAAGCCTCAGCATTCTGCATTTATTTCAAATTAGTCTCCGAAATAGTAAGTTTTTTTGGAAACTATAACACAGAATCATTAAAAAATACAAAAGACTTCATCTGTTGGAAAAAGAAATATACACAGAGTGTGGAGAGGAAAAACAAGCTCCAATATAAGAAAATCACAGCCGTTTCCACCTTAACCTCTTCAGCTATGGTTGCTAAGTAACCATGACACACCACTGTGTGTTTTCTGCAGAGTCTGGTCTCAGGCCTGACAGTTTGATTAATTCTTCTGAGTATCAAACCTGCATAGTGAATATTTAAACTACTCCAGCGTTTACAAAAAAAAAAACCTCCATTATTGTCTATGATTTATACAATATGTTTTATAATTAAACTGCCACATATAGGAAGCAAAATTTATTTTCTAATATAAAAGTCTAGGCAGATTACTCACTGGTTCCCACCCTACTCCCCTTAGGTTTTTACCCCATGCTAACAGATTAATCTTTTCCCCATGCTAATAAGTGTATTTAACTTTTGACTCTGTCTACAGGGTTTTAAAGAAACAATAAGAGAAAACTGTTTATATTGACATTTTCTTTCCTCTTATGGGCTGGGCTACAGTACCACTTAAATCAATGTAACTTACATGTTGCTCAGGGGTGTGAAAAATACACACACACCCTGAGTGATGTAAGTTACAGTGACCTAAGCACTGTCCAAACTGGTGCTATGTCGCTGGGAGAGCATCTCTCACTGACATAGCTTCTGCCTTTAGCGGAGCTGGAGTAATTATGTCAACGGGAGTGCATGTCTTCACCAGATGCGTTACAATAGCGCAGCTGCACTGATCTCTGTGTAAAGGTGTCCAAAGAGCCAACAAGCTTTACTACATTCTAACAAATGGGAGGCAAAGATGTCAGACGTGTTTCTACAGAGACAGAACATGTCTGTGTTAGTCCTCACCTGTTCATACCAACCGGAGCGCCAGTCTCAGATGTTGGCAGTCTAACTGAACATAAAGCTATTTAATATTTTACATTTAAAAATCCTTCCATCCCGAAAGATTGATGGTCTCTTGCCCCCACTTTTGCACACTGATTTGAGATCTACAGGTGACGTGCTAAAATTAGTATAAAGATTTTTGTATTAATAAGCAGCACGCCGAGAGAGTTACTGTATTAGCCCCTTGAAATGCAGCCAGATTTGGGGTGAAACAGCAGGGCAGCACACAGCCACATACAAACAGTGTAGGAGGAAGAATCCTGTATCCAGCTGAAATTGCTGGAGGAATTTAAGGAGACAAAATGGAATTTTCCCAAGTTTGTGTTTTGACCAGCACACTGGGGCTAAAATTGCAACTCTGAAAATATGTCATCGACTGGATCTTTAATGAGAGAGAGTAATCAAGAAACCTTGGTTTTACATATCATCATCCTACATTTTCAATTAAGAAATAGGCTGGGATATAGCATGTGATTAACCATAAAATGTCCCTGAGTTAATGATTTTGAAATATTTGTATTGTATACAGAGCAATTTATTTTCCTTGTAGATGTATGTATTGTCCTTACTCCTGAAGGCAGGTGTCACTTAAAGACATTTTCCTCCAGAAGAATCCATTTTCACCTTCTCCTATTCCTGCACTGAAGCCCACATTATTTTATGCTTATGAAGTCACAGTCTGCTGCCATGACTGTGATTGTGAGATCCTAAATTCATCCTTATCACCAAAAGTCTGAGACCAGGGCAAGGTTTGCTGGTGAAAATAGCTATTCATTCTAGATATTTAACAATATGTTAGAATGCTTGAGTCTAATATGACTCCGACAAAGACACTTTTTCAGGATTTTTGGATAAGTCATTTTAACCTCACTGTGCCTCAATTTCCCAACCTGTAAAATTGGCCTAATACTACTGACAGACATCCCAGAGTTGGGAGGGTGGTTTAATTAATGTTAATGTAAAATTGTATAATGGAAGCAAAAATAAAAAATGGAGGTTGAACAGTACTGTACGTTCCACAATGAACTACTGAATACTTTCACAGTACAGAGCAAGTGAGTGGCAAGGGAAATATGCAAATGGCAGGTACATTTTGACTTGGTTTTAAGACTGTTCTTTGAAATATTCCTTAGTTTTGAAATTTCCTTTCTCAAATGTGAACTCAGAGCAGATATAAAGTAATCTAGATGGATAATGGATTTTTTTCCTTTACATCATCTGAGATGGGAGTGTGGGGCTGGTGGAATATATACTTTTTTTCAAGTTGGACATGGGCCAATCCTAGTTTTCAGGTTATAGAATCATAGAAATGTAGGATTAGAAGGGACCTCAGTAGTTCATCTAGTCCAGTCCCCTACACTCAAGGGAAGACTAAGTAATAGCTAACCCAGGGGTTGGCAACCTTTCAGAAGTTGTGTGCCGAGTCTTCATTTATTCACTCAAATTTAAGGTTTTGCATGACAGTAATACATTTTAACATGTTTAGAAGGTCTCTTTCTATAAGTCTATAATATATAACTATTGTTGTATGTAAACTAAATAAAATGTTTAAGACGCTTCGTTTAAAATTAAATTTACATTAAAATTCAATTCAAATGCAGACCTCCCCAGATCAGTGGTCAGGACCCGGGCAGTGTGAGTGCCACTGAAAATCAGCTCATTTGCTGCCTTCAGCACACGGGGGCTAAAATTGCAACTCTGAAAAGATGTCATTGACCGGTTGCCTACCCCTGAGCTAGACCGTTTCTGACAGGTGTTTGTCTAACCTGTTCTTAAAAACCTCCTATTATGGAGCTTCCACAATCTCCTTAGGCAATTTATTCCAGTGCCTAACCACTCTGACAGTTAGGAAGATTTTCCTAATGTCCAATGTAAGCTGCATTTGCTGCAATTTAAACCCACTGCTTCTTGTCCTATCTTCAGAGGTTAAGAAGAACAATTTCTCTCCCTTCTCTTTGTAACAACCTTTTATGTACTTGAAAACAGTTATGTCCCTCCTCAGTCTTCTCCCTCCAGCCAAATAAATCAATTTTTAAAAATCTTTCGACATAGGTCACATTTTCTAGAAATCACATGATTTCTGTAATCGTTTTTATTGCTGTCTTCTGGACTTTCTCTAATTGGTCCACATCTCTCCTGAAATTCGGTGCCCAGAACTGGACAACAATGCTCCAGTTGTGATTTAATTGGCACAAGATACTCCATTGATTTGTATTTCTTTAAAAAACAATAGTTCAAAATAAATAAATATTGTTGGGTGCTGACTCTAGAATACCGTTATTTTCCAGGTTCAAGAATAGCAGCCGTGTTAGTCTGTATCCATAAAGAAAGCCAGGAATACTTGTAGCACCTTAGAGACTAACTAGTTTATTTCAACATAAGCTTTTGTGAACTATAGCTCACTTCATCAGATGCATAGAATGGAACAGAAGTAAAATGCATTTATACACACAGAAAGAAAGAAAAAGAAAAAAAATTGTGAATTAGCATACCAATTCTAAGAGGGCTGTTAAATGTAGATGGCCCATTACCACTAGGAGATAAAAACAGCTTTTGAAATGGAGATCGTTGTCAGTGAAATTAACTCAGGAAATGCAATCAATTACTGTAATGAGAGAACCAATCTGAAGTTCTGTTAAGCCCCTGGTTAATTGTGTCCAATTTGAAAATTAATTCCAGTTCCTCAGTTTCTCCTTGTAGTCTGTTTTGGAAGTTTTTTTGTTTCAAAACTGAAACCATCAAATCTTTAATGGAATGGCCAGGAAGAACCTAAGCGATATACTGACCGAAACCAGTGCTTCTATCAATTCTCTTGATCTGGCTTGATCAATAAATACATTTTCTCTCCTGCATGCAAAGCATTTCTTCTTAAATGAATTCCTTATTATAAACTCAGCAAATTCAGCCTGTTCCATTCTTTCTGAAAGAACTATTTTTCCTGCTCCGTTATGATGTTTATTGGAGTTGATTCTAACCATGCATAGAGTGGCACCTGCCATGTGGAGTGCTATGTTTGCTTCTCTTTTCTGTTTAATAAATACACTACACTGCATACATTTACTCCTGTAATTCAAGAAAAATCTTTATTCAAAGTGCTTTATTCAATTCAAAACCACACAGAGATTATAGTTATCTCTTCTCATCTCTGCTTTTGTAATAGTTTATAATAGCAAAGAAGATTTTGTTTAGAGCAGTACCACCAGAGACAGAATGGATGTCTTTCTAAAACATGTTTTCTGGCTCAGGCCAAAGTTATTGGGATTGATAGCATCATACTTAATATGACAGCAAGAATAATGCCCTCCTCTGGATGAATTAATGGATGAATTCCATGGCCTGTGTGCTATACTGAGGGTCAGACTAAATAATCATAGCTGTCCCTTTATGACCTTAAAATCCATGTCTGTGAAATTGTTGTGGATTTTGCTCTTTACACAACTAAATAATACGTAAAAAATGGACACACTCAATGGGGCTTCTAACCCCGGTGTTTACTGAAGATACACAACATATAGGGCCAGTTACGTAGACACACTGCTACTCTAGTTGTGTTCTGGCATTATTCATATAAAATTTCTTAAAGATGCCTAGCTTTCTATCACAGTAATGTTTCTTTTTTTGCCAGTAAAATGGCCAGTACACACTTCCTCTCATGTAGCACAATCTATTGTTCCAATTAACTATTCCACCATTCACATGAGAGTGGAACTGAGTGCACGACAGGAGAGTGGCAGCAAAGAAAAAAGTTATAATTACATTACTATTTGTTAACCACTGACAGGCTCATGCTGTACAGAGGCAGGGAAATTATAAAGCATTATCTCCATCCCCATGTGAACATTTGTGCTCTGATTTCTCCCCCTGCAGTATCATGGAAGCTAATAACCTATGCCGGTAGTTCCCAAATTGCGTTCTTTGGACTCTTAGCAATGCACAGAGCCCTTGCTGGTTATATGATGCTGCTTCTCCCCCTTCTTTCTAGCAGTTCTAGCTGAATAAAGACAGTTAAGAGCAAACTAAACATTCTCCAACATATCAATTTTCCATGAAATCAAATTCTTTAATTGCCACAGGGAAACGACCTGATTGAGAATGGGAGCGGAAATGTTTGTGAGACAACCCCTCTGCTAAAATGTGGCCCACACAGTGAATTTCTTTGACACTCTTGGCCTTGTACCACAGAGGCTAATATCTGTTCTGTGTCTCATCCTCCCTGAGTAACATTATTGAAGAACAGTAGTAAAAACTGACTCCCTTGTGTTCCCATTGTAATGCAACTGTGTCATTCTTGCTGCTAAAGGCAATTTGATTTGATTGACTAATTAGGCAGTCTAGATTACCAGTCATAGCAAATGTTCCCTTCCCTAACTGTAATAATCCATACATAAGACAAAGAGTACCACCACTAATGGGAAACATTTTCCTAATATTCATTGCTTTAAGACTGTAATAGGACATGCCTGGAGCTGGAAAATACTTTTATGAATCATTTTTAGGAGTGTGAGCTTATACAGACACTATGTTGCTTCACAATGTAAGGTTAGTTTTAACCCCTGCTCTAGCAATTCTTAGACCCTGCTCCCTTCAGAGACCCCCTACACAAACTAGTAGATACTGTAATAAAAATAGATCAAAAGTAATTTTAACTTATTAGAAATTCCTTTTGTCTCTTTTACATCTGCTGGGAAAGGGAACAGTTCTGAGGGGGAGCCAGGTGGGGAGTTGTAAGTGCAAACCTGCCCTTGGATATTACTTGCCCTTCAAACATAAGCCATTCATTAATAGAGCAAACAGAACAAAAGGAAGAACTAATGTGATGAATCCTTTAGCTACAAAGTTTATGTGTCTAAAGATTTGTTAACTAGGGGCATTTCCCTGCATAAAAGAAACCCCTTCCAACCAACCAGAGCAACTCCACAGTCAGGCCTTTATCACCTCTGCAGAGTTTCCCCTGAACTGCTTGCACCTGGTTACCCATCCCTCTCCTGGGGCTGTAGTCAATCAGCTGCAGGCACTTTGCTGCTTAGAGCTTTGGCAGCTTTTGTGTTGCAGACACTTCTTTTCCTTCAGGAGTTGGGTTTTGTTTTTGTTTTTTCAGGAGTGGGGGACACTTGGGTAAGAGCTTGCAAACCCTATTTCACCCAGATCATTTGCTCTACTTACTGCCTACACCCCAGCTGTACAAGATGTCTGCCTACAATGTTTATGAGTATTGATAAGTTACTAGCTTTCTGTAGAGAGCTCACATGCTATCATTTATAGATAAATTCCATGGAAGTGGTGTAGCAGGTATAGCAAGTTTGTCAGGTCTGAGACAGGAGCTGCTTGTAAACACTGTGAACTTTTCACCCGTTGGCACCTAGGGGTATCTTGTCACAACTCCCATTGCGAACAAAAGAGAATCCCCTTCTCCACCCTTGAGAACAACGGGAGCTGCTGGGTGCTGAGCGTTTTTAAAAGTTATTAGGCTTATTGCAGGAATGACTGGGTAAAATGCCTTGGCCTGTGTTGTTCAGGAGGTCAAACTAGATGATTACAGTGGTCCCTTCTGGCCTTAAAATCTATTGAAATCTGGCCTTTTGTAATCAACATGTGGATCTACAATAAATGGGTCACACCAAGCCCCCAAAGACTAGCTGCCCTCTGCCTCTTGCTGTGACACTGACAGAATGTCAGGGATTCTGTGTGATGGTTCAGGAAGCTCAGATGATGTTATGTTTGTAAACTTCTCTTTTAGTCCTTCTTGTTTTATTGCAAACACCCTGTGATTCCATCTGGCCCAGCAGTTAGCAAGGCTCCTCACAACATATTAAACTTGCCACCGGTGCCCATGTTGTGAGTCTTTTTGCCTTGCCATTTGCTTTGAACTGTGGTATGCCTGCTCTCTCCTTCACCCCCTGCTGCTCTCTTCTGCTGATGTTTATTACAAACATTGAGTTCTGCTTCTCTCACCTGGCTCATTGGTTTGTGACTCACTCCTGCACTGTGAGGCCATTTCCAGCCCTAAATGCTGCCTCCACTCACACAGATTTACACCCTACGTCCAAGGAACAAGCCACGAGACATTGCTGAGTGATGGCTGAGTTTTGCCATTCAGGTCTGTGCCTAAACAAAAACTTGTAGGCCTTGCATGAACAATGAGAGAAAACAGAAGTAAGAAAGCAGAGATTAACAATGGACAAAGCATGAATTCACAAGGGGCTTGTAAATAATATGTGGCTAGTAGAGATAATGAAATAGTAAGAGAAGTAATATGTGATAACCCTGCTGCTGTAGCCTGACTAACACAATCTGTAGCACATGGATAGTTTAGGAACTATACGGGGATTGGTTCACAAAATTAGAAAGAATCAGAGAGGTAGCCGTGTTAGTCTGGAATAGCAGAGGTAACAAAGTCCTGTGGCACCTTAAAGACTAACTATAAAGTTTTGAAGCATAAGCTTTCGTGGGCTAATACCCACTTCGTCGGATGCAAGCAGTGGAAGTGTCCAGAGGCAGGTATAGAAAAGTAGGCAAGAACCAGGTGGGAGGTAACAAGGTTAGTCCAATTAGGCTGAACCAGCTTGTTATCTCCAATCAGGGAGGGTGGGTTATTCTTCTAGCAGTTGAATGGGGGGGGTGAACATGGAGAGAGGAGAAGCTATTTTTGTAATTAGCAAGCCATTGTAGGTCTTTGTTCAGTCCTAGATTGTTTGTGTTAAATTTGCAAATGAATTGTAGCTCTGCAGTTTCCCTTTGCAGTCTGGACTTGAAGTTTTTTTGCTGCAGTATGGTGACTTTTAAATCTGTAATGTGTGTCCAGGCAGGTTGAAGTGTTCTCCTACAGGTTTTTGTATATTAGAAAGACAATCATAAAGTGTGCAATACATGATGTACAATGTAATAATATGCATGTGTTGGTCTGTTTTAGAATATCTATAGAATCTGATATATCATTATGTATGAGATGGAGTTGTGTTGCACCCTAACCTATCCCCCTGAGCCTGACCACTTCAGATGTAGCTTTATGAAATACCAGTAAGACAACACAGTGATAAGCCCAGATTTGAATGGAGTTTTTGATTCCAGAGGACTCGATACAGCATTCTCCCAGATCTGGATGAGGTGTTCTGGGCAAATCGAGTGGGAAAGGTCTCAGAGGAAATCCCAACAAGACTCACAGCATAATTCAATATGATATGCCCAAAGAACAGCATAAGAACTTGATCTCACCAGGTAACTATTCTGTACTAGACAGCAGATGGACTAGTTCTAATCCTGTAAACATTTCTGAGCCTTAAATTCCTAATTTAGGGGCTTATGAAAATTTAACCCTATGAGTTAAAAATTGTATTAAATCAATCCTCTCCAATCAGCCAACAACCCTGATGTATTTTGTGGCTGAATCATATTGTCTGCCCGAGTTAGATTATGAGATTCTGTCTTCCTCTGTGGCTTGTCAATGCCCAGTAAATGTAATACATGTGTTCTGGTTAAGGGTCACCAATCCATACAATAGAAAACAAATGCCTAAAGGTTTCCTAATTCCTCTGTTATGAAGAATTACTTTAATGCATATACACAAAATGAATCTCTCCATCCTATTGTCTCTTTACAGATCTTGCCCAGTTTTGTTATTGAGTGATCTCAAAATCTGACATGGCCCAGACGGCAGTTCTCTTCTTCCCACTCCCAACTTCCCAATAAACCTCACAGACTATTCCTTACTCTTTTTGGCAGGATACAAGAATCCCCATGTCCCCATGCATTTACCTAACTCACACCTATTTGCCTACATGATAAATGACAATCCAGCGAAGTGAGGAGGAATTATATCTGCTTTCATCAAGCAGATTTTCCTCAATCTGATGGATGAAAGGAGGCCATGAGCACTCTTCTGAAAATCATTCTAGTGGAGCTGTTTTCCTGATTTACTTCCACTGGTAGCGATTGAAGAAGAGCTGTGCTAGGCTCTCAAATGTACTATATGGGGCATTCCTGAAATTTACCCAGGGTGAAAGGATACTGTTCTTGCTAGGGAATACAAATACCCATAGCAAAATTAGTAATTCTTTGTAGATTTTCCCCCAGTAGAAATTCATTATTTTTACAGATTTAGGTGTTAAAATGACAGTTTCTGTTGTTTCTGAAAACTAGGGTGACCAGACAGTAAGTGTATAAAATCAGGATGGGGTTGGGGGCTACATAAGAAAAAGCCCCCAAAATCAGGACTGTCCCTATAAAATTGGGACGTCTGGTCATCCTACTGAAAACTGTCTTTCATGTCCACAATTAAATACATGGCAAAATTGCAAAGTGTTTCCCATTTTTGCAAACCAACTATTTAATGCCAATTTCTGCTGTTATTGAGAACTTTCTCACCTAGCTCTGTTCATGAGCCTTTACAACTCTGCAGTTTATAAATTCAGAATTCTAGCTGTACTGTAGCTTTCCGCTCATTACCTGCTTTGCAAGCAATCTGGGATTATACCTGCATTGCAGTTTTCACCTCTACTAGCTCCGCTCAGCACTTTGTGTGCATTCCTCTTACCGCTTCACAGTTCACCTTTTAATCCCATCTCTGAAACTGAATACTTAACACTCAGAATCCTTAGTACTAAAATAATTCTTTGCAGTTACGTGACCTTTCATCTGAGGATCTCAAATCGCTGTGGAAGCACTGAGCCTTACAACAGCGTTCAGGGGGCAGCTAAGTGTTGTTATTCCCATTTTGCAAATAGGGTAAACTGAGTTTAAAGTCATGAAGCTAGTGTGTAACAGATCTAGGTTTAGAGTGTCAGAACCCAGCTCCCAGCCACCCACTGTAATCTGCAGGCCCCACTGCCCTTACACTCATTTGCTATTTTGTACCAACCGTTTATAACTTAGTCCTGTATACTTACATTTGTGTTATATGTATCGACTGGCTCTTTTCTACTGTACTTCTTCTTCATGATATTTTGTTATTTATTAATATCATTGTAGCAACCATGGACCAGGAGCCTTTTGTGCTAGGCACTGTACAAACACAAACCAAAAAGACAGTCCCCACCCCAGAAGCTTACAGTCTAAGACAAGAGACAGCAAGTAGACATAGACAAACAGGGGAGCACAAGGAAATAATATTGATCAGCAGAATGGACTGTGAACTCAGCCCACCAGCTGCCAAACCATTGTTCAGGGTTTTTTTTTTCTCCCAGAGAAAAAAGGAGAGTTATGTCAAAGGAGAGTTTTAAGGGGGGAATTGAAGGAGCACAATGAGGCTGTTAGAAAGTATCTTTTGATGAACGGTCCTTATTTTAGCAAGTGCTCTTGACAGAGAAACCATGGATCAAAATGCATTCTTTCTATATGATCATTGTCAACCACGTGGAGAAAGGGATTCTCCATGGTTTATAAAGGGAACTGCTGAAGATTTAGCTCCAAAGACTGAATGATGCATCGTCAGTATAACATCTATAAGTGACTGCAGCAAGATGGCATGAGCTTAAGCTGGTATGATACAGGCAAGTGCTGTGAAAGCTTGTTTTGCTCCAGCGGTAGCATTGAACATGGTCTCTAACACTTGCTTCAATGGAGTTACCCTCGATTTACATCAGTGTAAATGAGAACAGTACTTGGGGAAATATACAGCTCCCGCATGCATTTGGATTGTACTGAGAGCTTTAATCCCACCGACTTTACACGTAAAATTTTACAGGGGCTAGCCTACATCTGTATTATAATTTTATAGATATAACTCCCCACTAATCTAACTGGTGCCTTACAAAACACAAGGAAAAAACATTTCCTGCCATGACATTCTTGCAATCTAAGAGGAACCACTGGAATACAAAATTCCCAGTTTTCTAATGGGCTCTAGTGGAGCTGGTCAACATTTGTCAAATTCTGAAATTTGAAAACAATGTTGATTATTTATTTGCCAAAACCTTTCCCTCTTTCTGGACCAAATATAGATCTGATTGAATTTTTTCAAAATGTTATAAAATTTGACATTTTGATTGAAAAAAAAATTGAAAAGAAAATTCAAGGTTGTTAACCTTTTGTATTCAACCTACTCTATTTACAAGTTCCAGCCAAATATAAGGACATAAACCTAGGCTAAGATTGCACAATAACTATGCTTCTTTCAGCATATCCTCTACCCTACATTTGTATAATTCTCAATCAACCAGTTTGAAAAAATATATAACTAGAAATAAGATTGCAACTTCTTACCAGAGAGATTAATTAATCATTGGAACAGCATGTGAATGGAAGTGGTACCTCTGTTATCACCTGGAGTCTTTACATTGAGATTGGACATCTTCCTAAAAGTTAATCCACAAATTATTGGGCTGATAATGTTCACTTATGCAGTAGGGAAGAATAATTCCCTACATTCAGCAATTCTATGAAATTCGATGACCTGTGTTATGAAGGAAGTCAGACTAGATTATCATAGCAGTTCCTTTTGCCTGAAACTGTATGGGTTTGATTCTCATTTACACTAATGCCTCTTTATACAACTCTTGAAGTGTAAAATGGACCTTAAATGCACTCATAATTTACACCCATTTAAAGGCACTTTTACACTGCCAGAGTGATGTAAAAAGTTCTTGGTGTAAATGAGATTCAGGACTACATCTAGGAAAATAAAATAAAAATTCACCCAAACTTTCCCCTCAAATTTGAGATTAACCCATCCTGAAACTCTGAGGTTCCAAAATGTTTAACAGTTCTTTCTTTCTTTGATGTAAATCTTTATTATTTTAGGCCATCCAGGTCTGGAAGGAGACATGCCAAGTCATCATGGGAAAATCCGTTTAGTTGGCATTTTGAACTCCGTTTTGCAGACTTAAGAGTTTTGGTAATTTTTAAGTGAGCATATAAATTCGTAGGTATGTCTATATGGGAAATTAATTCAGATCCAGGTAGGGTGTGAATATAAAGTGGAATAGCTATTCCCGATTAACAACTTGTATGCACATTCTTATTCTAGAATAAGAATGCCCTCTTCTTAATTAGCTTTACCCACTTTTGTATCACATAAGGCTAGATTGACTTTATTATATTCACTAGCTTGCCTTCATTATATTTAGCTGCTTTTATTATAATCAGCCGCAATGCAAGAAACCCACAGGCCTGTATCCTGTAAGACATTAGCTGATGCATAGGTTAGCATAAATACAGATAATAGGCGGTAACCCTTGGCATAGATCAATGGCTACCTTTAAATGTTGGGAACTAAGAAAAGCTTGCTGAATGGTAGGAGTTAGAATGTTCCAGTAAGTGCTACCACAAGGAATGTGGAAGTAATAACCACAGATCTGCTTGAACAAGGAGTCATGGGGTGATCATGAGCTGAAATGGCAGCTACACGTATCAATCTGTTAACCTATAGAATAAGTACAACTCTGTATTATGTGGGTGCAAAGGCTAACTATGGACATGGAGGACTGAGCATGAGCGGATGATGTTCAGGCCCTATAACAGGACAGTCACCATGTGGTCTCTGGCTTGATATTTCCTGGGCTTCTTCCATTGCTGTCTGCTTTTCTGCTACTTGACCCTTCAACTCATTGACGAACTTGGACCATCGAACACTGTGGCATGCTAGAGGCAGGGCTGGTCCTTTTGTCTCTTACCACCAGGTCCTCAACTAAAGGTGTGAGTATGGAATTCTAGAAGCTTATGCATAGAATGATATCACAGATAACCCCGGTACTTGTATTGTGTGTACTCTATCTTGTTTTGTGGCTTAGGTCTTTTCTAACTTTATTCCTTATTTTAATAAAGATTAAAAAAAGGTTTTACTTTGACCTTGGTGTGAGTGTCCTTGTCATCTACCACAAGGCTCCCCACAAGATATCGAACTCTGTAGTGTTAATTGTGTGTAGTCTGATTCTGGGGGAAGAACCTTATCACATCCGGATCATTTGGCCATCAGTCCAAATATTATTAACTTTCAAGAGGGTCAGGCAACACTTTGGAAGAGGATTAAGTATAAGACAAGAGGCAACAGGCGGAGAGAGACATAAGTCTGTCTGTATAAGAGCACTCACACAGAAGTCAATCAGGAATAACTTCCTACATAGACAAGCCCTAAATTAAACATTTTCAGGATCGCCCCTCACCAGGTTTAGGATTCAGTCCCATGTCTAGTGGAGGTCAAGTGCACTTTGCTCTAGGGACAAAGGTACTAGCTTTTCACTTGTAAAGTATTTATCGTGGCATATTTTAGAATCACTGAGCTTTGCCCTGGAATTCCAACACTCTTCCCCTCTGGACTGCTGTATTTTTCAACCTAGAGATAGACTTGAGTGTTTAACTCTATTCTGCTAATTGATTGAACAATATTCTTCATGCTTCTGTGCTCTCATCTGTTCTTGATCAAAGTACTGCTTCATGTTTTGCTTCTGTAACTACATGCTAAAATATTAATAGCTTATTGGCTCCATTCTGGCTATAACACAGCAGAGCTTATGACATTTATATGGAGTGACATGTCTAAATAAGCTTGGCTTTGAGTCCTTTAACGGTATCATGATGAAAGTATCCCTTCTACTGAGCAAAGAATTACTTTACTATGACACGATCAAAAGCTATGGAGGAACACAAAGCTGGAGACTAAGTGCCCAAGAGAAAATAAAATTAATAGTGTATTAGGCGGATTGCTCTCTTGATTCTTGTTAGTAGCACACCCCAAGGAGGGGCTCCTGGTACAGCAGGAATGTGATTTTCACCAGTCCTTATGAAACTTGAGTAGCTAGTGTACTACTGAGTCAAAGTGGTGTGGTCTGGTTGATAGGGTAAGAGTCAGGAGACCTGTTTTCTATTCTCAGCTCTGCTGCTGACCTGTTGTGGTCAGGTCACTTTTCCTGTCTATGCCTGTGTTTTCCTATTCATCTTGTTTGTTTAGATTGTAATCATTTTGGGGTAGGGACATGGACAATACAAAATTCCACCTTCTGGACAGCAAATTCAGAACTGTGTTGCTTTGATCACAATTTTCATTTAATCTCTTTTCCTTTCACTTACTTCTTTTAATTATACCCTGATTCAAAAGACAATTAATAGGGACTCCCTTTTTTCTGGCTCACTTCATTTTGTGCTTACCGGTTGAGGATTCATACTTGCCTTCTATTTTCTCCCTATTCCTTCCATGGCCAACTTCCATAGGTATGTGGATGTCTGGCAATTACAGCATAACTTAGAATGGACTGGAATGACTATCTCCAGTAAACATTTCTCATTCATTGACTTTCTGACACAAAAGTCTTATCTATCCATCTGAGGTTTGGACTCTATCCATAGCCATGGGGAGGTTATCTATCAGCACTTCAAAAGCCATTACTATGCTGTGGCCTAGCCTGAACCATAATTGTGAGGATGCTGGCATAAATTAGACACAGCTGAACTACAGTTGTCACTGCTCTTTCACTGGCTGGTAACATTCTGGTAAAGAATACATTATGCCTTTGAAAACTTGTATTAACATTGAAGCCTGAGAGTTATATTCGTAGGGTGGCCCTGGCAATGATAATGGACAGAAGACAACTAAGGAGGAGCCCAAGACTTGGTACAGGGACCAAAGATGAGCGGAGCTTAAAGATACCAATTTGCATGATAGCCAGGCGTACAATTGTGAGTTTGGAAGAAGACTATAAAAATAGCCAAGCCAGGATAGTGAGCTGGCAAGAAAATAATAGTAGCAGTAATAGCAGTAGTCAGGTCGAGGTTACACAGGAGCTGTCTGGCAGGCCCAGGAACAGAAACTTTTTCCATTTGATCACAGAACATCCCATGAGAAAGTTTCCAGCACAAATTTGCAGAGTGGAAGAGGTACATGCAACTGTTGTGTAACCCTCTAACCAGAGTCCACACTTCACACCTTTAAGAAATGACCCCCTCTCTTGTTACCACCCTATAGCAGCCAGCCTAGCTTACACACAGCATAGTCTTGTAAAGTGCTCAGCAGCTCCTGAGATGTCTTAAGCATCCACAATAAAGCATAAATAACTCAGTGAGAACTGGAGATGTGTAGCACATGGCAGGAGCAAACCCAAAGTGACAATGTTTGGAATCACTGATATTACAGCTGGACTGAGTATGGTGTAAGAAAGCTTGACCCTCTTCAGCTATAACGGATAGATAACTACTATGGCAGCTACTTGTGTATGACATGCCTGTCGTGCTATTAAATGTAGTCACTGAGTTCTAAGGAACAATTGAGATCCACTCCTGGGTGGCTTAGCCTTGGCCTGAAGAACTGAGTAGCTAGGTAATGCTTTCCCACTTGACTTTAGAGCATGGTCCCAACGTGAAGCTTTTTAAGCCTCAACTTACCACCTCTCCCGTCTTTTGTTCTGCATTTATGTAATTCCATTCCCCCTCCCCCCGTCTATGGTCTGTTTTCACATATTTCTCTACCGCTCTTCAATGATTTGATTTGTTTTTCATAAAGAGCTGGGGAAAGAGAAATAAACAAACAAAACCAAAATCAGGGTCAGCAAGGGCTACTGATTGAATTAATACAATACCCACCCCCCTCTTTCACACTTGCTAAGCAACTGCCTGTATGAAATATTGGTGATTGCTGTAATCTGGGGAGTCTGAGAGCAGCAGTGAGTACAAAAAGCAGCAAAGAATGTGCTGATGAGTCCACAGCATCAACACCGATTTTTTAAATTTATTTTTTACATATTGTTTTACTCAAGCCTGTGGACCAAATTCTCTGCTGGTGGAAATCTTCACCATGCCTTTAATGTCAGTGGAGCTCTGCCAATTTATGTTGGCAAAGGATTTGGTCTTATGTCCTCAGTTCACATCAGGAAATAGACAGTATCTGAGTGGTGATGTTAGGAGCCGTGGACTTGTCTACACTGGGGTTTTGCCCTGATTCCACCTACTGGTGCAGCTGTAATGGTGCAAACGCCTACTTTAGCTAGGAAATCCATAGTTTTCACTGGTAGAAAGAGCCCAGGTAAGAGCTGCAGGTGCAAATAGCAGCTTTGCCTCCACTTGGTGTTTACGCTTCTGCAGTGACATCAGTAGATGGAATCAGTGCAAATTCCAAGTGTAGACAAGGCCTTAGTTGATCTATTGGTTCATTATCTGTCTGCAAGGGAAGTTCCTTCTGTGAATCATCAAGTGTTGGCTAAAAGTGGCTGGTCATTTTTATTATTAGAGAAATAGGTAGTTTTTGCCTCTATCATAGGGTCCTGGTCCTTCAGAGTCCTATCTAGGAAGCTTATCAGTGTTTACTTGCAGCCTGAGTTATTGCTGTACTGCAACTATGTGAGCTTCAATCCAGCATGGAGAAACCTTCATGGACGCAAAGCCAGTGTAGCTGTTTCTATGCCACATGTCCACCCTTGCAGACAGCACAGATGTTGTGGCATGGAAAAAAGCAGGCATACGGTATTGTAGCTTCTTGGGGCCTTTCACAGATGGAATAAGAACATAAGAACGGCCATACTGGGTCAGACCAAAGGTCCATCTAGCCCAATACCCTGTCTTCCAACACTGGCCAATGCCAGGTGCCTCAGAGGAAATGAACAGAACAGATAATCATCAATCATCCTATCACCCATTCCCAGCTTTGGGCAAACAGTGGCTAGGGACACCATCCGTGCCCATCCTGGCTAATAGCCATTGATGGACCTATCCTCCATGAATTTATCTAGTTCTTTTTTGAACCCGATTATAGTCTTGGCTTCACAACATCCTCTGGCAATGAGTTCCACAGTTTGACTGTGCGTTGTATGAAAAAAATACTTCATTTTGTTTGTTTTAACCCTGCTGCCTATTCATTTCATTTGGTGACTCCTAGTTCTTTAGTTATGTAATGGAGTAAACAACACTTCCTTATTTACTTTCTCCACACCAGTCAGAACTTTATAGACCTCTATAATATCCTCCCCTTCGTCGTCTCTTTTCCAAACTGAAAAATCCCAATTTTATTAATCTCTCCTCATACAGCAACCGTTCCATGCCTCTAAATCATTTTTGTTGCCCTTTTCTGAACCTATTCCAATTCCAATATATCTTTTTTGAGATAGGATGATCACATCTGCACACAATATTCAAGATGTAGGTGTACCATGGATTTATACAGAGGCAATATAATATTTTCTCTTATTAACTATCCAATTCTTACTGATTCCCAACATTCTGTTGGTTTTTTTGACTGCTGCTGCACATTGAGTGGATGTTTTCAGAGAACTATCCACAATGACTCCGTGATCTCTTTCTTGAGTAATAATAGCTAATTTAGACCCCATCATTTTATATGTAAAATTGGGATTATGTTTTCCAACGTGCATTACTTTGCATTTATCTACACTGAATTTCATCTGCCGTTTTGTTGCCCAGTCATCCAGTTATGAGAGATCCTTTGGTAGTGATTCTTAGTCTGCTTTGGACTTAACTAACTTGAGTAGTTTTCTATCATCTGCAAATTTTGCCACCTGCTTACCCCTTTTTCCAGATCCTTTATGAATATGTTGAATAGGACTGGGCCCATTACAGACCTGTGGGAGACACCTCTATTTACCTCTCTCCATTCTGAAAACAGACCATTTATTCCTACTCTTTGTTTCCTATCTTTTAAGTAGTTACTGACCCATGCAAGGACCTTCCCTCTTATCCCATGACTGTTTATACTTGTATGATACTTTATAGCATCCTTAAGCTACTCTAATTTAAGATGAGGGATTTTCCCAGTGTGCAGCCTAGTATCAGGGAGGCAGAATCCCGCCCTTGTCCCCCTCCAAGGTGTGCTGTGTGTTCCCAAGCTGCAGCCAGGAATCTGGGTGTATATGACTCCTGTAATGCCTGAAAAAGCTTTTTAGTTTTCTTCCTTTTAATTAGCCTTCCTAATATATCTATTCTTGTCCTCCCCAGACTGATTAATCAAGTGCATCATCAGGAAACTGAAATTCAACCATAAAACGATTGCTAATGTGCAAGGGGGGATTATTAAATTGCAGCTTTATTGCAAGAAATTGACAAAGATCAGGGATGAATGGTGTTCGTGCTGGAGTCTAGTAGCAACAGGCTCATCTGATTAATGAAGTGACAGTTTTATGCTGTGAAGAAGCAAAAGGACTTGACAAGACTCACAGTTTTGCTCATTGACTCTAACAGTTGGAATGATGTTTCCTAACATTCTCTCAAAGTTTGTCAGTAATATATTGTTCTTGTCACAATCTCTTCAGTATGGATTCTCTGATAGGAAAAAGCAGGAGTCAGGTGAGTGCCATCTAAGCCACTGGGAATCAGAATGAGAGCTAGTAAGAGTTCATGGAAGTGTCCCTCTTCATAGCTCTCTGACTTGATACAGATCAAGTTTCAGTCACATGGAATAAGGCCTTGTCTACACTGAGAGGGAGAGGGGAAGGAATCGATCTAAGTTACCCAACTTCAGCCATGTGAATAAAGTAGCTGAACTCCACATATTTAGATCAACTCACCGCGGTGTCTTCACTGCGGTGAGTCGACAACTGATGCTCCCCCATTGACTCTGCCTGCGTCTCTCACTCTGGTGGAGTACAGGAGTCAATGGAAGAGCACTCGCAGTTGATTTATCGTGTCTAGACTAGACATGATAAATTGACCCTCCCCCCGGATCAATCGCTGCTGGTTGATCCTGTCGGTAATGTACACAAGCCCTTAGTGTTGCTCTTAGTTTCTTGACGTAGAACAAGGATCATGTGGGGGAAATGTGATGCATCTTCAAAAAAAAAAAAAAGGAAATAAATCAATGGTTTTGTTGCATGAGGAGTTGAGTTGCAAAGTATGATATTATGACATTTCATAAGAAAGTCTTCACTCCTTTATACAGAATTAAGTGAAGTTATTCCTGATTTACACTGGTGTACATGTGATCAGACTCAGAAGTTAAGGCTGCTCAAAAAAGCAAGAAGCATATTTAATCCATTTGCTTGGTCTAGTGCATTGAGCAATCCTTCCAGTTGACTCTTGGGAACATAAGAATTGCCATGCCGAATAGGAGGTGACGTCCATTTGCCCAGTATCCCATCTCAGACAAGACTCATTATCAAATGCCTCAGAGAGAGGTGTTGGTCAGATCACCTTTCTGTGCTTCATTTTCCCCTCTGTAACACAGGGATAAAGATATTTTTTGCCCCAATGATATAAAGCTCTGTGAGCTCTATGGGTGGAAAATACCCTATAAGCACCATGTATTATAGTCTAAATGCTCTTGTCTATTATTTTATGTTAGATACTTATCTCAGTTTGTGTCGCCCAAGGTAGTGGCACCCCATTGTATTTTCCATTCAAGGCTCCATTTCTTCTTATAAGCCTCATTTATTCCCTAACAGTCAGTGAAATCCTTTCTCCTATTTAGTAATGGGAGTATCTCAACATTTTCAGGACCAAATCACATGCTGGTGTAAATCAGCATAGCTCTGTTGACATCAGAGGAGCTATTCCAATTTATACCAGCTGAAGATCTGGTCTTCAGAGCTTGGATTTGATTTGGTAAAACACCCCAAAATTCAAATGTTTATCAAAATCACCTGGCAGTTGAAGAAATGAGCTGGTAATCTCAAAAGAACAAACTGTCTCATGGACATATCTCTCAGCCTGCCAAGGTCCAAATATTGGATGCAATGTGTGGCTAACATCCCAAAATGAAGCATACAAAAATAATATTCATGAAGGAAAGCTATGTTGTAACCCAGCTAGAATTTGTGGCCTCGTTGCAAGAATTGCTGGGTGAGGTTTGCAGACCTGTTCAAGAGGTCAGACTGGATGATCCTGGAGATCCTACTGTCAGTAAAATCTATGAAAACTTAAAATGCAGTTGGGATTCATTCCTTTAGTGAAAACGACTCTTTCTTTAGCTTCTGTCCTATGACTCTTTATTTCTGATGTTAGTAATTGTCAACAATAAAAATGAGGCAAGACCACCAAATCTGTGTGTGGGTTATAGAGAGTTTTGGAACAACACTCAATAACATCCCTAAAAGTGAGGACTGCTAGAGCAGTATGCCTGTGAATTTTCTAGGTCAGTCGCTGCTGGTCTGGGCAAGAAATACAAGAACAATAGCTTCTTACGTAATGTTCAGCCTCCTGCCACATAGCATAGCTTAAATTTAAACATGAAGGACTTGATTTTCCAGTGCTCTGCACCTTGTACAGTCATTTACATGGCAAGTAGATTTGAAATACTAATAAATCAGAACAGTAGTGATTTATACTCAATTTGTATGGGGATAAATGGCTGCAAAAAGTACAAGGAAAAAGAATGAAGCTCCAACTATTTCTGAGTGCAAAGAAGCATCTTAAAACACTGATTTTCCTTTACAGATGTGGCAGTCACACCTCAGGCTGAAGCCAAGTGTAACCCCCAGGTTGTGTGTCTGAGATTTGGCCCATAAGCCAGTTCTATTGAAAGCAAATGATTATAAATGTAAATTTCAAACCCCATAGAGCTTGGTCCATGCAGGAGGATTTCTGGGCTTGGCAGAGTTCTGTGGTAATTATCTAGACCCAAGCACAATTTTCATTTCAATGGGAAAAGTGTTTGGCTGCCACTACAACAAATGCCAAACAGACCACGTCCTTTCACAAAGACTATGAACCTCCAGCTACGGGGGCTTAAAAGTTAATGAAGTCACCCATCCATTATCTCCATTCTTTGGCATCAGAATGGAAGACAAACCTAAGGCTGTACTCAGCTTTCTGGAACATGTTGGCAACTGGATTTCGCTGCCGCTCCCAACTGACTTGATGCACATCAGAATGTTTCCAGGAACCAGAGCACTTTGAAGCCAATAATGATTTTCATTTGGAGGGAACAGGGGATGGAGACTAATTAAAAGAAACAAGTTTCTATGATTAATTGTGTCTATGGTGAAAAAACAGAACATATCTCACTGTAGTCGTTTACTTGATGATGGGCTTTGCATTTGTTAATGGAATTCGGAGTTGCTCACTCTAAGCAAAAAGTTAATTCTGTTTTTTTACACCCAGGAGCTATCAAGCATTCAGCAAAGGCCTTGTGTGGCTGGTCTCATTTCACAATGGTAGCTAATATTTAGAAGGTCTCTGGGCAGGACAATATATGCTAGCTCCATAGTTACCATTTCACATAGTTTTTAATGTTTCTCTCCTTGGATTAATTTGACCTTCTAAAGATAGTGTGACAAGAACTAGACTCTGCTTCCTGGGAAAATGTTCAACTAGTGAATCTGAGCTGATCAGAAGTGGCAAGCTTTGCTTCCCTTGGCAGCAGCTATAATTTTAAAAGTCATGATTATAAGACCCTGATTCAACAAAGTATTCAAACTTATCTCTAAGCGGATGCAGTCCTACTGAAGTAGATGGGACTACTCCCATGCTTAAAGTTAAGTATGTGCCTAAACACCTTATTGAATCAGATCTTAAATCAGGAGATGAAGACGAGTGTCACTCTTTATAAGTTGTAAATGGTAGTGAAAATATAGTGGTGAGGCACCCTGATCTGGAATACTGTGTTCAGATATGGCCACTCTACCTTAAAGAAAAGCTAGAGATGTCTAGAGACAGGGGATGGAAATGATCAGAGTACTGGGGAGATTTTTGTAGGAGGAAACATTGACAAAAGTGTGACTCATTTAGAGAAGAGAAGTAGAAAAGGGGAGGCATGCCAGAGGGGGCATAATGAAGAGTATAAAGGAATTAGATCAGTCATGCCTATTTACACTTGCTTATCACACAAGAGAAAGGAAACATCTAATGAAGTTGAAAACCAAAAATGTAACCCCAATAAAGATGAATACTGTTCTACACAACAGAATCTGTGGAACTCACTGCCGCAAGATATCACTTAAGTCGAGAGCTAAGCAACATTACATAAAACAGTGCTACACGTTTCTATGTATAATGTGATCAGGCACAATTACATCATATATGGAAACAACAGGGATATAAGCCCTTATGCTTCAGAGCAAAAGCCAATCACTAATTCCCAAGTGGCTGATTATTTTACAATAGCCACGTATAGGGTTTTTCCTTCACCTTCCTCTGGAACATCTGATACTCGCCACTGTCAGGACAAGAGAATGGACTAATCTGGTTTTATGATTCCTTTGCTTCTAGCCCCTCACGTCTTGTTTTTCGATATTACACAGCAGAACTTTCTGTCTAGTTACTTATGCCATGTGTATACCATAGTATCTGAGTACCTATATATCTGAGATGCTCAAGGAACTGGGTATCCTTCACCACCACTCACTAGGAAACACAGTACTATTCCTTCACAGCTGGTGGCTCCCAGAACCTTTTCATAAGGATTTATTAAAGCTGTCATTTCCTGGCAGTTTATCATCTAAATTAAATTGGCTAATGGAATCAAAACATTTTATTAAACTTTATGACTGCAGTAATTATAAACCTTCCTCACCAATCCAGGATTTTAGACTGATAAACAGATGGCCGAGAGTGTGCGTTTTTGAGACATGAGTCCAGTATTAATCTATCAACATCTTATAAATAAATACAATATCATACTTCAGGAGAGAAGATATTTGTATCTGTATTAGGGATGGCCTGGAAGTATCACCCTCATTTGAACAAAATCAGAATCTGGGAATCTCACTGTATGGCAGCACAAAAACACCTGGATTTGCTCCTCTAATTAATTTGGTGAGCAAAAAATGAAGATGCAAATTAGCAGGTGAATTGGGCACTTGGCTGGGATACAGGACACTTGGATTCAACTGCTTACTGCCACTGGGTTGCTAAGTTACCTTAGGAAAGTCACTTCCTTTCTTACGCCTCAATTTCCTCATCTGTAAAATAAGAATAATGTTTAGGGCTGGAAGGGAAACATTTTTTCTGTCCGTAAGAATTTTTGAGATTTTGAAAAAATTCCCAGTCCAAATCAGGATAAAAAGCTGCACATTTGAAAATTTTCTCAAACTGAAACAAAAATCAATTTTAATTAAAAAAACAAATTGTTTTTATAATTTTGAAGTGTTCCATTTTGATTTTGACTTTTTTAAAATATAGATTGAGTTACGACGAAAAGTCATTTCAAACTGAAGAACAAACCGTTATTATTTTAAAATGTCAAAATGGGACTTCTGACCATTTCAAAAACATATTTTTAAGTCAGGAAATTTGTCAAAGCAGTTCTGTTTTTGATGAATGAGCATTTAAAAGAAATAATTTTGTTGAAAAATTCCCAACTAGCTCTAATAACGCTGCTGACTTCCTCCATTAAGGCTTTTTGAGATCTGCTGATGAAAAGTGCTATGGCAGAGCTAGGTAATATTATTATTATCCAAAATGTATACATCCTGCCTTCCTTCCTATTCATCAATCAATCATCATCATCATCCCTAGCTGCTATATAGCCTTGCAAAATTGGCCCTGTATGTACACACACACACACCACTATGTGTGCAGTACACACTATGTACTGAGCTCTGCCAACCAAGTTTAGCAGAGCTCAGTACATAGTTTCCTGCCAGAAAACCCATGCATGGCCGTTTGGAAGGGCTAGTTCCTCTTTGAAAGCTGCAGATATGCTTCTCCATAGCTCCCCTACGAGAGGAGCTACAGTAGGTCACTCAGTCAGATCCTCAGTTTCACTTAGAGAAGAGTGTTGGTTTATGACTTCCTCTAGGGCAGTGGTTCTCAAACGGTGGGCAGGAATCCCAAAGTGGGTCAGGACCCCGTTTTAATGGGGTCACCAACGCTGGCTTAGACTTGTTGGGGCCCAGGCTGAACCCCCAGTTCCACAGCCTGGGACCTAAGCTGAAACCTAAGGGGCAGTGAGGCTCAAGTTACAGGCCTCCTGCCCGGGGCTGAAGCTCATGGGCTTTGGCTTTCGGCCTTCTGCCTGGGACAGCGGGACCTAGCAGGGAACAGGCTTCAGTCCTCCCTCCTTGGGATCGTCCAGTATTTTTTGTTGTCAGAAGGGGGTCGCGAGGAAATGAAGTTTGAGACCCCCTGTCCTAGGACATCCAGCACGGGAGGTACCACACAAGTGACTTCATGGCCCATGTGTATATTCTGATCGTGTAATCGCTGTATTGCGGTGTGTGTGCAGGTTTGCACACCGGAAGAGTGGTACATAAAATGTAGTTCTCTGCGCTCCCTAAGGGAAAGATTTAGAAAGACCAGACATCTCTAACATTGCACCAAAACCACTCAAATGCCTCCAAGCTGGGCCTCCAACTCCTGTGCTCAGTGGGGATGCAGACAGCTACTACTCCAGTGCTCAGGTCTGGGGTGGGGTATTGCTGCAAGACACCATGTGTGAATATTGCAGACAGCAACTGCTAAGCATTAATGCACGTTGGCAAAAGTGCTAGCTGCCAGATTTCTCTGGACACGGAAGATAATTGACAGTGTTTCATGCAATCCAACTCAGAATTATGGGAGATGCTACACATGGAAGCATAATCCAGTGACACCTTTTAGAAAAAGATACCTATGAAAATCTTCATATAGTTGATGTGGATCACAAAGAGGGAGATTAAAAAAAAATAGAAGCCAACCTCCACAGATTATGTGGACATCTGCACCTTCACTGATGAGTCCCCAATAAATGTAATGATAGCCTGTGGTTTCTGTTTATGCTTTGGCACGCTGCTTTGCCAGACTTTGAGCTGACACCATTTGGCGCCGCTAAGCCCTGCCTTTGTGGTAATTTCTGTAGCACAGCCCTTCCTGATTTATAAAATTTTCACTGAAGATCTCTCTCCTCATTCTGAAAGTCTGTGGGCTTTGCAGACTTTGCCTCTTGACTTTCTCTAGCCCTTTGCATGCACTCTGCGCACACAGCACTTTATCGTGGTACAGATGACAGAGTTAAAATTAACAACAATAATAACTGCAGAAAGCAAAAAGATTTGTTCTGAGATGAGATTTGAGAAGAAAGCCGGGCCTAACGCTCCACTGCCTGCACCTTGCGGAGTGATTTAAACCAGTGCAAAATGAGTGTAAAATGCAAGTCTCATTGACAATTTTTGTTTCCGTAGCGTTAGTCCCGCACTATGGCAGGTTCCACTTGTTGGCATATCCGCCTCCATTTTTGGAGACTGGACATAACCAGTGATACAACCGGGGTATATTCCAACCGATGCGTCGCGGCACCTGTCATTGGAGGCATTTTTATACCTACTGCCAGGTGTTAAGCCTACAGCACCTAGTATTCCCAGGAGGTCTCCCATCCAGGTACTAGCCAGGCCCAACCCTGCTTAGTTTCCGAGATCAGACGGGATCGGGCATGTTCAGGGTGGTATAGCCGTAGCAAGTCTCATTGACAATGAGGTCCCTTTATGCCACTCTGGCAGCGTACGTGCAATATACACATCTGCTGTAAGACCCCTTTACTGACAGTTGTGTAAACTGGCTTTAGTGTCAATGAGTCAGGCCCTTTATCACTCACCTTGTGCTCATGTAAGTGATGACATAAAATGCTGGGCAACAAAAAATCAGGCGAGCGGATGAAGAGAGGCCAGGTTAAGGGAGGTTGCACCAGGAGGTGCAGACGACAAAGCTGTTGTGGCATAAGCCGTTGAGAAGAGAGGGGAAAGTGGGTGGTCCTAGGTATGCAAAGGGAACTCAAAGGGCATTAAAAAGAGACAACTATCTCAGAGCTGGGCTGCAGTGAGTCCAGGGGTCTTGAGAAATCACAGAGTAATGCTGAAATGAACAGAAAATCAGAGGAAGGTGTCTGAAGTTGGAGGCAACCTGGCTTGCAATTCTTAGTCTCCCTCTGCATACCTTCCTCCTGCTCTCGGTTATGTCTGGATGTCAAAAGTGAGGTTTGATTTCTTTACCCAGGCATCATATTTTTTTATTGTCTTCATTTTTTCTCATAATCTTAATGGTATCTTCTGGTATAAATTTCTTCCCTAGAAATCCAGTTGGAAAACAAGCCAAGACCTTAAAATATATACATTTTAGCCTTACTAAATAAAGAATAGTTCACACTAATGATGCATATTATGCAAGGTATTAGGGGATACTTTCCAGAATTGCTCTTAGCAATGGAGTACTTATGAGTATTCATAATTCCAAACAAGACCTACAGGGGTTATCTTGGCATAGGTATGCTTGGCTGGTTATCCTGAAAAGGGACATATATTTTTATTCAGTAATGTTCAGCTTTGTATTGTCAGAAGTTGCTAATTTAAATTCTGCTTTTTAAAAAAAAAATATGAATACTGATTTTGTCTGTGTTTGTGTGTCTGTTAGATTTATTGTTCATCAGAGTTGTTTGGCTGATAGCTCTGGAGACTGAAGTCCAAAAAAGTACAGGATTGATGATCTCCGGGCAATTCAGTACCCTTTCAATGTGTCAGCCCTGAACTGGATGAATCCCCTTCAAGGCTAAGGTTGGAATTAAGTCTCCAGGCCCCTCTACTGAGACTACCAACAACATTTTTATCATACAGACAATTTTGTGGACTAGACTAAAACCCGTCCTTTCAAACATCTCACCAAGCTGCCTGTTCACTAATCTTCCACTGGACTGACAGTCTAGTTGAAAGCTGGCAGTTACTATCCACCTGTAACCTACAGTGAAAGGCTCTTTAGCCCATTCCCAAAGCCCTGAGAAGTCCTGTCACCCATATGTAGAGTAAGGTAAAAAACAGATCATCGTAAATATTGTACTCACATTATGATCATAATAAATTACAGTCAAATAAGATTCCTCACATGCACTAGTTGCTTGTACTTGTTGGAGTAAGTTAATTGCTGAGGCATTTACAAATGAGAACCATCACTTGGTGCAAGATTACACTGTGTCTCCTTAACCTATATGTCCACATAGCGCCAAGCACAATAGTTCCCAAGGATATTTAAGGTCCCTGAGTGTCAGCACATTACAAAATAATAATAGGGGACAGATTGGGTAAGGGATTTATAATCTGTCGCAAGCACTAACATTGTGCCAGCCTGTAAAATGCAAGAGCCTGGTCATGAGTGATAGAGCCTCCTCTTGGTTACAACCCAACCCTGATCAGCAGTGATTTAAAAGTAGTCACAACTTGATGGCTCTTTGGTAGCCTATGGTGGTTTTCCATCTAGTTCCAAGGCCAGGCAAATATCCCCAAAAGGAAACAACGCCACCCAATTATCACTAGGGACTTTGCTAATTAGATTGGTCCATGACTGGGGCTCCTAGGTACCACCACAATACTAATAAATAAGAACAGCACCAGAGACTGGCAGTCTCAACAGAGTGGCTGAAGGGTGAATAGAAGAGATCTTGCATCCTTTGTTGTCTCTTGGTCAGGGCTGGTATATACTGAAAAGAGAGTCAGGAGTAGCTTGTCCTGCTGCTGTCTCTGCATTATGTCTGTGTGTGTATTTTTGGCTAATTTGTGGATTTTAGTCTCTACGTGTGTTAATTTACTACCTTTCAGTATATATTAAACTTACATTAAAAATGTACAGTAAAGAAAAAAGAATGTTTCCAAATGATTAATCTAATGCCTTACAGATGTTTTAACCAACCCCAACCCTTTAACCAAAAGGATATTTTATCCTTGAAAATGTGGCGTATGTTACATTAAATTTAACCACAGATGTCTCAAATCATCTCAGGCTCCAGTGTGTATTCGTGCATTTCTTCAGGGTAATGAAGGTAGCTTAGAATTGAAAAGCTAATTCATTCACAACAGCTGCAGGTAAAAACCACAAGGTAGATTTAAATAAGAGCTGAAGGTGTGTATAGGTGGCAAACCGTGCAGTGCTGAATATGTTAAACTCCTTGACGAGTTAAATGTTAAATGAATTAATCACAAAATAATTAAACATCTCAGGCATACTGAACACAAAATAAGTGGGACATGCTTGGTTTTCCTCCACATGAATTCCTACTGATGAAGCACTTTCGGCTGTGACACAGAAATAAAAACAGGTCTCTTGGTGATTCAATGCAGCTCCACCAATTAATTCCACATCTATGGGATTTTGTTTTAGATCTTTAGTTTTCTGAAAAAGCTTAATTTAAATATCTATGCAACAACTGATAACAATTTCCCCCATCTCCCATAGGGTGAGAGGGGTGAATATGTTTTAGAAGCAAACCAAAATACTTAATCCAAATAGATGCAAATCTTAAATGATTCTTTAGTAGCGGGGAATGGTTGGCTAAGGGGTTTGGGAAGGGAATAGAGAGCCTTTCACCTCTATATAAGTCAGTGTTTAGAATTGGCTCCAAATTGATAAACAAATTCATTTGCCCTCAATAGTTGTTGTGCAACAAATGAGTTATAGATTATTATTATAAAGTTATACTTTTTACATTAACACACTAGTTCCTAAGTGCTCTTTGATTTGTTGGATGAAACAAAGGTTTCAGTTCAGGAACAGCATAGTAGGAGAGCACACATTCTAAGTAAATAAGACTGGCAAAGATGGATGAAACAAGTGTATAAGGGGGGAAAGGAGTACAGGATAATCAACTAATAAGATGATTTAGTATAGACTAGCTGTGCACACAGCCCCTCTAGCCAATCATTAACAGTAACCTCAGTAATCATATCTCACCACCTGCCTAGCCATTGTCAGATGACAGTTTCTAGTAAGCATTATGGCAGAAATGAGTGACTTGAAGGAGATAAGTTGGTGGCTTTCCACATCTTGATTTGAGTGTTTATTTCATGGGCTTTCTTGGGAGGTGATATTTCCACTGTTTCATCTAATTTCATTTATTATAACACTTTAAAAATGTTTGAATCTCACATTCTATTTGAAGGCTCAGTTTTCCCATTAGCAGCCTGGTTAACTCTGCATGGACTCAGAAGTCCAGAACACCTCTAAAAATCTGGCCCTATACACCTGAAATGGGATGCGCTCAAATTTAGATGCTGCTTTTAAAAATGTGAGTCCTGACATCCCCCTCCCCTCCAATGAGTCACTTTTCCTTTCTGCAGAGCCGTTAGAATGCTCCTCTCCGTGACAGAACTTATCAGGGTCAGTAAAGTACTTTTAGACCCTTGGATAAAAGGCTCCAGAGATGTGGAAAGTATTTTTTAATGTTTATAGATTTTGGCTCCGGTAATCAAGAAACACAAGTAAATAGATTTTGTCCTTACTTCAGAACAACGTTGTAAAAAGAACCTCGCCTCCCCTCTCCAGCGTATGTTTGGTTGTGATAAATATAGTTCCTGACCTTTAGTAGAAGTTAAAGTGAAAAAAAGACGAGAAGATGGGCCTGCTGTGAAGGCTATAGCCTATTTTACAAAGAATCCCACTGCATCGATCGGCTGTGCACACACACCGGTGAGAGCTGCTTTGCTACTCCTTAATAAACTTATTTCATTTTTGCTTCAAGGGCCCCACACAATACATTAACAACTTCAACTCGAAAGCGCCAATAAAGAGTCTTGCAAAGGATGAGCAGCAGGGAACTGTGCACATTTGTTTCAGCGCTACTGGTTTGTTTGTTCCCCCCGGCTCCCCACAGGGCATAATGCGGTACGGACCCAGCCTGACCCAGATAAAAGGATATTCTTAGCTGACCAACAGATCATTCCTTCAGAAGAAAAATCAGTTTTCTTTCAACACAGCCAAAAGAAAGTGCCATGCGAAACGCCTTGCTTTTGCTTCTGTTTTAACTTCAACTGCTTAGCCACCCCCTTCTTGCCAATTACTGTGGTTCCCAGGTACTGAATACAATATTTTAGGATCCCCAGGAGAAAAAATATAGTTCAACAGAATTTGCTGCCTAGCTGGAATCATTCATATTCCTTCCCGCTTCCTTCCCTAGAAGACACAGCACGGCTGTTCTCTCTACTGTATCAATTTTGGAAAGGTTTCACAAAGACACGTCCCTTCCATTGTGGCTTAACCATCCTAGAAATGCTGATTCTTCCTCTTTGCCTGTGGGAATAAATTCCACAATTTAGAACTCATCCTTGAAAATGGTCTGTCCCCAGCATCCACATGGCGGGCATCCTTGGGTTGGGGGTCCCTGATGAGCAGCGTGACTGGATGATTATATTATTTTCTGCTTTGTCTCCCACCCTCATCAGGGTGGGGCCTGTTCTTTCTCTCGCGGTTTCCCCAGGGAGAGACATTCTTTAATCTCACAACCATCAGCATATTTTAAACCAGTGAATGCACGACGCAAGTCATGGTTTCTCTTCCATTGTAGAGTCTGAGTGAGAATCACAGCATATTGCCAGCAGCTGAGGGGTGTCACTATAGTTTAGTGCATTTTTCCCCCCACTTTTTTTCTTTAAAGTGAATTTCATGCTGGTGAAATCCCTAATTCTGGAAACAGAAGTCCTGTGGTCTCCTCCAGAACTGGAGCTCCAGAGGCAGCAGCAGGGAAAGTTCCTCTCACAACCTTCTACAACTGTACTTCCTGGAGTGACCCCTAGCAAAAGCCAGAGCATTGTTCAGTCTCATGAAACCTTTGGCTAAAAGCATCAAGTAGAGGCAGCTTTGGTGCTGGTTTTGTAATGTGGAAACCTTCCCTCTAAGAAATAGGCTGAGATCACTATTTCATTTCCTATGAGGATCAGGGTCCCATTCTGACATCCTTCTTCAATTTCACTTAGTCCTTTTACTAGGGTTGCCCAACCCTCCAGGATTGTCCTGGAGTCTCCAGGAATTAAAGAGTGATCCTCAATTAAAGATGATGTCATTTGAGGAAACCTCCAGGAAAACATCCAACTAAAATTGGCAGCCCTACCTTTCACAGGCAAAATTCCTACCACACTGAAATAGCCTAGAACCAGCAACTTCTATTCATTTCCAAATCAAACATAGTGAAAAGTGTTCTGAGCAGTCCTAGGTTATTCACTTCCCCAAATGGCTGCTTTTTGCATTTGCCAGAACTTTGTCTCGATGCCTATGCAAATAGTCAATGAGTTGTTCTCAATGTAACAGTACTGGGATGAGTAAATGAACTCACTAGCATCAGGTCTAGCTCCATGAACTCCAATTGCCTTGATTTCTAATGTAAACAAACTTAAACTGAAAAGGGAAAAGTTTATAAAATGTGGCTGGAATGGTAATGAAAGTAGTTGCCTGATTTTTCGCTAGATATTTGTTACAGCTAAAGCAGTAATTAAATTGCTCTCTGCAGAAAGCAGCTAGGTTTCTCATTTAATATTGCATGCAGCAATATCAGGCCTCATGTAACATGCCTCAATAGCAGGCTTCATTTGAGGCTCATAAACAACATTAAAAATAGCAATAGGTGAACTTCAAATGGATCAGGGGTTTCAAAAGTTGAAAGAACGTTCTTGGAATTGACAGAGAGTGTGTGTCAACTACTAGTTAGAGCAAGGGACTGAGAATCTGTCACTATGTGACCTCAGTATTTTCCCCTTTCTGTCCTCAGTTTTCCCATCTGTATAGTGGGTCTAATAATGATACCCCTTTGACAAATGCAAAGTGCTTTAAGACCATTAAAGGAAATATCCAAGAGAAAGTCAAAGTGTTGTCATTTTTGCCTTTCATAGAAAATGATTATTTTACTCCTGCAATTCAGTCACATGCCTCCTTAAAGCTCAAGACATTTAGATAGAAACGTCTATACATGGCAGTAGGCGAAAGGAGAGTGGATGGTGATTGAATTAAAAGTCCAGCATCCGATAATGAATTCTGCTTCCTTTCCAGCCTCCCGCCTGGCTAAACATTACATTGATTGCAACATTTGAAGTGTTGCCACATTCAGTAACGTGAGCTTCCCAGGATTTTATATTTAACTTTCAGGACAGAAGCCCAGATCCTTCCCCCACCCTCCGGCAGTGTGTTTACTGAAATAGGAAGTGTCATAAACAGCTTGTCTGTTTACTTTACATCCATTGTTTTGGGGCATGTTAGGATAAGACGGAGCATGACCAGCATTCAGGAGAAGCTAGGGAAGTTAGCTTTCCTCTCCACCATATATCACCCTGTTTAATCAGAGTATTAGTAACTTAGATTAATTGTTATAGCTTACATCAAGATTTTATCAGTTATGTTTTCTAATTGACGTGGTTTCAATTTTAGGCTTGCAGATGTGTAATACATATAAGATATTGATTTCCATAAAACATATAGTTTTGAAGCTTCATTTACATAATCAACCATTCCAGATGACATTTTTTTATACTATGCTTAACTATTTAAAAATATTAATACTCTGTCAATGCTGGTAAATAATTTTGTAGTCACAAATTAGCATTATGATTATTTATTTCAGGTAATGACCAAGTGCCCTAGGTGGTCTCCAAATAGAAGAAGGAAGCAAGGTCCTAGTCCTGGTGAGGTTAGAAACTAAAGGGGAGGAAAATATATTTTAATGATATGACCCTTAAGTGGATGGATGAATAGATAAATAAATATGTATGGAAATAGCTTAGATAGGCAAGGCTAAATGTATTAAGATGGATAGATACCTTATATAGATTATCTTGAGTTGTTGTTTTTCTTAGCGTTATTCCCGCACTATGGCAGGGTCCACTTAGAACCAGTGATACGACCGGGGGATACTCCAACCGATGCGTCGTGCCATCTGTTGCTGGAGGCATTTTATACCTACTGCCAGGTGTGAAGCCTACAGCACCTAGTGTTCCCAGGAGGTCTCCCATCCACGTACTAGCCAGGCCCAACCCTGCTTAGCTTCCAAGGTCAGACGGGATCGGGCGTGTTCAGGGTGGTACAGCTGTAGTATATATAGATTATCTTGAGTAGATAGAAAAATTACTTGGTGAGTTTGATTCAGCCGTGGGATATGCCAGAATCCCCAGCCTATACCCCCAACAGAGCCCTCTTCTCTCTTGAGGAAAACCTTGGAGCAAATGCCCCTTGTTTGTGCCAGTGGGATGTGGAATCTTTTTTTCCTTTGTTCACCAGTTCAAAAACATTCTAGGTCAGTAGTTTTTACTCTTCATTGGTGGTTCAGGGGCCTGTGCGGAATGAATTGTGGGGATCTATGTTAGTTCTTAGGTAGGAACCTACCTACTATCTAAAAAACAACCCTCATAACTGGCACACTTGTTGGGAATCTCTGCGAAGAGGACTAGAGCTGAACAAGCAATGGAGACCTTGCGATAGCATGCTCACAAGCTTTTCAAGTACTTCCCTGGCTTCGCGAGGATGGAAGGTCAGTTGATTTGCTTTGCATTAGTCCACCCATTTCTAAACAGGAATGATCCAGTAAGGTTATTTGCCATCACTGTGCTTATTATCATGAACAGTCTGAGCTAGCGAACCGGAACAGCTAACAGGAGTTTTGCGAGGGATTTCTCCAGGTGAAGGAGGAGCAATTACATGAACGTTGGGGTAAGTTTGTTGTCTGTCGTGTGTGTGTTTGTTGTGGTGTGCTAGCTGCTGGATTCAAATATATCATGTACAGTAAAACCTCCATTTAATGGACTAATTCGGGCGAGGGGGTGTCCGTTAAATGAAAAAGTCCATTATTTAAAAAAAAAAAAAAAACGAGCTGTCAGAGCAGCAGCCCGCCAGCCACAGGGTCGGGGCGGCAGCTCCGCAGCCCGCCCGCTGCCTGGACCTGGGCGGCAGCCGGTGCCCGGCTGCTGGGAGCTGTCAGCCAGCCCACCCGGGTCCCGGCTGCTGGGACCCGGGCGGCAGTCGGGAACCGTCAGTCAGCCTGCCTGCTGGCGGGAGCCGGGAGCTGGCAGCCCGCCTGCTGGTGGGACCCGGGCGGGAGCCAGGAGCCAGCCCACCCGCTGCCGTGACCCGGGCAGCAGCCGGGAGCCGGCAGCCAGCCCGCCCGCTGCCTGGACCCGGGTGGCAGCCGGGAGCCGACAGCCACCCCGCCCGCTGCCTGGACCCGGGCGGCAGCCGGGAGCCGACAGCCAGCCCGCCAGAAATGGATCAGGAATGCATCAGCTTGCTCAGAAATTTTGTCCATTGCATCCGAAGTCCGTTAAATCGAGGTCCGTTAAATCGAGGGTTTACTGTAGTTGTAGTCTGTTTGTTTGGGTGACCGTGTGCTGAGCATGTGGGTGCTGAGCCTAGCAGCCTGATAGTGAGCAGAGGAGTTTTGAGAGGAAGTTTACAGGAGTGTATGTGTGTGGGCAGCTACATATACTTAACATTCCTTAAATTTCTTTAAATGTAAGCTAAAAGCTCCCCCTGATAAAAATAAAACAACAAAAGAACCAAAAGGGAATGCAGGCAGGAGTCCAGCAACAGAGTGGGGGGCTACCCAGTTTACTGCATCCAATGCAGCATGTATGATTACCTGCCCTATAGTGCATTGGCATTGGCACAAGGAACTCCTGGCCCTCAAAGACCATATATGGGTTTTGGAGACCAAGGTGGCTGAGCTGGAGAAGCTAAGGGAGACAGAGAGGTACGTAAGATAAGACTTTCTGGAACACAGAACAGTCCCACCCTGGGTCTGACAACCTCCGTGCTGTTGATGAGGATGAAAGCCTCAGGGAAGCAGAATATCCTCAGGGAAGGAGCAGAGGGAAACGATCCCATAGTTGGGACCCTCCTTCCAGATGATGATGTGGTATCCTCTCGCGCTGAGGATACCTCTCATGGGGAAGGAGCTCCAGTTATTAGTAAGAGACATTTATTAGTAACAGGCTATTCAATCATTAGAAACATAGATAGCTGGGTTTACAATGACCGGGAGAACCATATGGTGACTTGCCTGCCTGGAAAAGGGGTAAACAGTGAGGTGGTAAAATTTGCAGATGATACAAAACTACTCAAGATAGTTAAGTCCATAGCAGACTAAGAATCGCTACAAAAGGATCTCTCATAACTGGGTGACTGGGCAACAAAATGGCAGATGAAATTCAGTGTTGATAAATGCAAAATAGTGCACATTGGAAAACATAATCTCAACATATATATAAAACGATGGGGTCTAAATTAGCTGTTATTACCCAAGAAAGAGATCTTGGAGTCATTGTGGATAGTTCTCTGATATCCTATTACATTTCACCCACATTGTGCTGCAATTTTCAGCTACTTCAGGAATGCTAGTGGAAAACGAGAGACGGACATTTTAGACAGAATGGCATAGCGGTGATTTTTAACCCAAGAACAGAGACAGCAGAACAACAGCCACCGCCATGCATACAAACCAGAAGGATTCAACTGAACAATTAATACTAATTAGATTCTAGTAAAGGGGCATTAAGAATAAAAAGAGATGGAATTATCCAATAAGTATGCCAGGACATACTAATACCACTCGGTGTGAAGGAAATTTAGTATGGAAATCCATTTGTTTAACTTTGTTCTCAGTCATTATCGCTGTTCCCCTGAATCATAAAATGCTCATTATGAAATAAACCTGGACATCAGCTTTATTATTATGATCATAAATCTTAATAGCTGCTTCCTTATTTTAAAGCTATAGTTCCTGTTTCTCATTTGGAGATGCTAACTTCTCTGGGATTTAGGCATTATTCTGTTTGTATTGCCTACTGATGGATTTGCTTGTGTGTGATACACATAGTGAGAAAGAAAAAATAATGCACACACATATATAAAGAATCAGACAGGGAGAGAGAGGCTACTAAACCACCTTACTCTAGTTTCACACCAGTGTAACACTACTCATATCACTGGTGTTGAGGGAGTGGTAAGTGAAGCCCGTGATCTTTAAAATGAGATTATGTCAGAAGGCAGAATGACTATTACTATTTTACCTTATTATATTGTCACAGATCCAATATTAATTAGAACAGGAAGGGAAAACAGCAAAGGGGGAATAAAAAAAATATGCGTTGCTGGATCTTACACTATATTGTAAAAAGGGAAAAGGCTAAAGTGATTGTAGGGAAGATTTGTCTTTCACCAAATGTATGTAACTAACAAAGTCAAGAAAATGAATATTCATACATAGCCTGCTGCTTAATGGAGTGCTACAGTATGTTCTATGTGCATTAGCTCCAAGACTGAAAGTTTGAAATCCAATATATTTGTCACTTATGTGGTCCCAATACTGAGGGGAAGGGAGCCTCCTGCTGGTGCTAATCACATTCTAGGACAGAATAGTCTGCATTAGTGCTTTAAAATCCTCACTTTACATGAAACACACCTGAATTACACTGCTCATCTCCTCTGTCATCATCTCAGTATGAAGCAATGCCACCACTTTTCACACATATACATGTTCACTGAAGCATGTATGATTTGCAATAGGGTATGTCTGACACTATGCACCAAGTTTGCAAATGCAATGCTCCTAGCAACTAAAAATACACAGGGGTGGATGCTTTGGGGTTAGAATTACAACTGCAACATCATTTCTACAGACAGGGGTTTGCATTGTCAGCCGTAACCTAATGAATGTAAAGTGCCTTGGATAGCATGATGAGAATCTTACCATCTTACCTGTCATTAACCACAAATAAAACTGTTTCAGAGAGGCTATGTGATTGACTACTTTATCATGTTCCAACTCTGGCTATGTTCTTAACAAAGCCAAGCATGGTCACACTGGGTCAAGGACTTAGGTGGGAAACCTCCAATGGGGAACAAAAAATATTGTGCTGCAGTAAATAGTGACAGTGATTCAATAGGTAACATTCTTCCCTCTTCGTCAGTACTTCATCAGTCCCTCTGCATGGTGTCCAGCGCTGTTGTAAATGCCATATTTTGGATTATACAAAACCAATACAAGTTAGGCAACTAGGCTCTTTACAGCATCTGCATTTTAGGTGCTGAAATACCTTTGGAAATCTGAGCCTAGGTGCTTATGTCACTATTATCACCATAAAGTGGGCTGAATTTAAGCCAGCAGGCCTGACGGATAATTTCCTCCATCTTGTTGTTTTGGGATAAAAAGAAGTTAGCAAAATTGAGATTCCTGTTGACTATTACTATAATCCTAAAGGCCGTGGAGAAACTGGTGAATATGTGATTTCTAGGCTACCTAATGACAACATATTCAATCTGCTCCAAACCCCCTGATTATCAGGGCAAGTGCTGGAGTAGCTAATGTACAAGCAGGCTCAATTAACCCTAATTAGTTCAGAGTCAGGCTACAAAAGACTTAATTAGCAGTTATTAGGTACAGCTCGGAAAAGGAGCATAAATAATGTTTGGTAGCAAGCTGTGTTTAAGAATCTTGTGACTGAGTGACACTTAAGAAGTGTTGGGAGAGGGGGGTGAGCAGAGAAACCAGGTGAGTCAATATTCCTTCTTAGGAACGAAATGGGAAATAATTCAGGCATTGCATTCAAGGCTGTCAATGGGGTTTTTGACAACTGTGGACAGATACAAATTTTCAAAATCGGCATGTTCTGGGGAGGCGTTTGAAAGTTTCATTTTTTTACTATTGTGGATCTGGTACTTGATATGTACCTTCTTTCATGCCACACCTTGTCCTTTGGAATACCTGCCCACTGTCCATGTGCTGAAATCTCTTCTGTCCTCTCTTTCTACCATATTTCTTCCACCAACCTACCCCCATGCTGATGTCCCCAGCAATGTCTCCATGTCCTCTTGCATTTAAACTGCTTTTATTTGTCTCTCAGCAAGGTGCCATTCTTGCAAACACTTGCATAATTTTACTCAGGGGAGAAACTCAATTTAGGTAGAAGGAGCTGTTCTCCTGTACAATGTTATGTACAAAGGCAAATGTTTGCAGGATTGGGGCCTTAGATTGTAAATGCCACCTCTGTTGAGATATGCTATACATAGCAGAGTGCAGCAACGTTGTTCAGTGTGGAACCAGAAAAAGAAAGTTTGAGACTGAGCTATTGCAGCAAGCATATGACATAAGGAGATAAAAGGGCATTATGGCATATTACATGGAAATGAAGTGCTGTCTTTTTGTTCTCTGTTTGTACAGCACCTAGCACAACGTGGACTTGGTCCACAACTAGTGCTCCTAGGTGCAATGATAATACAAATCATACATTATCATAGAAATGTTATTTAATCTTGTAGTATTATAGTGCCAATGTGTATTTTGCTTCACAAAACAAATGAAGTTGAATTGTCTCCTAAGACAAGCTTACAGAGCTAATGCCTTGATACTACTTCAAAATCTGCTCCCACAGACCCTGTGCCCAGCAACCCCAATGGGATTCTGTAATGCAGGATGGGGGTCTAAATGAAGATAACATCAATGGGGAGAAATCCACACAGACAGGGGAAATGATCAGGCAAGGACCATATGATTATGTGGCTACCTGGGAAGTGACCACATTCATTTTGATGGTTTTATATACATATACATACATATAATGCTTTTATACTGTGCTTGTTGAGAATCCATGTTGCTTAGATGGTTCAGATAAGCTCTGAAGTGCTTTCATCCATCCCTATTCAGATCAGCACTTAAGCAAATGTTTAAATGAGTATTGCCACTCCCAGACAGTGACAAATCACGAGTTAGGCTCCCAAAGACCATGAGATGGAATAAAAAAGAAATCAATCTTTTTAAAAAAATAGTAAATAGGGAGATTTTATTTATCTTCTGATATTATCGTCATTAGGGTTCATGTTTTCAAACTCTCCTCTACAACTATGCAGCTAAAAACATACATTTAAAAAATAATCTGAGATTCTCATGTAGCCACATGAATCCAGGAGCTGGGGTGCTAAGAAAAGCACCCAATGTTGCTAGACTCATGAGAGTTGGCAACATTGTAATAAGAATGCTTTCCTCAGCCTGAAATCCAGTTGCACCCTCCCCCCCCCAAATATTTTCTCTTTAGCATGGCCTATAATACTTGTTTCCTGCATATTCATCCTCTTGAGTCCACAGTCCTTATTGTCTCATGTTGAGCTGTCTGAACGTTATTTTAAGGTCTACAAGGATTTCCATGAAAGGGAGTGATGCCATCTGCAAGACCCTGAGCAGATTTAGCTGCACTCCATTCATCTTGATGCCCTTTCTTAATCCTATTCAAGGTTTTTGTAGATCTTCTCCAGGCAGCAAAGGCAGGGTTTTAATGAGATAATTTAGCTTTTACTAGCTTTAGGTTTTAGCTTGATCTTTTCTGTTTCTTCTTTTTAAAAAAAGAGTTCTAAATGCTGCTGTACTAATCACATCCTGCTAGATGTGGTTAAGGGTTTCTTCTATGTAGCTATTCGTCTCCCCTTGCAGTGCTTCTGAGATCCCATCACCTTTTCATAATCACCACAACTCATGCACAAAGGACTGCTGTTCTCAGCAAACTTCTACAGACCCATATCCAAGGTTTCATTGTGGATAACCATCAGCTGAGAGATTGCTGCAGACCTCTGCTCTGTTGATTCCTGACTGTCCAGAAGTCCCTGCGGGTTTTTTCCCCCCACTGGTAACCTCTTGTGAATGGCAAGTATAACAGTGACGATAAACTGATTGAGTCTGTGATTTGTAAGGTCTTCAGGCCTGATTCTCTTTTACATTGAAGTCCCTTTACACCACTGTGTTTTTCCTAGCATTATTCCCACACTATGGCAGGGGAATAGACTGGACACAACCAGTGATATGACTGGGGTATACTCCAACCAATGCATCGTTCCATCTGTCGTTGGAGGCATTTTATACCTACTGCCAGGTGTTAAGCCTACTGCACCTGGTATTCGAAAAGGGGCCTTAAAATGAATGTAACTATGTATTGTTCATCTGTAAATATGTACTAGTCACATGCACTTTAAGGTCCCTTTACACTGTCAAAGTGGCACAAAGGGACCTTATTTTAGATAAGAACCAGGATGTTCATATTTCCCTATTGATACAGAAAGAATACACTGACTATATGTAACAGGGCACCTGCCTATTCTTCTTCAAATGCTTCTAAAATTAGGAAACTTCTTGTGGAATATATAATTATTTCTGGATTAATATCTACTATATAACTGCAACCCTGTTCATAAGGAGTCAGCTACAAATTTAGACTTAATCTTGGATTTAAACTCCAAATTTAATAAAAACGGGGGTAGATAATTGACTGAGGACAAGAAAAGTGTTGCATTGTTCAATACCAGCATACTTTAGAAAATGCTTGGAAGGACAGTGATAAATAAATAAAGACCTTTAAATTCCACAGCTGGATCAGGGTTTTTACAGCTCTCATCCCCACCAAGTTTTATGTAAGCAAAATTCAGGAAACAGTTGCCATGTATCACTGGCATACTGGTAATCCTGAACTTTAAAGCTGCTTCCTTAATCCTGCTCAATTCCACAAATCTCTCCTCCTCTGACTTCTCAGGCTTTTGGAATTAGTGGAGTCCCACTCAGTCAAGAGGAGCACAAAAATTTTAAGTCACAATATACTCTTTCATCCCACTCTGTAAACCCAGCTTTGTTGTGCTGCCTTCTACAGCCATGTTGGATGTAGACTCAAGCATGTGTTTGCACATGTCTGTGTGTTCTATACTCATTCCATTTCATAAGATGTTTGCCTTTCTGGATCATAAAAACATATATTGATTTTTTTTCTCAATACAATTTCTCCAAGTCACTCTTGTGAACAAAACTGTAACTTTGTAGAAGCAGCTGAATTCTGTTGCAAGACAGCTTGTGGGGTTTCATTATCTCGTCTACTTGCCTTCTGCTAGAACAATAGAGGTGATAGCTGCCTCCCAGCTGCTTGCATCCGACAAAGCGGGTATTATCCCATGAAAGCTTATGCTTCATTCAATACTTTAGTTAGTCTTTAAGGTGCCACAGGACTCTTTGTCACTTCTGCTATTCCAGACTAACATGGCTACCTCTCTGATACCCATGAACAGTGATAGTCAGCTCTATGGAGCTTCAATAAACTAAAGCCCCAAATAGCTCCGTGAATCAACAGTGGCACACGGAGACTGTTGGTCCTACAGTAATATAAATCATAAGTAAATTGAGGGCCCTCAGGAAGAGAGAAGGAAATGATCTCCCTCTCTAGTCTCCTAGCCTAAGACAGAACAGAGCCAAGAGTCTCCCAAACCATGCCATTACTTGAAGATCCCTGGAGATGGACTGACTGGGTATGATTAGACTACCGATTGTAGCGCGTTTTTATATAGCGCGTCCCTATTTAGCGCAACACGTGTTGCGCTAGAGGCTGTGCACATTGAAGCCCTCTAGCGCCAAAGAATGAACACATTAGCAGCGCTTCTGGTGGCAGTGAGAGTAGCGGGATAGGGCAGGTATCCCAGCATTCAGCAGGGAGACAATTTTTTCAGGCTGTCAGTGACTTTTCAAACTGAAAGGCTCCACACAGCTCCCTCCGCAAGCATTCCCCGCGACCCCGAAAAGTAGCAGAATTTTTTTTTAAAAAAGTGAGGACACCCCAGTCCCCCCACCCCCGGCGCCCCAGCCACCAGTCCCCCCCCCACCTCTGTGGGCTGGCAGCTGGGTCTCCGCCGCTGCGGGCGGTCTGCCGGGTCCGCCCAGGTCCCCGGCGCTGCGGATGGTCTGCCGGGTCCGCCCGGGTCCCCGGCGCTGCGGGCGGGCAGCCGGGTCTCCAGCGCTGCGGGTGGGCTGCCGGGCCCGCAGCGGCAGAGACCCGGCAGCCCGCCCGCTGCGGCGGATACCCGGCTGCCCGCCCGCAGCGGTGGGGACCCGGGCGGACCCGGCAGATCGCCCGCAGTGGCGGAGACCCGGGCGGACCCTGCAGCCTGCCCGCTGCGGGGACTAGGGCCGGGGCGCAAGGGGGTCAGTTGTTTTTTTTTAAACCGCTGCCTTATCCCGAAATTGACTGTATACACTGTCCCTAACACGCTACATGGAATACGCTAAAAGCCTCCTGACTCTCGGAGAGGTGGTTTTATACTTGCGCTTTGAAGGGTGATTAAATGCGCAAAATGTGCCTTTCAAGTGTGTAGGGTCAGATAATTATAGCGCTAATTGACGGTTTTAGCGCTGCAAAGCGCCAGTCTAACCATGCCCTCTGAGTCTTACCAGAATACTTCTCATGATGATTAATTATCTGGCCTTTACTTTGGTTTGCTCCAGCGGCAGCCTGCCTGTCTGTGATTGGCACCGCAATCTCCTCTTTGGACCAAGCTACGGAAAGTCTTGCCCCTAACCCTTTGGAATGATGCCAGAGCAGAGCGCATCTGTGCTCAAAGATGTGAGCCTTATGAGGAAGGTCTTTATTCTTGTTGACACTAAGAGGTCCCTTCATACTGCCCTGGAAGCATAAAGGAGCCTTAATGTTCATGCAAATTATATGAACGTTCACTTGAAGTTCAATCTATAATGACAGTGTCATGGGGTTCACTCACTACTAGGGGGGCTCCTCCCAGCTGCCCTAGGGATTAACTCTTCCCAGGTCTGACATGCCCTTCCTTCTCTCCTTTACAAACCCCACTGCCTCTCTCTTCTCTGCAACTGAGGGATCTCTCTCTCTCTTTGTAACTCAGTTCCTGGCTTGGCCCTCCAGACAGGTTCCTGTGTGTTTTCCTCCTTCCAGAATATTAAAGCCTGTCCATACAAACTGACTGAAGCAGTCTTCCCATTCATGTCCAGGTGATACCACTTCCTCCATGATTGATAAGATACCTTCTATTAAGGATTCCAGCCCAGAGACCCTACAACCTGCAGCCAAGAGCTACACCATCCTAGGTATGCCCTTCCCTCAAAGTCAGGACCTCAGAACTTGAATTCTCCCTCTCGTTTTCCCCCTTCCATCACTGAGCCAAGAGAGTGACTACAGCCCCCTTTCTTATGTGCAGCTTCCTGGTTTTATAGCAGTTTAGCCTGCCCCTTGCCCAGTTGGGCTTCACCGTCAAATAAAAGCTTATCCACATGGATTCTCCTCTGGTTGCACCCTGTCACAGGGTTAATTGGTTCTTTCTGTCGACTCAGGCCTTGTGTGTGGCAGGCTCCCCATCACAGACAGAGAGGCGTAAAGGAACTTTAATGTCAATGAGAATAATGCATTTAGTACTTTGTTTCTCCTTTGGTTGGTGCTCAGCATTATTCCCCTGGGCCAACCTTGTACTTTTGCACAATTACTTATCATTTCCCTATTATATACAATCTTCCCTAGGCACCTGCTGATGGACAAAAGATTGATTTGTGGAAATAGGAGCCCTGTTTTAATTTGAACTGATTCTCAACCATCTCTGAATGTCTGACAAGGCTGTTTAAGACTGGCATGATTGAATCATAAGACTACTTGAAAAAGGCAAAATATGCTTTATTCTGCATGAGAAACCCATCCTGTCATCCAAGAAAAGTTCTGTCAAGGTGTTGAGCTGATGCAAAGGACGTTGCATATTGGCTAGGGATAGATTTGGGCTCTCAGCTAATCTAAACTGATGAATCAAAGTCCAGCAGCGAGACGGACAGTGGGTCTAATTATCTCCAAAGAGAGGCATTGTTATATGTGGACTCCAGCTGTCAAGCAGTAGTAAGCATCTCCTGGAAGGTACTTCCATTTAAGATCAGAATAACCAGGTCTTAGCACCCTAAAATGGTACTGCTGTAAAGGTAACATTGATTTGGTGGCTTGCTGCTTCCAAAACCCAATTGTTTTTTTTTCCAAATGCAAGCCATGAATCTGAAACTTAAAAAAACCAAATATCCTGAGGGAAAGTCCAAGGGCTTTTTCTAACAGGGCCTACTCAGGATCTGAGAGCTCGTGAGGGAGCATGTTAAAGGGTTGATTTTAAAAGCAGTAAATGGGAGTTAGGCATATTACCAGCTCTGACATTCAATGAGTTTGGGGCATCTAAAAGACCTTTGTGCCTTTGAAAATCTACCCCTCTAGGAACTGCATTCTAACCGTACAAGCAGAAGAGCAGCAGTCAGGACTCCTAGGCTCTGCTAATGAATTGCAGTGACAGCCTAGGTAATTCATTTCACCTTCCTGAGCCTCACTTTTCCCATCTGTAAAATGGGGCTAACCCCTGTCTGCCTCACAAACTGCTGCAAGATTTAATTAATATTTATAAATAACTTTAAGATCATTGGAAGGTGCTAGGAAACTATTACTTAATTATTTTTTTCTTATCATCTGATGCTTCTACAGCTTCCAGCAGTCTTGAGATGAAGACAAGGATATTTTGAGCTCCAGTAGCCAAATACACCAGTAAGTATAGACTGACGGGAGGCAGTAGAAACCTAATTAAAATATCATGAAAACCTTCCGAAGCTAAGTGAGGTGTGCTTAATAGGTGTCCCATCCTAAAGACAAACTTCTCTCTGTCAGAAACATTTCTGTGTATATATTTAGTATAATAAATAATAATAAAGTAATGCTAAAATATAATATTTAGCATTCCTGTAAGTTTTTGTCTGAGATCTCATAACACGACAAGAGCTGGGGAATCTTATGATTCACTGGCAATTTAAAAAATAATTTTAGGTTTGACGAGGCTACTTGGGAGAGCCACATAAACTTGATACAGATCTCTCCAACTTTATTGAAGCGGTGCACATCAATATTTTTGCTGCTGTGCTTTTGCTGTATTAGTAAGCAATCTACTTAATGTTCAGTGTAACTTCAGTTATAAAATTTTAAACCAGATACAAATTTTATTCCTATTTTTATTTCATGGACACCCATAAAAAAGAAGTCCTGGGATGTTAATGAAACCTATCATTCGACTGAAATATGCAACACTGACTGCTATGCACATTTAATTTTTATACTCACAATAAGAGTATATCAAAGCACCGCGAGCACACAAAAAATGCATACTGACAATAGGACATAAATTAAAAGTTAACACTGTCCCGTTATGATAGGGTAATGCGGAACAGATCATGAAGTCTGCAGTACTTTGCACTGACCTGACACTCCAGCAGTATTTAAGCACAAAAATGTAAGTAAGTCAATTAATTATTTGGTGGTTCTTTTATTTTTCATTAGTCATATTACCTAACATGGCACCTAAAGACCTCAGCCAACATTAGAACTTCATTGTGGTAGGAACTGTGCCATGGCCTCAGCTGATATAAAATAATGCCCCCTTTCCATTGCATTGGAATGGCTCTGCTGACCATACTTACATGCACACATGCACATAATATGAACATTTAACAAGAAGGCATTTAACATCCTCTAGGATCTTGAAGATAAATCTCGGTATTCTTAAATTAAACTCCTTTTGGGATTGGTATTAAGGGAGAATTAGGTTTGCATTAATCAAGGCTTGAAAGATACCCTGATAATATCTTTGCAATCAAAATGTAATTACCAATAAGAATGTTTAAACTGTGGAATACTTTTGTTTTGTAATTGAACTGTAACACTTAAATATGCAGATGCATGGTTGAGAGTATATGCAACAAAATCCAAATTCATCTACTGTACCATGTGCTGGGGTTAAACACAGTACAATAATCCAGTGTAGAAATTCTGAAATAATTACATCCATTAACACCTTCTCTCTGATTTTTGTTTTCCTCCAGCACTATCTGAAATTTTATGGTTCAAGAATTTATTGGCAATTGAAACTATAGGCCCAAATCTGTGAGGCAATGGTAGTTAACGATCAATGGCACCGCTCAGGAGGAATTCAGCACCATATGATAGTGAGTCCTCTGAAAAGGAAGATTTTAAGATGCTGTAGGGAGGGTCTATAGGGGATTAAGGAAGTGAAAATCAGAACTCCTGGGTTTCATCCCTGCTCTGGGATAGAAGAAGACAGAGAGTCAGGAATCCTGTTTTTTATTTCCAGTTCTGGAAAGGTTCTAGATTATCATATCTAGAGGAGTGGCGACTCCTGAAATCTATGCCCAGCTCTGGAAGAACTGGAAGTCATAGTACCTAGTGTGAGAGTGTGCAAGGGGCTAGGAGTGAAGACACCTGAGTTCTAGTCTCAACTCTTTCAATAGCTCACTGTGTGGCTTTGGGCCACTTGTACCACCCTTAGGTTTAATTATCCATTTACGTAGTTGGAATAACAACGTCTCCATCTCCTTGCTTAGGGCTGGGCAGAAAGCAATAATTCTGTTTTCTGGAAAATGTCAAGGTTTTTCAATTTGTTTTTGTTCCAGTAAGGGATGAAACCAAGACCTCTCGAAATTATTCACCAGTATGTGTGTGTGAGAGAATATATGCCACTATCAGAACAGCTTTTAGCCTAGTAAATACAACATGCACCTCTGATCTGGGACATCCTGGTTCAAGTCCCTGCAGGAGATTCAGGGAGTTTATCTTGGCTCTCCACACATCCCAGATGACTGCCCTAACCCTCAGGCTATTATGAGGTGTGTCTCTTTTTCTTGAGAAATTCCATCTTGGATGTGAGAAACCTTTCCAGCAAAAAAATTCATCAAAACTAACACGTCTGTGAAAAGTTTTGCTTTTGACAAATAGGCATTTTCCAAGAACCACCACAAAAAGTTCCATTGAAACATTCCTCACCAGCTCTAGTCATGAGGTTTAATGTTTTAAATGTTTTCCATTGTCCTCAGCTGCAAGATGCTATAAAAGTTGCAAAATATTGTTGCTTATTATTACATCAAGAAAAAAATCCTCCCTCCTGATGATTGAGACAATGCTGACTCTGAGGACATGGCAGTCCCAATTTAGTAGTCAGCCTAGAAGAGAGGGAGCTGCAAAAAAATAACATCAAGGGAAACTTTTTGCTAACAAGGCAAAAAATGTTTAACTCAGCAGGTTTCAACAGTCAATGCAGATGAAGAGGAGATGACTGGGAATGAGATACAGGGCACCTGAAGGCAAATACAGGACGTATAGTATGGATTATTTCTAGATATCTTAATGGGCTGGAAGCAACATACTAGGCCAACAAGTAAAGCCATATGGCACCTTACCTGGGGCTCCCTTCGCAAGAGCTGTGGAGACAGTGCATACTGCAGAGGTCACCAACAAAGTGCCGCAGGATCAGTCAGCAGCTGCAGCATAGACACAGAGTACCCTGTGCTAGTTGATGCTATTGATTGGCATTTGGTCCAGCCTTCTGGGAGTCCTCCTGTTGCCCTTGAGAGAAGCAGAAAAGGAAAGATGGGGTGGCTTGAAGGATTCAAAAGAGAGACCATACCCAGATCTGGCCCGAGTTTGCAATGTCTTGTCTTTATCGTTTCAATTAATCTGGGGGAGGTGGGGGCAGCTGAGGTAAGAAGAGTTACATTATAAAAACATTTGTATATAGGGCAAGAAAATGAAAAATGAATGCCTAAAGTCATCTACACACAGACGTGTAATAGTAATTAAATTGGTTTAATCAAACCACTGTGTGGACACTTTTGAGGCTTGTCCACACATGGAGATATTCCTGAATAGCTGTTCCTGAAAATCTCCATTATGTGGAAACTCCTTTCCAAATAAAAGTGTCAGGTTTCCGTTTAACTTCACATAATGGAGTAGTTCTGGAATAGCTCTTGCATTTTAAATTCAAGCTCTACCTAAATATGCATTAATTTTCAAGTGTTGACAGGCTTTATTTTAGTTTGACTGGCTTATTTAGGTTTATTAGCTTACACCTGTTCCCGTCCGGTTTAAAAGAAAATAAGTGTCCATACAGATTTCCATACTGATGTAACTAAACTGGTTTGAAAACACACCTTACGTTACACTACTGCAATACTCCTTGTAGTGTAGCACTTAGGCTCCTAATCCATATTTAGGCACCAAAGAAAATGACTTGATTTTCAGAAGCACGTAATATCTCCCATGAAATTAGGAACTTAACTCTAGGCCTCCTCTTTTATAAAGCTTCACATATTTAGGCACTTGGAAAATTCCATGCTCTTGAGGCCTATTTTGTCTGTTTTTCAGCTACTCATCAGCTGGTTGTACAGATGCTGGAATAGTTTGTTTATCATGGGGTCTGGAAGATTTATAGCTGGGTGCGTGTTTAGGCAGCATTCCCCTCTCTGCTGGCATACATCCTGAGCTGCACAGCACGGGAACACTTAAACTCACTTAATGGAAAAATCTGTCCCAAATGCTCCCCGTGGTTTTCAGCTGGCTACTTTTCAGCTTCTGCCTTTGTTTAAGAAAGGTAATTACCAAGTTATTATTTGTAATGCGCCTTATATTTGGGGTCAGAAAGACAGCTGCTAAAAGGGAACATCATCTGTCAGGCAGGGCATCTAGTGACATACCGAATGTAATTAATCAATTAGTGGAGCCTGCCATCCAGATGGACTGGCTGCATCTTTCTGTCCCACATATTCAGACTGGGTTGCTTGTGGTCTGTGGCCTGCAGGAGAATTTCCTGTTGGGAGCTGGTGGGAGATGCACATGGATCATCTCAGCCTGAAGTTGCTCTTTGAGGATCTTGCAGCTACCTGTATGGAAAAGAGTAGAGAAGGGCTGGTGAGAGGACCCATAAAATACCTTCAAGAGTGCCAGAGAAATGCACCATCCATGCATGCCTTCTTTAATGTAGTGTGTGTGTGTGTGTGTGTGTGTGTGTGTGTGTGTGTGTGTGTGTGTGTGTGTGTACCAGAAAAGGTTGCATTTTCAGCTGTCACCAAGATTTTTCCTCAGTAGACTGGTCCATCTTGTGGGGGGAGGGGAAGAATTTATAACTACTGCAGAGTAACTCCAACCCCTATGTAAAAGCTAAGGCTGAGATTTCCCAATTGGCCTAAGAGATTTGGATGCATAATACACAGTGAATAAATCCTTTAGGTTTCAGGCTTTAGAAAATCTCAGATTCAAATTCCAACTCTCCCTTTCTTTCCTGTTACACTGTGGCCTGATTCTCTCTGGCCTTGTAATGCATGCTGTCATTTTACACCATTACAAAGGGGATGTAAAATGCCGCCCCTCCATCAAAACATTATTTGACACCCACTTTGCAGTTAGTCTGAATGATGACATAAAGTGCAAGGCTGTGGAGCATCAGGATTTACTTTGTTTTTATCCCTCCTCAAAGGAGAGGAGGTATTTCATCTGTGCTTATTTTTGTTAAAGATGATATTAAAATATTGTTGCGATCACTGATATTCAGTCAACTGATAACCAAAAGGATAAAATATAACTTCATGAAACTTTCTTGTTAAAGTCCTAAGAAGCCTATGGAAAAGCAGAAGGGTTTGTCTACTGTTGAACTCTGGAAGTTCACCTCGAGGCTATTCAGGACTGATCTATACTACATTACTAGGTTGATGCAAGGCAATTTACATCAACTGAGCTGTGGATGTGTCTACACTTGATTTTCACTCCTGATGATGTAAGCACCCTGCTATACTTAATAACACCACCTCCCCAAGTGGCATAGAGCTATGGCCGATATAGTTAGGTCAACGCAGTATTGGTGTAGATCCTGTGTTGCTTATGTTGACTGTTACTGGTTTTCAGGAGATGTCACACAATGCCCCACACTAACAATACAATTGATACAAGTATTCCTGGGGAGAACATGCACCGCCAACACCAGTAGGCAAGTGTGCATGCACACAAGCAATTTAATAACTGCAATGTCTATATGCCAATGTAAGTTAGATCAACATAATTTTGTTGTATAGACATGACATCGGGTTTGTGGTTTCACAGGTATCTTCCCCCCCCTTTTTTTAATGTTGGTTTCAGTAAGTCATATAAAAGACTTGTGTATTGATGCCACTACTCTTCTGAGCCTGCTCGGCCATAGAAGAAGTCAGTCAGTAGGAGTCTGAGGTTCACTGGAGCTTTCATGAACCATTTAAAATGAACTCTAAGAAAGTCTATGGGATTCAAGAGAGGGGATACAATGACGAAAGAGAGTGGGGGAAATGGTGCTTAAAAAGTAAAGGAAGAAGAAGAGTGAACATGACCCACTTTTTAAAAAAATCTGCTTTGATACGCATCATCTGGTAAACTGAAGGCTTTCTTCAGGAGGATGTGATTAGTAATGGAATGCACTGGTATTCACCTCTACATCACAGACAACCCAGGTCAGTAGTAACCAGGAAAGCTGTCTGTTGACTGTGCACATGTCTACATCAGATGGGTTAGAAAGTCTCAGCTCAAATCCCAGGGGGATGGGACTTATTATGGAAACCAAGGCTAGAGCTGGAACCACTATTGGTACACTCTGCAGAGCAGCCCAGGATGGTATGGGCCATGGAACTTTTCTTTCATATATAGAGGTTTCTCTTTTATACATGGAGGGCAGGGTTGAAGGAGCACAGTGACAGAGAGGTGCTGGGAGAAAGCGTATCTTGATACTGGTCACCCTGTAGCTGCAATGGGAATAAAGATAGGAATTCAGTTTAGTTAATCTGGGACACTCTTCCCTAGGCTAGAAAAGTGACCATAAGATTTCCGGTCTTTTTAGTACCGTGAAAACTACCCTGTGCAGGGGCCAGCACAATGTCTAAGCATCATTTACATCCTATTCAACCTCTCCAGGCTGAATTCCTGTCCCCACTGAAGTCAGAAGAGGGTTTTTCCATTGACTTCTAGGGGGGCAGGATTTCAGCCTTAGTGGTGCATAGACTTTGGCCTGGCTTCTAGCACAGTGGTGAATTTCACTTTAAAACATTGAAATCTAGGCTTTTGGGTTTCCAGGACTCAAATGATGATGAGCTGGGCAAAGAGCTTCCCAGAAATATGCTGAATGCACCTGTCAGCAATTTCACAAAGCCCTTTTTCCCCCCTAAATGGATCCATAATTAATAAACAAGTCAGATGCTGTCATCTTTAATGATCACTGACTTCCTCAATTTTTATTTTATTTATTTTCTGAGGCCTTCTCTCTTCAGTGACTACTTCTCCCCGCTAAAGACCCCAGCTTATAAATGGGATGTGACAAGCTGAAATAGAGCCTGACGTGATGGCTAGTATTCATGAAGGCATTGTGCTGCTTTGCAGCTGCAAGCATGTAAAGGAAGCTCCAGCAGAACCCTCCAATGTATCTTGCATGTGAATGATAACTGGAATGAGGGTTATTTGTAATCTGCCTTCTGAATGACTCCTACCTACTCTCTCATCACCTCTGCACATCTTTGCCTATTGTAAATAAACCTAATTGCACATTCTAGAGGTTAGAATTTAGGATGGGGAATCAGGAGTCTTGGTTCTATGCACTAGTACAGTCTTGCTGCATAAACTTGGCACTAGTACAGTCTTGCTGCATAAACTTTAGATACTTAATCTCTTTGTACCTCAATTTACCACTCATGCAGTGGGTGTTGCTGTATATTAATATTTTCTTGCTCTACCTATCTGCCACCATCTTTGTATGGTTTAATTAATTAATGTTCACAAAAATTGTTCTGAGATCCTTGATCTTCAACACATTCTGATTGGAAAACCAGTCTGTAATGTCCTGGTTTTACATATCTAAATCAGTGAGTGATGTTACCTTACCACGCCTAGCTCACAAGGATGATGTGGGATCACTAGTGTCAGTTATTGAAGTAATTCTTTTTTAGGTCAGGAAGTAGAGGGCTGTGTTTTTGAATGAGTAGTGTCCTAGTCCTGGTTCCACAGTGTTTGTGTATGCGAGTGTCATTTATATAACTATATCTGTTGTACAGGATTTCATTATACATTGAGCCTAGAGAATTAGGTTAGTGAAGAAACATTAATTTGTACAAGGAATATTCTGCAGCATTATTATTTATTATTTGGATTATGACAGAGGATAAAAGGTCCAAATAAGATTTGGAGCTCCATTCTGCTAGGTGATGTACATACATACAGTTAAAGACAGTCCCTGCCCCCAAAGTACTTACCATCAAAATAGACAAGACAAAGGGTGGGTGGAGAAGTGGCTTGCTGAAGTCACACAGCAAGTCACTGACAGGTTCAGGAATAGAACCCAGATCCCCTCAGAATCAAGACAGACAATGGAAAAGGAATTCTTATTATCCCCATTTTACAGATGAGGAACTGAGGCCACAGCAGAAATAAGTGACTTGCCCAAGATCAAACAGAGAACCCAGAGATGGATGCAAATCTGTTATGTCCCAATCAGTGCTTTAAGCACAAGACCATCCTTCAGGTTGAGGCACTGAAAATGAGGTGGTGCCTCCAAGAAGCTGTTTTAGAATAATGTCTCCAAACTTTTTCTGTCAGCAATACCTCTGTTTTTTCTAGGCATCGGATTTTTGCAGCACAGTGCTATGATTATTATTTAATGCCATTAATTCTTTCCTTAACAGTGTGTTAAACTATTTGACAGCAGTATGGTAATATTGCTGTCAAAGAGAATCTATTCTCTTTTCAGCATGTTAAAAGAAATTGCCTCTCTTTGCAAAAACGAAATCTATTTTTTCAGGCTCCTAAGTCTCAGAAAGGGGAGTAAATATCTTTTATATGAAATTCTGCACCTTCCTGTAATAAGTCACACTCCAATGTCTTTTTTTAAATGGACCTTTTAATTGAATTTTCTCTCTTTTTTTCCACCCTGAAGTTGTGGAGGAAGGGAATATGTTTGTGTGAAATTTACCAGAATATTCATCAATTGACCATTACAGATTTTTGCTCTTCACCTCTTACAGAATTTTTTATCTTCAGAAATAATCACCACGCTTCTTCTACCATTTATCAAGAAACAGATAAACTTTAAAATAACATGGAAACAAAGGAGTCTTTGGTGCTCAAGTTAAAACAACAAAACCTCAATAAGCACAACTAAATAACTCTGCTTATATAAGCTATAAAAAGTCATGAGCAGCATACCTGGCAAGATTGCCTCAGCAAGAAATGCTTTCAAACAGAATCTATTACAGTACATTATAACTCCCTTGCCCAGGGAAACAAGATCCTAACTGTTGTTCTTTGAGCTTTGAAGCACCATGTCATTATGCACTGCAATGGTATAATGCAGGCTTTAGCCTACAAATGACCTTTCAGGTGCTGGAAAGAAGAGACTCATTAAAGTAAAAGAGCAGGACTCCATTCACCAAACTTTTCTTTTCGCTGCATGAATGCAACAGAAACATTATATTGATTCCAGCTGGATTTGACATGAAATTTGTGTGGGTTTTTGTCTAGATGTATTAGCACCAACTACTTCACTTTTTTTTTTCAAATTCAGCCCACTACAGCATATGTCCATTTGTGTTCACTTGAAGAGGAAAGATTAAGGGATATTTAAAAGCTCCAGTCACTAGGCTCTTAAAACAGCTGTGTACCTTCTGTTCAGGTTAAAGAAAACGGAGGGGAGATAGGTTAGCAGCCTACTAGCACATAAAGGGAGGCAATAAGAAGCAGAGGGGCTAATTATTATTACTGGCCAACTAGGGCAGAACAGAACGTTAATGGGCTTGTAGTGCAGTTGTCCTCAGCAGAGTGACTCTGTAAAAAAACCAAAAACATTGTGGGGTTCCAGATTTATCATCTCGTAATGACTCCACCTAAAATTTGCTCAGCTTACAAGTAAAAATATGGGCTCAGATTTCCCCCACCCCCCTCGCACCCTGTATCAGTCACCCATGCAAACTCAACTTGGGATTTTAAAGTCAAGTGATGTTCTTTCCAATCTAAATGTCAGTACAAGTCATAACCATTCTCAATCTGATTCTCCATTGCATTGCTCTCGTTCTAACTGGAATTCCTCTGACTTCAATGGAGGTAAAAACCAGGGTAATGCAATACAGAATATGGTCCTTTGTATGTATCACATTGTACCTTCAGTCATGCTCATCCAACCCCATTATAATCAGGCAGGTCACATAGCTAATATTGATGACATAATTTTTGCCTGCAGAACAGACCCAGTATTAGCAAAACACTTAAGAGCCTGAGTAATTCCAAACATAAGGCTAGGAGCTTTGCTGAACTGGGGCTTTAGTTAACAATTCCATTGAAGATACACCAACTACTAGCGTTTAGTGGAAGAATGGGTATAAATCAGGTAGTTAAAGGTGAAAGTACTCAAATTGGCACCTGCTGCAAAATAGGAGGTCACAAATTTGTGGGTGTAAATGATACCTGAAAAAAATAACCTCAGGCTTTTCAAAAATTCCCCCTCAAATATAGATATTTTTTACCATGATGAATCCAATGGGATCATTGAATTGCTATGGGATTATCTGTCTGTATTCCTGGTAAAAATATAAGCCCAATGATGCCCCTGGTATAGGACCGAACACTCTTTCTTCTTCTTCTTCTTCTTAACATCTTTAGACTCAATCGGATCATGTTGGAACAAACTCCTCCTCCTCCCAAAGGTTAAAAAAGAAATGAGCCACTCTCTTGATAAGCACGAGGGCTTAGCAAAGGCAAGGGAGATTTATGTCAAATCTCAACTTCTTTTGTCCAGCTGTTATATTCTGTCGCATATTCTACAGTCCTAATTCAGACAAAACTCTCATTGACTCCAGAGATAGTTGTGTACATTCTATCTGCCATAATGTTTTCCAGTATATCACCCATTACTTTAATATCTAAGGCCCTGGTTAATCCAGGTACTCAAGCATATGCCAAATACTTAGTTAGTTGAGTTCTCTGCCGAATCACGGTTCATATGTATTGGTGCTGCAGGAGCTATTGGCAGCTCATTCACTATATATTGTTAAGCCACGAAAACAGAGCCTGTTGGATACTGCTCATATATCTGGCACTGAAAGATGTGAACTCTTCATGAGAAAGGAAAACTGACTACAACAGGTAATGAAAACCAACGCCTCTCACTAAACTGCCTCAGTCTAATATCTCAGCCTCTAATTAAACCTCAGCTGGGTACTAATTATTTATTCAATTATCATTAGTTATTATTTCGGGGGCCATCCAGGATTCAGGAATAGATCAAGTCGTATTTTAAGGTCCGTTCCATAAGGTCCTTCCATTTGTTTTTTTTAATAGATGCATTCTGAGAGGACAATCCCTTCTCTTTTTGAGTTTAGTCCTGGAAAAGGATCATCTACCAAATGTCAGGTTTCTGCTTGAGGCAAAATGCAAAACAAAATTTTCTTTTTCCCCAGTTTACTGGGGCAAATTCATTCCTGATCACATTCTACTGATTTCAATGGAGTTAAGCCAGGGATGAATCTGGCCTATTGTTTTAAAAAAATCCCCGCTTCTATACATTTTCTGTCCTCATATCTTATTCTTCTTCCATCCCCCAAAACTTTTTGAATCTCACTTGTCTTCCCAGTCTCCAAATTAATTTCCACTTTAGGTTTCTCACAAAGAATCTCCAAAGCCCCAGCTTTTCTGAAATCTTCCACCAATCCTTTCAAACACTGATGCCTCAACTGCATCCAGATGTTTACTGATACCATCAAAGTCTCTGAGTCTAACTAATAAGACTGGCACTCTGATGTGTCTGCACTGTGCTAGGACTTGGGGAAACTTAATGATTCATAGTACTTATGTGTGGGTGAACATTCTAACTAGGTTCAATTCACCAAGTTTCCTCCTTCCCCCAAAGTTTAGATTTCCAGTTTTGCATTACTTTTGCTTCACTCCCAAAGATTAGGCCTGATTCTCCCCTGTAATGATCTTTGTGTAGTCACCCACACCTTGGCCAAGTGGATGCAACAGGCTGCCAAAATAGAGGTCTCCTTTGACTCAGATTTTTGCTTGCTTTTCACAGGTATGAATGCTGACACAAGGCGCAAGGCAAAGGAGACACAGGCCTGGTGTCTTTCTCCCTGCTTCTTCTGCTTGCCCATTGCCAGCCTCTTCTCTTTCCCCTCCCACCCTCTGCAGTTATTGATGTAAGAGCTTCTACCTGAATAGCTCCTTCTGTCATGAACAATCCTTCTTGAATACCATTGATTCCACCTGATTGAACTTCTCATCTGAAAATATCCCTTTCCTCCCTTGCCAGTGTTTCTTAAATAATATAAAGGATGGATTTGGGGTTAAGGCACTGGGCAAGGACTCAGGAGCTCTGGGTTCAATTCCTGACTTTGCCACAGACTCCCTGTGTGATCTTAGGAAGTCACCATGGCCCAGATAAGATCGCCCCTGTGAAAACATCTCTGGTGAGCGGCTGGAGAATGAATAACCCATCTGGTGGAATACAACCTGTCTGAGAGCACTAATGCATAGTAACAACCAGGACATGACATAGCAATCAAGCTGTCCACTCTTTTCTTCAGGTTCCTATAATGAACCCTGGAACCTGAATGACTAGCTCTCTTAAAGGGTTACTGGCTTTCCAAGTATCTCTTTTCCCTTTCATTTGAATATATGCCAATTAGGGCTTTTTCTTTCTCCATTAATCCCCACCCTTATGCTATATATTGTCTTCCATTTTCCCAACCTGAATTTCATTCTTTTTTGTTCACATATGTGACAACATTCTACCTAACAAAGATCCCGGTTTCTTGCAAATGATCCTATGCAAGAGGGGGAAAAAATCTATGAGAGACACTCCAACTTGCAAGGTGATGCATAGCTACTGGAAATCCCAACTGCCTTAATTTCTCATTGAGGTCAATGGGAGAGGAGGGATGTTCAGAACCTCTATGGGGTGTTTTAGCGCCCTATAGTATCACACATATGTCCTGATCTTCTTTTGAAATCTATGAGAGTCTTACCACTCACTTTAGTGGGAGTTGGATCAAGTGCTACTCTGAGTCCAATTATTTCTAAAGGGAATAGGCAAGGGCAAAGTGATGTCCATCCGTTGACTTCAATAGGGTTATGTCGATTTACACTAGGTGGGGATCTGACTCAATGTTGTTCAGTTTTCTATCGAAGGCCATTCAGCAGCTCTTTAAGAATATATTGACTGAGACTAGCCTTGGTTTCAAATTTGATAGATCCAGATGAACTAATGACTGTATGATTAAATTGTAAAGGAAAAAAAAGAAAGACGAGAAACAAAAACAGAATTTATAAGGGCGGTTTAAATAAAAATGTATGAAATTCAGTGCTAATGTCAATATAAATGCAAAACAAAAAACCCAGCTGGACTTAAATATCTGAGAAAGAATCCGTTATTTCTTTTAAAGTCATCAGAATGGCATTAATCCAGTTGCTGGTAACAGACGGGTTTTTTCCAGTCATTGTTCATTTTAAATGGTTTTAACAGCCCTGGAAGTATTCATGAATTCAGGTTTCCTCACTCCCCTAATCATGTTGTCGGCTTAAAATTCACATTTAATTAACCTCTTCACCCAAGGCATAAATCAATACTAATACTCCAAACGCTTACCATACTGATAGTGATTTTCATTTGGAGGCTGACTGCTGAAAATTAGGCATTAGGATGCCTGCAGGAAAGCAGCAAACTAGTTGTGTGGAGTGAAGCACAGCTAACTCATAAACTGCAATAATGAATGGCCTTGGATAGGATGGGAAATCCATTCATTGAGGTTCCAGGAAAACATGAGAGCAGGCCGAGGCCACACTATGAGGCAGCATCAGTAACAATAATAATTTGGTTGGGAGTCACTATGTGGAATATGGGTTCCTGTGGCCCTAAAGATCTGGGGAGGTGGAGTGCTTTGCAACTGTCACAGAAGAAAATAAGTTAAAACCATATCAACTTTTGGTTTTTGATAGTGCATTTATTTTGGGAAACAACCCCTTTACAGAGTTAATTCTTATGTCCCCCTAAGGTAACCTATTAATTATTATTATTATTATGTATTTGGACTATGATAGCTCCTAGAGGCCTAATTGTGCCAGGTAATAAAAGACAGTGGTTGCATGGAAGATTTCCAATTTAAATAGACAACACCATCTAAAAGGGCTACTATTAACCCTATTTCACTGATGGGGATGTGAAGCACAAAGAGAGGAAGGCCAAGATTTTTAAAGGGACGTAGGTGTTGTTTCACTCAGCATTGCAATGCCTAAGGCTTGGTCTAGCCTAGACGCAATAAATCGACCCCCAATAGATTGATCTCTCAGTGTCAATCCCCATTATAATGTAGACCTGCCCTAAGTCACTTTTAAAAATAAGACTTGGGTGTTGCAATACTGAGTGCAGCAACACCTAAATCTCTTGATATATCTTTGATATCTGTTGATACTGGCTTTCTGGTGACTAGTGGTGGGGAAAACACACCACAATGTGTCTTCTTTCCCCATCTCCCACCACATTTTGGATGTTTATTTACCAATTGTTTTAAATTTTAAAAGCTCAGCCTATGAATGAGAAATGTCAGTGACTAACTACCAAAAAATGTAAATGAGTAAGTGGATTTAGATAGGGTCAAAGGCAGATTGTTTTCTGGGTGGGAAAGCACTACTCTCTCCCCTCTGAAAGCCATTTCCCCCACCACCACACCCACATGGGTAAGACCCTGGAAAGGAATTTCTCCCTGCCTGCATCTCTTCATTTTTCTTAGTACAGAGCTAATGCCCCTTCTCTCCTTGTCCCTGAAGCTCAGCTGGTGTTAAGTTGGCCAGCGGAACTATGCTGATTACTGAAGAACTGGACCATAGAGTTCAGGGGAGTTACCCTCAATTTATACCAGTGTAACAGCAAAAAGAATAAAAGAGAGCCACTGCTCTGTGGAGCACATAATTTAAATGTCAAAACAAAGAGTGGGAGGAGAAACAGAGAGGTGAAGTAACAAGGCCACACATCAAGTAAATGTTAGAATCGGAATACAAAGCCAGCAACTTCTCTACTAGACCACACTGATTCTTACATAAAGGAGATATTTCCATAGAAAACCAAGCTCATCTTCACTTCAGCTGTCTCCATTTCTCCATTTTAAAACCATTCTAATTCCCCCCAGCCAAACATCATGAAAGGAAAATGTACTAATTCAACTGACTGTGAGCCAAGGGGCAGCTCATGGGAAACCTTCCTGTTTGCAGCAGAGAAGATGTTTCCTTTCATTTAAAGTTAGATTTGAAATCAATATGTCATTATAAACATGTGTGTTACAGAGAGGCAGAGGAACCAAATATATGCCTTGAATGAATGCATAAGGAAACAGGAGGGTAACTTCGAAACATGTTCCATTTTAAAAAAAGCAAAAAGTACCAGAATATCAAGTTGGATATTTGACCTTGATTCAACATTTTTTAAAAATATTTAAAGAAATATTACAAAGTACTTTATCAGATGTTTGCAAAAATTTCAACTGCCGTTAGCATTTTATCTTGTTTTTCTTTCCCCCCGGGTTTGTTTGTTTTTTAAAAAAATCATTTGCTTCAGCTGCAATCCATATTATTTGCCTTAGGGATGAAATTAAACTTAAATTATATTATTTTCCTGCTCAGTGCTACTTTCTTAGAGGTGATATAAAGCATCATAGTTCCAAAGGGACCGAAGTTACTCCTGACGCTCGCAAGTATACTTGAGACCAAGATCAGGCCCATAATATAACAAACTTTAACTTATTCTTTGCTGCTTGGAGTGTTATGTTAAAGTCGCTTTGTTCAGAGAATGAGGGGAGACACTGCATGTGTGTGTTAATAACATCAAAATATACAGCATGTTTACTGGCACTATTCCTCCTATAACTGGAGTAACCATTGTAATTTTATGCCACCGCAGTGCATGGATCTACATTTCTCCACCTTAATTACACATTTGCAGCATGTGTAATTTTATGTAAGTATGGTATGATAGCAGCCCTCTTTGGCTCTTTATTTTTTCTAAAATAAGTTTAACAATCCCCTGATATTTAATTACATACTAGCCATTTTTCCTTAAACGTATATAATACCTTATTTTTTATTTAATTCAAAATGCATCCTCACTAGCATGGCTGAAATTTCTAACATATTCCCTGTTAGAGATGGCTGAAGTATCTGGCCAGTATAGCTCTTATTTTCCTGAAAATAAACATGAACTGATTGATTTTTTGCTAATTTATTTATTCTCAATTATTCAATTATTATTTGCAAACAATTTTTTGCCAATGATTTGTTCACACACAGCTTTAGCCTGTGAGTATTCACTATTTGTTGCTTGAACAGTCAAGTTTGGCCACCTAAATCACATGGTATTGGTTCTTTTTTTGGCATGGGTGGATCTAGGTTTTAAATCAGGAGTCTTTTTCTGTACATGAGATATTCTTGAATATTTGAAATTTTTTGACAGATCTGTTATGTGAATAATAAAAAGAGACAAATGGCCACCATGCACTTCTGGTGTGAATACTCTTGCAAATATTTATCCACATTAGTATTCCTGGTGGGGTTTTTTTGCTCATTCATCCCTGGTTTACATTGGAAGTGGGCAGGGGTGGAGATCGACCTAACATACGCAACTTCAGCTATGCAAATAGTGTAGCTGAAGTCGACGTATTCAGGTTGACTTACCGCAGCGTCTTCACGCCGCTGAGTCAACTGCTGCTGCTCCCCCATCGACTCTGCCTCAGTGTCTCACCCCTGGTGGAGTTCCAGAGTCAACGGGAGACCACTCGGGGATCAATTTATCATGTCTAGATGAGTCATGATAAATCAATCACCGAAAGATCAATCTCTACCCACCGATCTGGCGGGTAGTGTACACCTGACCTCAAATGTCTGAGAATAAGTGAATAAAAGAGGTTGCCTATGCAAGAAGGGAAGTGCATAGGTGAGCTTTATTCACATGAATATCCATGCTATATTTGCTCAGCTCTAATCTCCATTCTCTAAGGCTCTGATCCTGCAAACACTTATGCATGGATTTAACTTTACATTGATTTCCATGGGACTACTCAAGGGAGTAAAGTTAAAAGTGTGTCAAGGTGTCTGTAGGAATGGGGTCTAAGTTGGTATGGAGTCCATGTTTCCCAGGAAAAGCTATCATCACCAATGTAACTCCACACTGACCCTGAGGTAGTTACTTCTGACCCATTCAATCACCAAGACACAGAAGGTTGAGATGGAGTAAACGGTTCATCTCCCTGGCAGTGTAGAAGACCTTGGCTAGTGTCTGAACCCACATCTCCAGGGGAGAAACTACAATTTTAATACACTAAGTTTTCTGCCAGGACTGTCAGCAAAGATATCAAAATTGCCAACCGTGATGGTATTTTGGGGGTCATAGAATCATAGAACTGGAAGGAACTTTGAGAGGTCATCTAGTCCAGTCCCCTGCACTCAAGACAGGACTAAGTATTATCTAGACCAGGGTTTCTCAAATTGAGGGTCGCGATCCTCCGGGGGGGTCGCCGAGCACTCCCCGGGGGGTCTTGAGCCCCTGCTGCCACCGAAAAGCTGCCAAATGGATTATTTCCACATTCAGAGGCTTTTCGGTGGACATACCGAGCGCTCTCAGAAGCGCTCGGCATGTCCGCCAAAAATAGCCGCAGAATGCGGAAGTATTCAATTTGGTGGCTTTTCGGCGGACATGCAAGAGTTACACCGCGCCGCCGGAGAAGCAAAAAGGGTCGCGGTCTCAAGAAGTTTGAGAACCGCTGATCTAGACCATCCCTGACAGGTGTTTGTCCAACCGGCTCTTAAAAATCCCCAATGATGGACCTCCCTAGGCAATTTATTCCAGTGTTTAACCATCATGACAGTTGGGAAGTTTTTCCTAATGTGCAACCTAAACCACCCTTGCTGCAATTTAAGCCTATTCCTCCTTGTCCTATCCTCAGACGTTAAGAACAACAATTTTTCTCCCTCCATAACAACTTTTTATGTACTTGAAAACTGTTATGTCCCCTCTCGGTCTTCTTTTCTCTTCTCCAGACTAAACAAACCCAATTTTTTCAATCTTCCCTCATAGGTCACATTTTCTAGACCTTTAATCATTTTTCTTGCTCTTCTCTGGATTTTCTCCAATTTGTCTACATCTTTCCTGAAATGTGGCACCCAGAACTGAGCACAATACTCCAATACTTGAGGCCTAAACAGTGCGGAATAAGAGTGGAAGAATTACTTCTCGTGTCTTGCTTACAACACTCCTACTAATACATCCCAGAATGATGTTTGCTTTTTTTTTTTTTTTCAATAGTGGATGTACAGTGCAACAGGGTGTACTGGTTTCTAGTCTTCCCATGTTTGCGGAGTAGTTTTAATTGTCAGGATGTTCCTATCCCTTCCTCTAACTAAACATCTCATAACGACTTTATCTCATAAAAGTTTTACACCAGTATAAATCTGGTGGATTTAGTCCCGATTTACACCAATGGTAAGAAGGGGGTGAATCATACCCTGTGTTTCAAAGGCCTGGTGTAAACACACTCCATGCTCCAATTTTACTAACGGTTTGATTTTAAACAGATTTAGTTAAACCAGTGCAAAATGTGAAGTGGACATTCTTATTTGAATTTAAACTGGGCTTATTGTGGTTTAGCTTAATTCATTTAGGATTGGCTTAAACTAAACTGAAATAAGACACCCAAAAGAAAGAGAGGGGCTTTTGTACCAGTTTTACTAAAGTGGTTTAAAGAGAGAATTAAGTGAAACTGATGCAACAGGTCTAGACAAGACCTGTGTGCTGACAGCCCTTATATTGAACTAGTGAGGTCATGATTATTTCAAATTAAGTAAAAAAGTGTCTCATTTACATATTTTTAATACAACATCCTAATATTCCTCATTTTTTTCCCTGTCAAGCTGGCGGGATCTCTGCACTGATGTGCTGATCAGAGCTGCTAGTTCTTTTTAATCTTTTCAGGCAAACAAAATTGTTTATCTTAGCCGAGCTAAGTCAGTTCAAACTTATGCAAAAGCTGTTCTTAAAATGCCTTTCCTTCTACATTCAGCTCAGATTCCTCCGTGGGGAGCTGCCTGAATCTGTCTCCCAGCAGATTCACAAATGTCACCAAAACCCACCGAGTACTGACATTTCCAGCACTTAGCTAAGCTTCACAACAAGCTGCTCTCAAGATAGTTGGACTTGTTGATTTTGGGGCGGATAAATTTTAAACTGCGATAGGAAAATCACATGACATTTCCCTCTTTTTTTGCGGGGAGGGGGAGACGTTAAACACGTCTGTAAAGAAAATGTCCCAAATATTTCTAGGGACCTAAATAATCTTTGTAAATGCTTCTTGTGTACAAAGGAAGAATTTGTCAGAGCAGAACAGACCACTGGTGCATGTGTTGTATGTTATTTATTATTTCTACTACAGTAGTATTTAACAGGACATGGTCACATTGTGATCGCCACCGTACAAAACAAAACAAGACGATGGTCCTAACCCTAAAGAGCTTAAAATTTAAACTGAAGACAGAAGACAATAGGTGGAGATGACAGTGGGTACAATACTGGTTTCAGATGAATTTTAAAATGTCCATTAAGCAGAGGGAATGTGGGTCTAGTTGATAAGGCAGATGACCGGGAGACCAGACTTCTATTTCTGGCTCTGTCGCTGACCAGTTGTGTGCCCTTGTACAAGTCACTTCACTTCTCTGTGCTTCAATCACAAATCAGATTGCAGAAAGCCAGCTGCTAATTTGTGATGAATCGATAGCCAGATTGAACTCGCAACAGAAGAGGCCACAGATTGCCTTCAGAGGCAACAACTGATCATATGTTTTTAACTTTCCTTTTCTGTACATTTTGCTTATTAACAGCAGGGGAAAAAATCCATCATTTTCTGGGTAGAAGGGAGGAATGGAGCCCATCTGTGTAAGAATTTATTGCAAGCCTGATAATGACAGCATCATATGGATGAGTTCACCGTTTGGAATGGAGGGCAGGCTGGAAACCATGGAAAGCATAAATACGATTTTGAGAGGAAACACAACACCCCTAAGTAAGGATTTAACAAAAATCAAGTTAGCACAATACTGAGCTATCAGGTTGCCCTGGTGTTGTAAGTTCAAAGAATAAAGCAATGGAAGAGTTCATATAAAGGTGTTTGAGAGGTAAGGAGCATTGGTTAAATGTATCTATGTTTAAATGCTACCCATCATCATCATAAATTAACATGTAGATGTTTTTTCTTGAGGCAGGGCTACAACTAGAAATCAATACATTGAGGTCGGAGGTGAATCTATGGAAATAATCAATTGTGTTATTGAGATCCTATAAAAATTCCTCCTAAATCAGGGCATAAACCAATCTAAAATTAATGGGAGTTAGGGGGAAATTATCCTTTGGGACAGGTCATCTCCTAACTGTGTACTGTGGGGATTCCTTGTATCTTCCCCTGAAGCACCTAGGACTGGCCACCATTGGCAAAGAGCTGATGGAGAAGAAAGACCTCTGGGCTGATCCAGTATGGCAATTCCTATGTTCCTCTGTCTTTGCTGCTGTATTGCTATTTGATGCCAATCTCTTGTTTTACCAAGGAGAAGACTTAACAGAAACAGGCTTCTGTAGGAAGCAGTGGATGATAAGGGCTGTTTAATGTACTCACTAGGTTAGGAGGAACATGAAGAATGGAAATGAAAATGGAGATTGGCCAATTTAGGGAACTTTAATTACCTAGCTATACCTGGGATATTTATTTATCTGAGTGACTATTATAAAATTTCTGTCACCTTGGCAACTAGGCACTTATTTACAAATTTTGAAGAACAAATGGCATAAAGCTACCCACACAGTATGTAGCATTCATCGAAACAATTGCTGCTGCCATCAGAAATGTAACCCCAAAACAACTGGTACAGGCACATTGCATAAGAGAATAAAAATACCTGGAATAAAAGTTCTCTTTGCCTTTGCTTTCACTGAATTTCCTGCTTATTGTTGCAATAATGACCTTGATTTAAGACATTTCCGAGAAGTTGACAGTCAACTGGGGTTAACTGGGGATTGGCTCTTGCAGGCGATCATTAATCCCCAGCTAATGCCATGGGCCCAGACTGTGATTGCCTAAGTGTATTTGAAGTTCATTAGCAATGATTACCCTCAGAGGGGTGACATGAGTCAGTTTATGAGTTACCACTGGAGGAATTATCCAACACAGAGGAAACTTTACCTCATATTTAGAGCCCAAGGCCGGGATTCAGGAGAACGTGAATTAGATTCACGCTGTGGCCTTAGGCAAGTTACTAAGGACAAAATTTTCACAGGACGCCACTTAAGCCCAAATCAAGACAACTTGTGTCTGATCTTCAAAGGTTCTGTGAGTGCTGAGCACTTTCTGAAAATCAGGTCCTTTCTTGGTGAAGCCAGTTTTTTAAAATGTTGCCTTTAATTTTTCAGTGCCTTCGTTTCTCCGTCCGTAAAAGGAGGAAAACAGCTACCTCACAGGATGAAGTTGAAGCTCAGTTTGTTAAAGACCTGATCCTCAGTTCATAGGAAGTCAGCGATGATTGATCCCTACATAAATTTTAAAATTTGTGAATGGAAGGTGCCATGGAAGGATAAAATATATTACAGTGCGCGTGAGAAAAGTTTTTTGCCTGATGTGCTATCGAACTACAGAGCCTGACTGTTCAGATTTACACTAATCTATATAAAGTCAGCTCCACTGAGTCACATCAGCAAAAACACCGGTGTGAAATCACATCCCCTTGCAAACGATAGATGGAAGGGGGCTGATAGGTTATTGCACTGATCTCTCCAGGCAAGGCAGGATTGTATCCTACCTGATGTCTTTAAGTCATTTGTCTCATCTTACAAGGTAGCTCCAAAGTTGCCTTGTAACACGTATTACTCAGTGTGTATCAAAATGTTGTCTCAAGCATCCTGTTGCCCTCATAGGCTCCTGCATTGCTTCAGAGAAACTGAGGCATCATTAGCAAACTGCTTTACAATGCGAAGAAGCAGCAGGCACCAGGTCTTCCTTAATGACTCTTCTTATAAAATCAGATGCAACCCATGATGCAACAATCAGGTGGACCCATGACTCCATACAATACCCCATGTATGATAGAGCCCCATGTTTATATAGCACCAGCACAGTAGTGGTGCTCAGTAAACAATAATATACAAAAATATCCAAATCAACTAAGCAACCTCCCACACTCCAGACAAGTTAGAGTAGAGATTTGATCTCATGCATTAGCTAAATCTCAGCTACAGAGATTGTTAGTTTTAAAATTGGCAGTTCCCGACAAGTCGATTTTGGAGGCTTAATTTCAGAAATAAACTTTGCAGATATGTCACAGATAAGCTTAAACACATGTGATTGAGAGTGGGTCAAAATTTTTCCCTTGAGCATTCTTTTTTTAGCAAAAAATTGGTTTTTAACAAAATGGAAATTTGTGGGAAAATGTCCATTTTCATAGAGAAAAAGAACCACCAATTTTTCCTGACCAGCTCTACAAGTTGTATCCATAACAAAATACAAATCTGTACTGGCAATCAAATTCAAACCACCCCATATGTTGAAGGTATTTGATGTAGGCTTTTTAAAATAATCTGTTTAGGTATTTATATAGCAATGGTTATCGCTTTGACTGAAACCTTCTCAATCATTAATGAATGAGTGTATCCTGTAAGGAAGAAATAATTCTCTCCATTTTACAGATGGCAAGCAGCCACAGATAAAGTGACTTGCCTAAGATCACACTAAAAGTTTATGGCAAAGCTGGGAAATGAAGTCAGATTCTCCCATATCCCACTGCACTACCTGAACCACCAGAGCATTCTTTCCTCATGAGCATAAAGACCTTCGTAGCATTTGTGGGGTTTCAGACATGGGGTTTGGCTTGAGGTTGATTTCTGCTATAAACCTCACATTTTCACCTTGTGCCATTCTCTACACTGGAAGCTCAGTAAAGCATATTATGCACCATGAAGTTTCACCCAGAGTTGTATGAGATCATTTCTAGCAGTTAATAATATCTTCATCTGGCATTTTTCAAGAAATGAAGAAAATTGGTGAGCTTGAAGGGACACCTGCTGGTGAATGGTGACATTACAAATAAGCCACTCCAGCCTTATGTTATGGAGCATATTATCCAAATATTGACGTATGTCTTTGTGGTGGTGGGGATTCACACGATGTTACAATCTGTGTGTATTCACTGATCAATAGGTTGGCTGGAGGAGAGGAACTTCCATCAAAGAAATGCAATAGGCAATTTATTTCATCCAGAATTCAGCCAGTAATTGCATTTAGGTGACCCAGTTCAGCTGGGTCACTGGAAAATCTCGCAATGTGGATGAATCAAATTCTGCATCTGCAAAACAGCATCGTACTGTTCAGTCAGCACTAGAGTGCTGCTGATCTTATAAGGTCCAGCCAGCCACCCTGTCCAATCACTAAAAGGGAGGAGATTGGAAGGCACTACAGAAAATTACTATGGTGAGTGTGAGAGTGCAAGAAATAGGGAAGGTGGAAGCAGAGTTCTAGTTGGACAATAAGGACCGGAGAGGGGAGCAGTTTGCGGGAGCCAATATGATATTTTAGAGACTATCCAGTTTAGTTCAGCATAAGCTTTTGTGGGCTATAGCTCACTTCATCGGATGCATTGAATGGAGATGAAGTGAGCTATAGCTCATGAAAGCTTAAGCTGAAATAAACTGGTTAGTCTCTAAGGTGCTACAAAGTCTTCCTCGCTTTCTTTATGGATACAGACTAACATGGCTGCTATTCTTGAACCTGTCAATATGATATCTGAATCCCCCATGCTCACTTGGTCCAGGGATTACTGGGAATCAGGAGAGCTCAGCTTATTCTTCCTATGGAGATCGGGCTCTAGGAGATTGTACCATGTGGCATGAGATGAGGCAAGGTGCATATTTTCAGATTGATGTATAGAGGGTACAAAAGCTCCTGATGAACAGGTCACTGAAACACCATTACAACTTCAGTCCAGCAATCTATTTAGTTCACTCACTCACTGTGACACCCACCCGTTTCCTGAAACCAGGGTAATCTCTGTAGGGCAAGCTGCTCTCTTGGCTTCCCTCTATAAAAATCTGAGCACTTCATTGCAACAGGATGCTGTTTTGCCTCATTAAAATGTTGCAGCACTAGAGGGGATTATATTCCCTTCCCCAATTAAATTGGACATTCTTTGTAATAACATCTCATTGTACCAGTCTAGCCACATGCCTTCCTCTCCATGTGGTATGGATCCAACTCTCATCTGCCCTGCACCCTGTGTTGTCACTTATGCTTGTGCCTGCTGAAAGCAAAGTAGGTGTCAAACAGTCAAAAATCTGGTTTCATTCTGAATCAGAGCAAAACTCAAAATTTTCAAAATTCCCTGCACTGGAAAATTCTAAGGGAAAAAAAATGTTTTGGGTTGTTCAAAAGATCCTTTGTTATGATTTAGACTTTATAAAATTTTGTATTACAAAACAATATATATTATAAAACAAAATACAAATATTCAAAAGGAAAAGTTGTTTCAATTTAAAAAAAATTGCTTTGAAAATGTCAAAATGTGAAATTTTGACATTGTTGGAGCATTTTTATGCCCCTCCTCCCCAATGAAATGCTAGTGAAATAAACCCAGTTGGGGGGAAGCATTTTCATTTCAATCGGAATGCGTATTCCACCAGAATATTGTTTCATCTAAATTTCTCCAATTTAGCTTTATCTACAAGAGTGCAAGAACCCCAGGTGATTTCTTGGTTTGAATCTCTTCTCTTGTAATGGAACATGGATTCTAATTTCCCATGCACATGTTTGGGGAGCTCTAGTTTGGGTGCACTAGGATGGGAAAGGATATGTGCAAAGGACAAGAACAGCTCTACGAGTGTTGGTGGTCCCAGAGAAGCCATCTCTGGGTGGGACGAGGGAGAGCCATGGCCTGGGACCTGAGGCACACCACCAAAGCTGTGCTGGGGAAGCAGAGCCTCACGTTGGTTGTACAGGAATTGCAAATCTCACTTCACCGCATTCCCACAGAGAGGGAAAGTGACTGGCCTAGGGTCTCACAGTAGGTCAGTGGCTGAGCTGGTGAATAGAACCCAGATCCTTTCAGTCCCACTCCCTGGCCTTAGCCACTAGATCAGTGGTACTCAACTTTTCCAGACTACTGTACCCCTTTCAGGAATCTGATTTATCTTGTGTAACCCCAAGTTTCATCTCACTTAAAAACTACTTGCTTACAAAAATCAGACAAAAATACAGAAGTGTCACAGCTCACTGGTACTGAAAATTTGCTAATTTTTACTATCATAATTGCTAATATAATTATAAATAATTTGGAATATAAATATTGTACTTCCATTTCATTGTATAGTATATAGAGCAATATACACCAGTCATTATCTGTATGAAAGTTTTAGTTTGTACTGACTTTCCTGGTGCTTTCTATGTCGACTGTTGTTAAACTAGGAAGATCTCTAGATGAGTTAATGTTCCCCCTGGAAGAGCTCTGTGTACCCCAGGGGTACGCATTCCTCTGATTAAGAACCATTGCACTAGGGGATGGGGGAAATATGTGCAAAAGGACAGCAAGGCTGGCAAGCACGGCTAGTGGTGGTCCCAGAGAAGCCATCTCTGGGAGGGATGAGGGAGAGTCACGGTCTGGATCCTGCTGCGCAGCACCAAAGCTGTGCTGGGGTAACAGAACCTCACACCCTCACTTCCCTGCACTCCTACAGTGAGCTACTGCCTAGGCGCTTTGCATCTTCTTTCTTCCCTAGTGCACCTCAGCCCCTGTGCATGCATAACCAAGAGTGTCACCTTGTGGCTAAAACTCTGGATTTAGGCTATCTAGGTTCATTCTCTGCACTGCTGGAGATTCTACTCGTAATCTTGAGCAAGTCAGGTAGTATCTGTGTGTTCCAATTCCCCATCTGTGAAATGAGGATAACGATACTTCCTTTGTCTATTTAGATTACAAATACTTTGGGGAAGGCACTGTCCCCTATGTGTATATACAGCACCAAGGGCAATGAGAATCTGGGTGCTACTGTAATTGTTTCTTCATCCTAATCCTAAAAAAGTCCTTTGCTTTTTTTGAACGCTCGTTAAGTCCGCCGGGGTTGGCCTCGTATCAAACCTCCTTCCCACCCTCCCCCTTTCATCTATTTGAAAAGTCAGAATAAATCCTTCAGATGTGGTTTTTATTTTGAAAATAAGTGTCCTTCTGATCTCTTCTTACTCAGAGAGACAAACAAACAGAAATCAATGCCAGCAGCACGGTGCTCACAAACAATCTTAATGCAACAAGCCTGTGTGTGTGCATGTGATGGGGAAGGAGGAGATACTAGAGGGGGGAGGAAAGGTTTCAATTTCATGCTCCCAGGAGGTGGTTATTACAGGCAAGAGTGTGTAAAACATAGATTTTTAAAGTGATGGAAAAATACTGTGCCAGTGCCCCATGTATGGGCTCTGCTCTTTGAATATCCTTTAGTAGGATGCCTGCTCTCTATGTCATTCACACTGGATGATACTGTGGTTTTTTTCCTTCACATATTTAGTTGAGTGTATTAAAGAAAAATCCATTTCACCATCCCTGAGGTTGCAGGATTGATCCTTGCTGTTTCTGGGACAGTGTGACTATACGGCACCCATCAGAATCCATCACATAACAGCTGTAAAAGAGACAAGGGCCAGGGCTGCAGGTGGTCACAGCATTGTGACGGAGAAATGAGATAGGGTGGATTGGGGATGGATGAGAAGACGCAGCGTGTGTCTAACTGGATTTATATACTGCCCCTGTTGCCACAGTAAGGTCATAATCACTATTTAATTTACCTCCACAGCACCCAAGAGAACTAGATCCATATTATTATCCCCATTTTACAGATGAGGCACATTAAGAGGTGGGGACACATTTCCATGTTCTTAGCACACACACTGATGGCCACTTATCAGAAAAGCTCAGCTCCCATTTTGACACCTAAAAAGGGCTAAATTTTCAAAGCAGCGTGCACAGTTCTTTTGCAAATCTGATCCCAAGTGATTTGTCCAATGTTGCACCTATTCTGTAGCAGAGATCTGGATGGAACCCCGCTCTCCTGAGTCCTTATTCAATGCTTAAAAAGCAAAACCGGCCTGCCAATTCTACCCGTCCTTCTTTCCCATCCCATAATGGAGACACTTGCTGGTTCATAGAGGAACAGCAATGGCTTCTGCCTCTGATGGAGATGAGAGGGACCACAGAAGAACTGAAGTCAACTTAAAGGGCCAAGGGAAGTGGGGAGGGCCAAGTGCCAGGTCAGAAGGGTAACAGGAGGGAGCTGGTGAGGGTAAGACAGACACCAGCTCATTCGAGCTCTGGTGAAGGGAGGGAGTGTCTGTCAACACACATCAATGGGTGCCATCTTATAAGAGGGGCGGGACCAACAAGAAATCAGAACCAACTAATTCCAGAGGACAAATGAAATGTGCAGGGAAAGGAATGGAAACAGAGACTGCCAGAGGGGAAAACGGAGCAAAGAACTCCAGACAGCCCCCCCTGTTCCACATAGGGAAGAAAACATGCTGGCCTGGAAACTCTGGAGATTGAAGTTCTCTGTCAACCGCTAGCTTCTTTTATACACTGCCCCTCTCAGTGTGTCCCCATTCTACTCTGGGTACGTCTACACATGAGGCCCAGATCTGTGGGACCCGGGCTTGTGGAGTTGGACTTTCCAAGCCTGGACTTGAGCATCGACACTGCGTTGTTAAGCTGGCTTATAGTTGCTGGACCTGGGTCTTGCAGCCATGCTAACATGTCCGTACTGCGCTGCACACACCTTCTGAGCGGGTTTTGTGGCTTGACCTGCATCCTCACTGCACAAGGACAGGGCTAGGACCTGCGTCACAAGGAAACTCAGACTTTGACCCACACTCTTAGCAGGGTCCTAATACCAGGTCATGAGTGCTTGTTGAGCCAAGTCAGACTGGTGTGTTGACAGACGGGGGGCCGGGGGGGGGGGCTGAAATCTGAGTCAGGGCCTGGGCTTAGTGTTTAGTGTAAATGTATGCACAAGGGTGATAGTGTCGGGGAGACAGGGTCAGTCCTCTTCTATCATCTCTCTGTCAAGGACTGTCAAACAGATTCTCCAAACAACGTTAAACTGGTGTGTGTGGGGGGGTGTCAAACAGCTGTCATCTGGTAACAACTACCAAACAAGGAATGGATTCCAGCCTTCCCCTTAAGGAGATATGACACTACTGTTTAACAAAGCCTTGTTGAGATACCCTACTCATTGTTTGCCGCCCTCGTTGTCTTCACTGAATGCTCGTTTTTATGAAGAGAAGCAAAACAATTTTCATACACCAAAGATGAAAGAATATAATTTCTACCTATTTACTTCTTGTGTAAACTCTTATCACCATGGTATCTCAGCATCTCACAGTTGTGAATGGATTTTATCCTCACACTACTCCTGTGAGGCAGGAGCATTATCCTAATTTTACACATAAAGAAACTGAGACACAGAGCAGCTTAAATGATTGACTAGAGTTGGTTGGGAGAGCACTTTTTTCCTATGTGGAAAAAATTAGTGTTCTTTTAAATTGTTAATCATCTGAACATGTCCATACTGCGCTGGTTGAAAACATTTGATTTTTGACGCAAGTCTGAATGTTATCAAATATGACTTTTTCATGCAACTTTTTTCATGAAAAAAAGCAAAAAAAAATTGTCAATGAAAAAATGTTTTATTTTAAAAAATCCCAAGCGTAGATTTCCCCAGTGTCAAGCAAGTAATTTGTAGCTGATATAGGAATTGTTTCCTCGTCTCCTGAGTTCTAGTCCAGTGCACTATTCACTATTAACACCACCTAGCTCTTGTACGGCATTTTTCATCAGCAGACCTCACAGCACTTTACAAAGGGAGTCAGTAGTATTATCTCCCTTTCACAGAAGGGGAAACTACACCATCCTTTCTACCCCCCTTTCTGATCAAGGAGAATCTAACCAGGGAAAGTTCAAATAAAACACAACAAAACACAAACAATCTCCCCAACCCAAATCTCAAACTGATCACCTTTTTTTAAAAAAAATGCTTAACATGTTTTTAATTATTAATTACTATTATTATTATTTAATTATGGTTCACTACCTGCCTCTTCCTGGTGGCAGCTCAGGCTGGATGTATAGAGACTGCCATGCTGCAAATAGAACATTTATGTCATGGAGATTGGCCCATCCCAAACCAGAAAAGAACTAGAAATCATGGAAAGAAACCTGCTCCGACAAAAAATTCCAACCCAAATAACCAACCCTAAAGGTTCAAAACTAGAAAGAGGGTCTTGGCCCAAAGGCCCCAGATCTGAATATCCTTAAATTGTCTGATCCAGATACAACTATGGCCCGAAGTAACCCCACAATGTCCCATTCAAATTTGCTCCAAACTTTGTATCTCAGATCTGAACTTGGCAACTTGGCCCCCTCTCCAGCTCAGCTCAGTTGAGCGTGAGCTGAGATTTTGTTGGGGTTCACCCTTCATTCTAATAGAACAACAAGACAGATCGGTAACGTTGTTTTAATTGACAGACATCAGAACCGAACTCATGATCAAATTAAATCAGTTTGTACAATTTCAGTCCTGGTAATGAAAAAACATGAGGGAAAAAAATGTCCTTTGTTAATCATGGGGCATCATCCTGCTTTGATTCAATTAAAACTTCTAAGATAAAAGATGATCTTTGGGAGCATATCAGAACCTCGAGGGGTTTTTTCTCTCCCTTTTTGCCAACTTTAAATATTTCCTAGCAAGCCTCACAATGTTGTTGATGAGCTGATGGTTAGCAGATTGTCAAAGTTTTGATTTGAAAGATGGTAATTGCAAGCATTATGTTGCCATGAGTATAACAAAAGAAAAATAAAGTCAAAACACTTTCCGTAGGCTTGTATTTCAAAATAGAGGGTTTTGGGGGGAGGAGGAGGGGGGTTTGCAAAGCTTTTCAAGTCCTTTTGTTTCAAGCTGATCCCTGTAATTAAAAGAAGTGATTAAAAAAAGCTGTCTTTAAATGGATCTGTGCATATTAATGTTCATTAAAATGTAATTCCCACAAAACAGGACATTTTAATCTATCCATACTTGGGAAAAAAAAGAGGAGAAAATCAGATTTTTTTTCCCTGCATGTATCCTTAGGCCATATGTGTTAATTACAATTTAGTTGTATAAATGAGAAAATTATACATTTGCAAGTAGTTAACTAGTTATTAACTCAATTATTCTTCAGAGGGTAGGGGGAAATTGTACTCACAACCATTATAGCCTGTGTATTAATATTTTACATATGCTTTTATTCTAGAGAGAAGGTAGCATCCAAGGATCTAAAACTATTTTACAAATATTAGTTAATTAAGCCTTATAAGTTAGATAACTGAATGTTTTATCTCCATTTTGCAGATGAGGAAACTGAGGTTCAAATGTCAAGGTCACACATGACCAGATTTTCAAATGCTCAGCACCCACAACTGGGGACAAATTTGTTCAAAGAGCTCTTCTCCCATTTACAGACCAAAATAAGGCCTAGACAGGCTCATTGTGGTCAGTAGCCATCATCGCCCATTGCAACATTCATGGCCAGATTTTCCAAACAGCTCGGCACTCAATATGCTGAAAAAATCTAGCCCCGGTTATGCATATTGAACACTCCTGGACCAAAATGCATTGGGGCAGAGCTGCAAACAGATCCCGGGATGCCTAACACCTAGTCCGATGCTCTACTTCCTCAGGAACACTTTCTCTCCTAGTTTTTCAAGTAGACAGCCCACTGTTTTCAGTCTAGCGCTGAGAACCTGTTTCTGAACAGTGACAATGTGAAAATTCAGCAGCACCTCGGGTGGGAAAGCATATTCACATATCCTGTCAGCAGCTGTCTTCACCTGTCTAGCTCTGCTCAAGCATCCTCTCAATGTGGGCCTTGTTACATTAAAAAAAAAAAGTATTAAGCCACATTAATTGTTCTTGGGAGGTGCAGGTCCAACAGGTGGGGCTATGGGAATACTGGATAGTGTCATATTAAATTAAATGGAATGCATGGGCCGAAGGGGTTAACATAACCCAGTTACTCTCCAACATATAAATAAAGTTTGGGGTTTGGTATATAGAAATCTCAGCCTCCTTAGTATTATGGGAAACATACTATTAGTTTTAATTAAAATGCTTTAAGAGTTTGGTATTATTATTATTTAGTATGGGGCTTTTCTATGCCCCCTCCCCCCCCCCCATCGTTATACTGCCTGGGCTTCTTGCATACATTAATGAATGTATCCTTGAGTTATCCCTGTGTGGCAGGAAGTATTAACAACCCTCTTTTTCAAGAAAGGGAAGCAGAGGTACGGAGAGATTATAGTTTTTGTCCCAATGGAACTGTCTTAGGGGAAATGGCCCCAGAGCCCAGCCAGGCTGCATGGGGAGGAGTTTCTGAGCTTGGGCCACCCCCAGCTATACTCCCCTTGACCACCTAGCAGGAGGAGAACAGGTGCCCAGACACCTCCCATGCCCGCAGGACGGGGGCTGGCCTGCTGGCTCCTTCTGCCTGTGCCTCCCCTCCAGGCTGGCAGCCCCAGGCAGCATTGCCTGCCCCCGATCCGGCTGGCCAGGGCCTCTAGCCCCGGGCTTGCCCACACTCACCTCCGTTCCAGCAGCCCAGGCCCACCAGCTTGCAGCACTCAGATGGTTCCCCTCTGAGCAGAGTGCCCTGGGCCGTTGTCCATGTCACCCACCCATAAGGCCGGCCCTGCCCACCACCTTTACTCCTGTTCAGTAGAACTTTCCCTCCCGGGTGGCAAAATTGGACTCAATATTAGTTGGGGTGACATTGTCTTGATTTTGTGTAATGAACTGGATAGCTTCATCCAGCTTTCTATCATGCTCTCTTTCCAACCTTGACCCCCCCCCCCAAAAAAAAAAGGGATACTGTAATTTCTGTCCCTACCAAGTCATGATTGCTCTAGTACAAAACAAAGCCCTAAGCAGCAGCAGTTTCAGCAGCAAGAGGAGTCCAACTTGCCTTGTAAATGAATGACAGACATTGCTAACTGGCAGGTTCCAGCTCCATGCAAAAACAATGAGAATTTGGCTGGGCTCCGTGAAGTGGAAGCAGAAAAGAAATACCAGCAATTTGAAGGACATATGCCAAAGTGCTGAGCTCCCAATGGGAGTCACTCTTATTCATGTCCTGTTAGTGGTTCTGCCAAAACAACCAAACAAGATTTATTTTTCTTGGGAATGTTGGCATTACTGGTTCTTTACCTTGTGGGAAGGCAAAACAGGGAATTGTCCCAGACCCAATCCTGTCCTCCTATCCCTTAAACAAAAAGAACAATCAGCAGCTTCCAATGACACATATTTTCTTAGGTTTAAAATTAGCAGCCGTGTTAGTCTGTATCCACAAAGAAAACAAGGAATACTTGTGGAACCTTAGAGACTAACCAATTTATTTCAGCATAAGCTTTTATAGGCTATAGCTCACTTCATCTCACTGTAGCCAATGCACTTTGCAGAGTTTAGCCTTGATAGTGCCATACTGAACTTCCAGCTGTATTGATTGTGCCTGTACTGCCCAGCTACCCAGGCAGTACAAGCTAAACTCTCTGGTCCAGATCCTGTCTGGTGTAAATTCACATCACTCCGCTGAGATCAATGGAGTGATGCTGACTTATATCAGCTGAGGCTCCGACCCCCAAAGTGCAATGGGTTAGGTATAAACAAAGATTGGTTCTCCAGCAGGAAGTTTCTTCTTTAGTCATTCCAAAGTCCAGGTCAGAAATCCAGTAGGCACATCCTCAGGAGATTACAAGTGTGTGTGTCTATAATCTTGCATACAGACACATTGCCCCCTGGTTCACTACATGCAGTCATTTGCACTTGTGCAAAGTGGGTGTAAAATACTACTGGTCTGATGTGGTAGTGTTACACCTTCTTTGCACAGATATGGAAGAAATCAATGGAGATGCTCCAATTTACACCAGGTGACGATCTGCTGCAGTGTGTCAGGATGTGTCTACACTGCAGTGTAAACGCAGGCTTTGAACACTGAGGATCAAGCCTAATCCCTCTTCTGTTTACACAAATTTTAATATATGAAGACTCAGAGTCCCAAGACCCTACAAGGGTGGAGGTTCTCAGCCAGAGTTAAGTTGGGTCCCAGAACTCAAGTCTTCTTCCTTTGCAGTGTAGAAACAACTCCACTGGAATCATGTTCTGGGAATCTGCCAAAAGTATCCCACAATTCCATGAGACAACTTTCTTTGTTCTCTGAACGATCAAGTTTGCTGGACAGTCAGGTTGTCCTATAGTGCACCACAAACAAAGACCTGGAGGGGGCTACATTTTGGGAGGGGGTTAGGAAGACTGGAATATAGGTGGTTGGACTCATGTCAGCATAATGCAGTGTAGATTCTGGAGCCTGAGATGGGAGCCCAGGGTTCAACAATTCCTAACTTGGTGTTACAAGTGAGTATAGATGTTCAAGCTAGCTCAAGTTCTACTAACACACGGCTTACACCGCAGTGTAGACATAGCCCCAGTGGCCCCAATATGTCAATATTCAAAATACTGCATATCCAGTTTTGCAGGGAAATAGGCTAAATCTTTTCTTTCTTTCTTTCATGTTGCTGCGTTTGCTTTTCAACACACACAGAGTAATATTTTTCACAAATGCTACCCTTAGTCTAACGGGCATGTAATGAACTGTTGATAGATGACAGCAATCATGACTGACTGCTATTATATCTTGTTCTGTGAGTGGCAGGATGAATAGTGTGAATTCATTCCAGAGTGAATGAATTCCTTTAAAGCACCTTTCATAAAACAGGAGCCTTCAAAGCAGGGTTATTGTTTCCAGCAAAGCTTCGATATTGGTCTAATTTATTTTTCAGATGCAGGGTTTACGTCCTTCATGTAAGTCTACTGAAGCTCAGTGGAATTACACCAGAGATAACTTTGGCTCTTAGATTTCAGTATAAAGAGGATGTCTTAGAAAAACAATCGCTTCCTTTACAGCATCGACTAATCATACTGCATTGTGGTATAATGCATGGTTTTATTGCTGTCAACTGGTGGCCACACAGTAGAGTGGAACTTAGCCCATTATTTGAATCTGCCACCGAGTAGCTGGATTTTCTGCATGTCTCTCTTGTATACTACTGCACCTAAGAATCTACTAGCATCCATAGGCAGCAGCACTCTGAGGAAAGCCAACAGAGATCTACCCAATAGGTCAACCTGTGGGACCTGCACTGAGCCAGTCTTAGAGTTGCCACATCCCAGGCTAAGTTTGGCTGAGCCATGCTAGGATATTTTCTACCTCTTGCAGGATTTCATCCCATTCTCATCACCTGGCATCCGCTCTACCTCTCTCCTACTGAGTAGGGTAAAATACCAGCACAAAGCTGGTATTATACCACATTCAAGACTGATTCCGGCTGCGTTACATTCCAACCGTTTACTGGAAGATAGATACTTTAATTTCACAAGTTTTTGAGCTGTGGCTTCATTTAATAAGGGGATTTTGGAATCAACCGTGTGTACTGGAGCCCCGAGACAAATGAACTAAAATGTCTGTCTACCGAGCAGATCACATTAGCAGTGCAAGGCAAGGGAAATCCATTTTTAAGTTCCCTTAATACACTTGGATATTTAATGTAGCTCTTATTTGGAAGTAACTTTACAAGACAAATATAACAGGCAGCAGGTTTATCTGAGAGCTTGCCTCTCCCCAGCCCCCCATCTCCAAATTCAGCTCAATTTCCTATTGCGCCTGGTCAGGAATTTTTTTGCAAAATGTGTTTTGGGATTGGTTTGTTTTGAAAATATCACCACACAACAGATAATTGCCCAGTGACCAGGACATTCAAGTCCCTGCCCTATTTGCTTCACATCTCCCACATCTCTAACCACTAGGCTGTGTTAGTGCTGGACTTCTAACCTGCTGGAGCTGTTCCACTGCATATAAATCATTCATTGGCCCAGGAAGAGAGACGGACTCTATAACCTGCTCATTATGGTACAGAATCAAACAAAGCAGGAATTTAAACCTGGATCTCCCTACATCCCAGCTGAGTGCCCTTACCACGGCTATTCTGGGATGGTCTCTCTGTTTTTTTTCATGAAAAACTTCAGAAGGTATCCATTTCATCCCAATGTGGAACAAAACCATATGGTGAAACCTTGATTATTATTATTATTATTATTTTGCAAAACAGAATTATTGTTTTCCAGATAGTTCTACTGCTATACAACTACAATCTATTCATGATAGTTATGTGACCCCTATACCATAGCGTCTGCTCCCCTCACAATCTTTTGGAATGTGTTTAGCATTCCACTAGCAGTAACGCTGTAGTGCCATCATCCCTGTTGTACAGATGAGCAACTGATGCCTCAGCAAACTAAAGCCTAGATTTTTAAAGGTACTTAGGCATTGCTGGGCTCAGCATAGCACCGCCAAACTGATTTAGGAGCCTAAATTCAATTTTCAAAAGGTTTATAAATCTGCTAGTGCTACTAAAGAACAGATCCACTGCTTTACTCATGCTAAAGACTCATGCTTTTGGTGGCTAAAGTGCATACAAACTCCCCTACCAGTCCTGGTGGAGTCATCTACTCACTATTGATTTATTCACTTTCTTTGAAGCAACACGTATTGGTCCCAGCCACAGGCGGGATACTGGCCCTGTCAAGACAAGGAACTATTTGTCTCCCAGTTTCTGTGTATAGGAAATGAGTCTTTAATTTCAGCCTTGGAGAAAGTAACATTTTCCAGCCTGCCACAGATAATCCTGTTTGTTTTCAAGGCAGCGCCAATCCATATTGATTTAAGTAGCGCACAGATCCTTCCCTCCATTTAATTAGCATTTCTTTCTCCCTCTCTCTCTCTCTCTCTCTTTTTTAAAAAACAGCAGCTCGACAACACAAGATCAAACAAATTCAGATTCTTGTGCACTATGTGACGCTTATTAAAAATTCATAAATATCTCGGATATTTCTTTCACAGCTCTGTTGTGTCCATTATAGAAGCCAGTCTCACAGCAGCCAAGAGAGTGCTGCAATAAGACTAACTCTTTACCTTAAGAAATCAAGATCCAGTCTATGTAATAATGATCAGAAAGAAAAGCTATCAGTTGGACTGTACTGATGAACTGTTTTCAGGTACTGTGTATTCTTCACACTTGCAAGGCATTTGAAGCATTTTTACCAACTGCTTGGTAATGCAATCTAATATACATCTTGACCTTCCACTTAAAATACAGCTATTATACCGGTTCTTCAGTTGCCATATTTCATCCTCTTTTTGCACACCTGATGTGGATCTGTGATCCAATGGTGTATCTACATATTTTAGAAAGGATACTACTGCGGCTTCTCTCTTGTTCTATACCACTTTCCTCTATGGAAATAACTTTATAGCAGAAAATCTAATCTATCACATCCAAAACCAAAATGAAGAACAAAAACTATGTTAAAAGAACATTAAGGTTGCAAAGTCAAGCACTCAGGAAATGTCATAATTAAAGTTGTCCCTGCAATCTTAATTCACCCTCCTTGTGAGTATGTATTATGATACAATCTTTAATTACATGAAGAAAGTGAGGAATACTTGTAGCACCTTAGAGACTAGTGCTACAAGTATTCCTCGCTTTCTTTACGGATACAGACTAACACGGACGCTATTCTTTAATTACATGATCATGTATAGTAGTTTCCATAAGACATCTGCCTCATTCATTACCCTAGATGGACTGTGCTTTGGGAATGAATCCGGGTTATGTAGTGAATGAGCCTGTTGATTGTAGGACCTCTGCTCTGCTTCAGTTCTGGAAGAATTTGGAGGGTATGCAGTGAATGATGCAGTAAACTGCAGGAAGAGAAAGGATGTTTCTCTCAGTTAAGGCTATTGAATGTCACCCTGGAGAAATGGACTCTATCCCTGGTTCTCACAGAACTTCTATGTGATACTGACACCAAGACATAAACCAAACTTTTCTCAGGCAGCCCCAGCTAGTCCACATTTAAGTGCCAGCACTGATTGTAAAGCACCTAGCACATAGTGGATGCATGCACCTGTATGTAAATCATAATCATAAAAACAGTAGCGGCAGCTACAAGAGAGAATTAGGAACCCAGTTCAGATCCTACACAAGTAAAATGGCCTTGCCTGTTTGCCCAAGAATTTTTTAAGGAAAACTTTTGTTGGATAAAGTTAAAAATGTATTAGAGTTGCAAAGGCAGGAAATCTGCCAGATTGCATCCGAGTGGAGCCTTTTGTTCCTGCAAATGAAGTGACAGCATGTGATAAAAGTCTGCCACTTATTAGATTCATTGTTGGTTTTGGTTTGGGTTTTTTTTTAAACATAGCTACCAGATGGTTTATTCTGACCATTCTGGATCTTGCAGGTTTGAAAATTTAAGCCTGACACATTAAATGCTGGGATACAGAGCTAGACTGAGCTGTAGACTGTTCAGTATTTCTTCTGTTTTTTTGAACAGAGCACAAATGCTATGTCTGCATTCAACAATTTGATCTTTACTGATATAGTTGATGTATAACACACCCCTAAATTCTGGCATGCTATAGAACTCTGTTTAAGGCTGCACAAATCTTGATTTGCCCTTGGTGCAGTGAAAGCCAAATCTATATACAAATTATATAAGACCTGGGAGGGACAACTCCTATTTCATACACCAAGTCAAGACGTTCCATGTAGAGATCCCAGAATGCATTGCAAAACAGCACTGGTTCTGCTGTAGGCAAATTGACCCTTAGCGTTTATGGCCTTGTTTAATCTCCTATTCAGCTCATAGTGAAGTCACCAGAAATGACACCACTAATGATGGTTATTCGTAATCCAGTAGCACTTACAAAGCCCAATCAAGGATGGGGGCTCTTTGTGCTTGGTTCTGTACAAACCTATAGTGAGAGACAGTCCATGCCACAAAGAATTTACAGTCTAAATTGGCAAACCAGACACAGGGAATATTATTCCCTTTTACAGATGGGGAACGGAGCACAGAGAGATTAAAGCATTGACCTAAGAGTATCTGTGGCAAAGTCTATCTAGACTTAAACCCAGATCTCCTGAGTGCAATCCAGTACGTAGACCATAAGATATACTGATTCCACAGTTAAGACTGCAGCATACTGTAGCCTTTCTCCAACTGTAGACATCTCCCCACTTAAGATAATGCAGACAGACACTGGTGGGGGAGGATATGACTTTCAGCAGTGCTGAATATTTGTCTTCAATGCTGCTGCAGGCACTCAGCACCCCTTCACACGTGGCCTGAGTTTTAACATGCAGGAACGATTGCTTGCTTAGCCCCCTGCATTTGGAGGCCGCAGCCATACACAGCAAGCCACACCACATGTTTTATTGAATGAGCTGCCTTTTCCAATTGTTGCAGCTCCACACCCCTCTTCTGCAGACACTTTCAAAACGCCTCCAGACGGCTATGCTGTGCCAGATAAAACTCGCTGGGAATTAGGATGTTTGTCTCCCGCTGTGTGTTTTGAATCTCAGAAGATGGAAATAAATAAATAAATAAATAGCCCTTGAGTTTCCTTCTGAACCACAGTGCAAACCCTTCTTAAGACTGAAGCGAGTAGTTGGAAGAGCTTGGTTCACTTGCTCCATGCAAATATCTAGATTAACAAAGAGATTAATTATATCCTCACTTTTCTCCTTACAAAGGATACAAGGGTGCTTAGAATAACAAAAATACCCTGGATTAATATTGATAATGTGGTTCTGAGCAGTACAAAAGCAACTCTTTTTTATGTAGGAAGGGGAGGAAAAACTGTCAAGAGTGCTTTAGAAGCATGAATACATATTAAATGAGGAAGTCTCACAGGATGTGCTTTTGCTGTCTGGGAAAGAGAGCAGTAAAGTGTATTGGTCTCAAGGGATGAAATCAAGCAACAAGTTTCAGATCCAGATCTGCATTTGGAACATGACAGCACCTGGAATTGTTCATATACTGGGTGTTCATTTGGTTCATCTAACAGCCTCAAAGTTCAGGATTGTTTGGATCTGAGGCCTTGGGGCAGGTATGTGTGTGTTTTATTAGCAAGTTTTGCACATTTAACAGGGATGGATGGAGTTGTTCAGAAGCAAAAATCCCTCACCACCATGCCCAGACATTTGCCCACTGCAGAGCCAAACACAAACTAAACTATTGAAGTGTAGCCAACAATGTGAACTGATGAAATACAGTGAGGGAGAGAGAGAGAAAAGCTTTTACTGCATACATGCCATGGGATGGAGTTGGAAGTACTAGAAAGTTTTGAGTTTTTAGACCAGAGAGATTTTCACAATCTGGAATTCCGTTTTTGAATATTTGTCTAAATGGGACACAGATTTCACCCAGCACTAAATAACATATATACCGCTTAGGTACAGTTCTGTACTGAGATCACAGAAGTGTTGCCAGTTCTTGTGATTTTATTATGAGTCTTGTATTATTTGGTGTATGCATTAAAGCCCCATCTACTGGCGATGAGAACCTCAGACTTTTATTTATTTTATTTTATTTTATTTTTAAAAGTAAGTTACCAGCCATTGTGGTTGTGGAGAAAAGCTTGGATACACGAGGTGAGTGTACCCTAAAGATTCAAAAACCAGTCGGTAAAGGAAGAGAAGCCAAAATTAATTAAAAAAAATATCTCATGAAATTTAAGTCAAATCTCATCACTTTGGAGGGCCTGATTCATGTTTATAACTGCTTGAAATTGATAACATCCAAATTTGAATCCCAAATTGTATAATGACAGACAGACAGATAGATAAAACCTAATCAAAATCAACAGTCATGCAATTTTCTTGGCAAAGTACATGTTCATTCAACTCTTGAAATCCTAGCTTTACAGAGTAAGGTTTGTTTGTTTGTTTTTTTAAAGGAAGAAAAGAAACCTCAACAACCTGAAGTGCAGTGCCATCTGGTGAAAATTACTCAGCTCTTGCCAGGGGCAAGGCTGGGAATGTACTCTTTGAATATTGACGTGAATGTGAAACTCCAGAATTCTTCCTGTTGTCACTTGGGCTGATTCTCTGTATTCCAGCAAGCACCATGCATTCATCTCTATAAGTAACACATGTGATTCATCTTATAAAGTCAGAACATGCATGTCATATGGGGTTAGGGTGCACAGATGTCCTGATTTTATAGGGACAATCCCGATTTTGGGAGCTTTTTCTCATAGAGGCACCTATTACTCCCCACCCCCATCCTGATTTTTTACACTTGCTGTCTGGTCACCATACATGTGATTTGATCTGCAAAGTGTGTTTTATTTGCAGCACAAGTTCGAATCCCAGCTACTGCATAGCTATTACTGCTAAAATGGGTTAAGTGGAGAATGCACACTGGCTTTTGACTGGGGTTTCTACTAGTAAGAGAAAAATAGGAGTAAACAGTTTGTACTAAGTGGACCTCTCTTCAGAGAGGCTGTGCAAGGCCAAGGAACCACTGTTTTGAGGGTTTAAATTAGATTTAAATTGCTCGCAGGCCATCTGCATGCAGGGTATTTCACCCATTGTGCAGTTTAATGTGTGAAGTATAAAGAACTTCAGCTGCAAATTCAGCTTGATCAGCAACGTCTGCAGCTGCAGTTAAAAAAAAACAACACAAAAACACAACCCCCAAAATAATAACTATATCAGAAAAATGTACCTCACCACTAATGCCACATACAAAGCAGAGAGTAAATTGTATATCATTGTTACTAAACACTGCAACTCAATCAGCTAAGTCTGCAACAGTTTCACCTGAAAATGCACATTGCTTCTTTACAGCAATGAACAGATCAAAGCACAAGTTATGAAGTTTAATCAAGAGATTATGCAACTCTATCGCTGATGTGTGTGCAAAGGAAATGGGTTAAGTACATAAGGCTGGTAAATGAATCAAAAGACAGTTCTGAAAGGAATTACAGAAGCTGGAGATGGGTAACACTTATGAAAGCATTGAGTTCATCCTCTTTGCTGGAGATTTATTCCTGGCAGTAAAGGCAGATTAAGGTAATCTGTGGTCCCTGGAACATGACAACATGGGGCCTGGTCCTGCCCCCATACCTTGGCCCCACCTGTACCTGAAGTTTCAGTGGCAGGGTCCTTCCCCCTTCCCAGAGAGGCCGGGACAATTACTTGAGGGTCACTTTGTCATATTAGGAGTGGCAGCAGTGTCTCCCCTCCCTTTGTGATCTCAAGGTTGTCAGCAAGAGTTTCTCTTTCCTCCAGCATGGTAGCAGAGAGGTAGCCTGGTACTTACTCCAGCAGCCCATATGTATATAGTTGGTTGTGGGGCCTAGACACTCCGTACTTTTCCCCACCTCCCACACACAGTCCTTAGTTGGGGTTGTTTTGATGGGACTTTCTTGGAGAAGTGAGTCTTGGAGTTAATACGTGATTGAGATGCATGGGGATTTCGTCTCTCTCAGTTATTGTATCAGGCTGTCTGCAGACTCAAGCAGATGCTGCATTAGTTATATTTGGGCCACATTTTAAAGCTTTTCTTCACAGCCATGGGAGCTACAAAAATATTATTAATGGGAGCCAAAATTCTGTGTTCATCACGTGTCTCCAGAAACTGGGGCCCTAGGAATTGGCCGATAGCACCTATGCTTTAATCTAGCCTTCCCCCACAGTACATTTTCTACTGATTTTCTTTGCTTGTTTCTAGCTCAATGGATTATTCTGAGGAAATTAAACAGAATCTAAATCTAAAAATGACTTTTTTTATTTGTCTTCTTTTAACACTCACTATCATACATGTTATTAATGTGGGACCTATTTGCCAAGACATTTGAAAAGCCAGAATACTGAAAACAAATAAGATGAAAACCATTATTAAAACAGGCATAAGACCATGAAAATATGATCATATCATGCCTGAAACAAATAGCTTTTTTTCAACCTGCATTAATAAGAGTATGGGTTTGGGTCAAGTGTAACAACCAAGGAAGAACTTCCATGATTTTTCACAGACTAACAAAATAAGCTATTTCATAGCTCTGAGGCTATTAAGGAAAAGATATCTAGAGTACCCCTACTAAAATGATTGCCATTTTCTTCTAACATTGAACAACAACGTTCCTTAAAACAAGGAAATCAGTATTGCTCCCAAAAGCTGCTCTCTCTCTCTCTTTCTGCTTCACTGGCACTGCAGAGCTTCTGCCAGGAACCTTCCCGACCCCTTCTTGATTTAAAGATGCTGTATACATATCCTCACAACCCTTACAAACTCCACTGTTCAAGAACTTCATCCCCTCTGACATCTACGAGAGAGACAGATGTTCAGAAATGTGTCTGTAACCCAATCTATTAAGTGCTTTAAAAACCAGAACATGAACATTAAAGGCCCCATGGCACTTCATATAAAAGTTAGGGTTTGTCTGGATGTCAGACAACAATCTCCCTTTCTGTTGTTACAGAACCTCCAAACTGGGGCCTTACCATAAGGCAAACTGAGGTGGCCGCCTTAGGTGCCAGACTGGGGGGGGGGGGGGGGGAGGGAGGGAGGGAGTCACTAGGACACAGAGTGTAGAAAATTGTGTCTGCTGCTGGTGCATATGTATCCTCTCTGCTCTAGATGCACAGTGATGGGGGAGTGCTGTGCTGGAGGACAGAGGGCACAAGAGACCTTTCAAAGTCGTGGCCCAAGCGAGGGGGTATGGGGGCATCTCCTCCTCCGGTGCCAAAATGTTGTGGGCAGGCCCTGCAGGAACTGGATACATTTCAGTGGTGCAGCATATATCAGTATGTGGCAGGCAGTGGGATTCTCTAGGACGCAAGATACGTGAGGAGGTTCAGTCTGGCTGATTCAACATGGGGTGGGCAGCCAAGAGACTCCGGTTTTATTCCTGGTTCTTCCATTGACTTACTGGGTGAACTTGGGTATGTGGTTTAAGCCACATTTCTGGGTTCCTCCATTTTTGGGAGTCTAACTAGACAATTTGGGTCAGATTTTTCAGAAGTATTCATCATATATAACTGTGTGTGTGTGTGTGTGTGTGTGTGTGTGTGTGTGTGAGAGAGAGAGAGAGAGAGAGAGAGAGAGAGAGAGAGAGCGCTGCAGATGTTCAGCATCTCCAAAAATCAGGGGCCCAATGTCTCAAAAACTGAGGCACTCAGAAATAGAGCAAATTTTCTGGCCTTAATGTCTCAGGGCATAAGGTTCCCCATCTGTGTTATAGGGGGGAGAGGAAGGGGTAACACAGTTCACGGTTATTACAGTGATGGGTGCAATATAAAGACCAAGGTAGATGAGAACAGAATCATTCAAACAACTTGTAACAGGATTAGCACCCCTCTTATGTTAATATGAGTTTGAGTATGAAAATCTCATGAGAATATATACGCAGCATTCATTTTCACCAAATGAACATTATCAGCTAATGAATTTCAAATTACATGTAGTCCCTATGCAGTGTAATATTTCTCAATTTAGAAACTGAGAAATACCTTTCTAGCATCTCCAGAATAGAACAGTGAAATGTAACCACAGATCTCACCCAGCCCAATTAAACAGGTGAATTTAGCTCCAATTTGCATTGGCATTTTGATGCATTTGCTTTTAATGAGGATGACTCCAGGGCAAACTGGCACTGGATTGCTACAGATTGAGGAACCACACAACAGCTAAAGCACCAGATGTAATTCATGCTCCTTGGGTTGTCACCTAATGGTGCCATTATGCCCCAGCAATCAGGATGCTCAATCCCATCCAGGATCTGACAACCCTTCAAGCACATTTGATATCCAAGCACAACAATCACTTATAAATGTTCATTGTCATTCAATCAGCTATTAGGAATGTGAAGTTAACTGCATTTCATTAGTATAATTTTTATGTACTTGTTTTCAAAAGTACATTTTTATTTTGTTTTGTGCTGCTGAAAGGTCCTGGATCATCAGTCTTACAAGCAGATTCTTAATTTTAGGCATACACTTAAGTGCTTTGCTGAAATAGGGCCGTATGTATGGCATGGGCCATAGCAAGCCAACGTTCCTACACCCTCAACTGCCATGCCAATGTGCCCCAACTTTCTTCTTCAAGTACAACCTCTTAAGGTATGTCTACACTGTAGATTTACTCCACATTCTTACGTGTGTTAGACCAAACCCCTCTACCAGCCATACACAAAACCTTTCAGCATGCGCTCACATGTGCTCTTGAACGCAGGCTTGCTTACACAGCTGAGGGTACAGGATATGGACCATTTTTCACTTTAAGGCATGCTCTTTCCTGTCCACTTTGTAGTGAAGATGCAGTTAAAGCATGTGTAGCTGAGCTCATGTTCAGATAGTCCTCCACCACCACTAAAGAATTCCCAAGATCTGTATGTTCTGGCCCTTCTACCTACTTACTTTCTATCAGGATGTCAGGCACTATACCTCATTAACCTCTGGCTTCTCCAAGGAGTGTGATTACCATCTAGAATATCAATATTGCTGGTCAATTTTGTGAGGTGGACCCCTTTAGGGAATGGACTAATTCACTGAACTACATTTCCATTCTACTCCAGATACCTTTTTATATTTGTTATAAAATGCAACAAATCCACAAGCACTTAGAATTTCATGATTGTCATTATACTACATACTGTGGCCTGTCAGAATCTCAGAGAGGTTATCCTCTTGTTCCAAAAGCACAGGCTCCAACCGGTCACCCTAAAGGAGAATCTTCCATCCCTGTTTTCAGTATAGGATTTCAGATACACAGTCAAACAGTTCTGATTCCATCCAGTAAAAAGCAGCAGTGAAAGTAAATGTAAACAACAAATGTTTGTCATTTTTAAGCCCGCCTTCTAGCACTGATTTTTGAGCATTTGTTTTAAAAGGAAAGCTTTATGTTTCACCTATTACTGGCAATTTCCTTGATTTTGTTTGATTAAGTCAGACCTTTAATGACATTTTAAACTCTTTTTTTTTTTTTTTTGGCATAGTGGTTTAAGGTAACAGCCCATTTTATATATTGGGTGCAACAGAGACAGAACTTAATACATATAATTATGCAGTTTGCAAATGTGACAGCTCTGATGCTACTGCAGTACAAGTCTATGCAGTTAAATTAAAATTATAATGATGGTAATTACACTAATTAGCTCTTTTTTCTAGTTTGTTACCAGCAAAGTTTTGCATATTTGCATGAGTAACAGCTACTTCAGCTTCCCCCTAAAAATCCACCATAACCAACACACTGAATAGCTGATTTAGCACAGGCCTGTAATACATAAGTAACATTCAGAGATAAAAAGTCTGATGCCAAAGGTGCAGACTTAAAACCTATACAATGTTTTTCATAAATTATTTACATGCACAGTCTAGAAACTGTAATGCTTAGATGTTTAGACACACAGAGGGTAAAATATATTTAATGAAATCAACAAAAAGCACTACAATGTATATATAAAAAGAAGTTGCTCCGCACATGACATGAAAACAGCTATGCCTCTAATTCTCTAGCAAACAACCAATGCTTTAGATGAGGCATCTAAGTGCTTGTGAGTTACACTATTACCACATAAAGTGTGGGGAGTGCAAATACACTATATATGCAAAAACCGGGGAGACAGGCCCCAAATCCCATGAAGATTTAGGCATGTGTGGAACTTTATGACCTGTTAGGAATCTCTCTGATATCACATTTAATGGTAAGCATGTGCATATGCCTTTACAAGACCAAAAGACCATATTGCCCTCAAAATTGCTACTATGTATTTCAAAACTATCATATTAATTATTTATTAATTATTATTATTATAGTAGCAGTTAGTGTGTGTCTACACAGCCCGTAGCAGTAGGGTGACCAGATGTCCAAATTTTATAGGGATAGGCCCGATATTTGGGGCTTTTTTAAAATATAGGCTCCTATCCACCCCCTTATCCCGTTTTTTCACACTTGCTGTCTGGTCACCCTACATGGCAGTGAACATCCCAGACAGGGTCAACAGAATTCCCCTTCTTCAGCTCGGAGCTGTACATACACGCTGGGGTTGTCTAGATAAAAGGATGGAAAGTTAGTGCATGGCAAGGTGGGCAGTAAATCTGGCTGCATGCTAACTGGCCATATGGACCCTGATACCATATACTTACTAAAAGTTCCCTACTGAGTTTTAATCTACTTCCATTTAAAACAGCAGTAAGACTTGAAAACCTTGAAGCTTAAATAGACAAGGCAGAAGAAGAGAGAAAATGGAGACAAAGATGGTGAAATCCAGGCTCTTTTGAAGTCCATGGGAGTTTTCCCCGCTGACTTGAGCAAGGCTAGGATTTCACCCAGAGAGATTTAAGTGCAAACCTGGACACTGCAGAGCCAGGAACAGAACCTCTCCCGTATCCCACTTTCCAAAATGAACAAAAATGTGTCAACTGAAAAATAGAGTTAATTGAAAAATGCCCATTATGTTTTATGTTTCAGACATTTTAAAAAATAATGTTTTTTTTTAAAAATCCCTACAGAAATGTTTCAGTTTTCAAATAAAAAAAATTAAAAATTATCATTTTTTGGCCTCTGAAAAAAATCAATCAAAATGAAACATTTTGATCCAAAAGCCTTTTTTCCCCTATAAAATGTGTTCTGAGGACATGATTTTCACCAGCTTTGCTTTTAAAACCAGTTTAATTGTAATCTAAATGTGGCTGCTTCTTCTCTATGCCCAGCTAAATAATTGTTTGTTCTTCATACATGTACCTGTCAGCAGAGTGCTTTAATATTGAATGAAGCCATTCCAGGGAACATCAGCCCAACATTCTTTGCTGTCTGACTTTGCAAAGGAAATCTATATAGACTCAATATAGAATTTTTAAAGCCTCTCATTTCTAAAAGGAATCAGGAATCCCAAGTCTAGCATCTTTGAAAATCCCAGTATTAATGTTGTGTGGCTTTAGTTTCTTAAGACATTGCTTTCTGCAGTGATACTTGAAAATGTATGTAGCAATCTGGCACTTATCTAAAAGCAGATTTTCCTTTTATGGACATTGAGTTTCCCTCTAACAGATTTGCACAATGTTGGCTGCGTGATTTGCAAACTTGATAATTCTTGAAAATGATCAAACCAAATATGATTAGGCTAGTTTGAAGGACTTTCCGTGTCTATTAGAGATTAGGCCTACAGTGTAAATAATGTGTCTTTAACAGTAAAAGTGGGATTGATAGTTGGATGTTAGGATTCAGATAGGTAGTCTAGATTCCTAGCTGTCAAGTCAAACTACGAATGAAATGAAATTTTACGAATGGTTGGGGCCAGTTTTTCCCCCAAGCAGCCATTGGAAAAGTTAAGCAGCAAATGAAACATGTAATGCCAAATGCTTAGAGATTTGGGTTTAGTCCACGAAAAGAAAAGTATTTCAAGATATTTTTTTCTCATTTTTTCTCCCAAAAGACAAAATTCCTCCTTTGAGTATTTTTGCACCATATTAGATCATTACTTTATGATTTTATTTATTTTTGCCTTGAGATTTATTCACTGTTTGATTTTGAGATATTTATAAAACAAACAAACAAAAACACCAGTGACTTAAAAACCCCAATGGCATCTACAGAAAAGTCTTCTCGAGGTAAAAATCATCTCTGATGCAAGCTGTTTTGACCAGTTTTCTCTTGGTTCATAATTAAACTGAAATGATGGATCATTAATCATATCAGATTCAATGGAGTTTGGCATCAGCTGTGTCAAATCTGTTGCTTCTCCCAGTGCACTTATTACAGAATAATTAGCGCTAATGCATAATTTTGTTTCTGTACCAAGAATGAGAATTTCTGTACGTAGAAACTTTTCCAGTCAAAAATGACTAAGGCCTAATCCAAATCCCACTGAACTCAATAGGAGTCTTTTCCTGGGCATTGAATCAGGCCTTGTCTTCCTAACAACACAATTCCACAACCTTTACTCACATTGAGCAACATTTATATGCCCAATTTGTCCCACTGAACTCAGTGGTTTCAGGAGTAAGATACTACTCAAAATCTGTAAAAGTTGCAGGATCAGGCCCTCAGATGGTCTCAGCAATGGGATGAAATGGATAATATTAGGTGGACTCATGACATGAGGCAGCAGGGACTGGCTGTATGACCCACTAGAAGTTATTTCCAACCCAAAGGATTCTGTGAAATTGTAGAGCCAAGGTGAGTGAGGGAATTTCTTGTATTGGACCAACTTCTCTTGTCTATAATATCCTGTAACCCAGTGGTCCCCAAACTTTGTATGACTGCGGACCGGTCAACACTTTTACAATTTTACTGTGGCCCGGGGCGCAGCGTGACCCCTTTCCCTCGGCGCGGCGCAACCCCTTTTTTTTTCCTCGGTGCGGCGGACCCTTGTATGTCTGCCGAAAAGCCGCCGAATACATTACCTCCAATTCGGAAGCTATCACGGCGGCGGCTTTTTGGCGGACATACAAGGGCAGGAAGTGCCCCGCGGCGTTGAGTGTCCCACGGTGCTGCTGAAGCGAAGGCGGCTGCGGCCCGGTACCAAATGATCCACGGACCGGTACCGGTCCTCGGCCTGGGGGATTGGGGACCCCTGCTGTAACCAATACGGCTAACACTATACTGCATACATCTCAGAAATTAGACACTCAATATCATTGCGAAGCATCAAATGGAAAATTTGGGCTAGTATTAGATTTAAAACCAAAGCATAATGGTGCTCAAAGAAGGATTTCAAGCACCATGCTTTGGTCGTAGATTCATGGCCTCTGCAAACATGTCTAAAGAAGGTAACTATGCTGAAAAGATTCACCATGATTAGACACAGAAATGGCAGGGAGAAATTGGTCTGTCTAGTTTGAGGCTTGTTCAGAAAGTCACTTTCCTTTCTGCATCACCTATCTTCACAGGATGACAGTGGACACAACTGGCATAAGTTCCCAGAATGTTCCTTTTCCACATGGGGAGGCTATGTGATTTCATGCACGAGACAAGCATGTGGGAATCAGGGGATCTGTGGTCTGTTCCAAGCTCTGCCAGTGACCTGCTATATGATCTCAGACAAGTCGTTTCACTTCCTACCCTTTGCCTGAGCTTGTAAGCTTTTGGGGACAAAGTATATCCATATTGCAGCTAGGAGCACGCGTCCCAGCTCGGACAGAGGGACGCACACTAGCTCGACTTGAGGTAATATGCTAACAATAGCAGTGTAGTTGGGGGTAGCTTGGGCGGCAACTCTGCCTAGCTACTTGAGTGCAATCCCGCCCGGATCCCTGTGGTACCTATTCAGGCAGCTAGTCTGAGTCACTGCCCGTGCTACCCTTAGCTGCACACTTGAGCTAGTGCTTGTCTGTCTACCCGAGCTGATAAACACGCTCCCAGCTTCAATGCAGATCCCACCCTTACTGTGTGCTTATACGGTATCTGCCACAAAGAAGCCCCTCTGTTGGTTGGGTTTGTAGATGTTCCTACACTAAATGAAATTAATAATTTACTGATGGGGCCTAGGTGCTGGAACTAAGGGTGCTGGGGGCTACTGCTGTACTCCTTGTCTTGAAGTAGTTTCCATTATGTACAGCGTTTACAGTTTGGTTCAATTGCTCTCAGCACCCCCACTATATCAATTGTTCCAGGGCCCCTAGACAGGGGATATCCTTTCTTCTGTTCTAACCACCAGGAAACAAAGAAATAGAACTCTCGGGATGTATTTCCCATTCTGCTATTCACTTGTCATTGTGACCTGGCTCTACCGCATTTTCTTTAACTGTAAAATAGATAGAGAAATATATACAAGGAGATGAGGTGCTCAAATGGCAGACACCACTTTATAGTAGTCTGTGCACCTGATCAGCATTTTCAAGACTGTTCTGTTTTTCATTATTCAATCTCTTTTGCAAGAGGTCAGCCAGGCCCTGCTTTATCCAGATGTCTGGTTATTTCTTCAAGCACTGGCGCACCCAGGCACTAGGAGGAGGAGGAAGCAAGTCTAACCTCCCTCACCCCATCCCAATTTTTCACACTTGCTGTCTGGTCACCCTACTTTAAACACAGGCTATGTCTTTGGTGCAAAAAGAAGTCTATTTTTACACTGACATAGTTGTATCGTGGTAGCTATCAGTGTAAAATCTCACTGCAGACAAGGCACAGGTAATTTTCCCCTTGATTTCAATAGTTGAGGTCAATCTTACACCCTTCAAATGGGGATTCTTTCAGCTACATGAAGGTAAAAGCCACAGTGCCTTGTCTCCACTGGGATTTTACATTCAGATAGTTGTCTTGAGTTAGCTATACCAATGTAAAAAAGACAGGTGTCTTTTTTAAAGCAAAGACAGAACCTAAAAGGACAAAACTGTAAGTCCTGACAACCCTTTTTCAGTCTGGTTGGACAGAGTTGAAAGTATGACAAGCAGAAACTGCATTCACCTCCCTTCCACCTTCTTTTTGGGAACATTTCACAATGCACAGCTTTGCTCATTGTTCACTTAATTTTGTGTCAAGCGGCACCAGGTTCAGCTACTGGGCAGCACACTTTAGGAAATGTGGACAAACTGGAGGAAGTCCAGAGGAGAGCAACAAAAATGATAAAAGGTTTAGAAAACCTGACCAGTGATAAAAGGATAAAAGATCTGGGCATGTTTCGTTTTGAGAAAAGAAGACTGATAGCAGATTCTATAACAGTCTTCAAATATGTTAAGAATTTTCATAAAGTGGACAGCAATCAATTGTTCTCCATGTCCACTGAAGGTTAGACAAAAAGTAATGGGCTTAATCTGCAGCTAGGAAGATTTAGATTAGATATTGTGAAAAACTTTCTAACTATAAGGACAATTAAGCTGTGGAATAGGCTTACAGTACTATAAAGGGGAATCAAAAAATAAGAGTTTTTTTTTTTTTTTTAGTTTCTTCTACTGGACATGAATTTATGAAGATTCATCTAAATGCAAAAAGCTACTTCATGATCCATTGTTATGAGTGTTGTTTAAAAAAGTGAAAGCAAAGCCACAAAATCAGTTGGTCTGTAGAGACAGCAAAAGTTTCTTCCTCAGCTTCCATGTAAGAGGCTGATAGATCCCTAAAACTTTTGCAGAAAATTCAACTGCTTTAATATCTATCTCATCCCTCAAAGTAGCTGAGTTTCTCATAGCGTGGGACTACATACAGTAGTTCTCAACTTGGGGAACTCTTTTTCATAGATTCATAGACTTTAGATGATCATAATGGTCCCCTCTGACCTGAGTCTGACCTCCTGCAAACACAGGCCACAGAATCTCTTTAGTCTACATGAAAGTTAGGATAGGGGTTCTGTACCAAAACTTATCAGTGTTATTCTGAAACTTTTTGTTGTTGTAAGATGGGGGTCACAAGATGGGAAAGGTTGAAACTCTCTGATATATTACAAAACATTGATGCTTTCCCCTCTCAAAGCCATCAGGAGAGGATGCCAGGTTGCCTGGGGAAAAGAAAGGGAAAAAGACCAGAAATGACTTGACAAGGGCAATGTTTGTTATATACAACTGTCTCCGTTCCTAAGTGGTCTCAGAACACAAGCCTCCCTTCAGGCCTGGCCTTTGCACCAGAACATTATAGGTGTCATGGTCTGCAGTTAAAGGAACCAGCATAGAGCTGTAGAATGGGTCATTAAGTGTGATGCTTACTCTAAACATTTAAGAGTTGGCTGTGATTTTCCTAGTGAAGCCCTTCAACCTATGCCCTCTAAAAAGCATTCAACTAGAACCAGTGTGATATTCATTTTCCTTTTGCTAGTCTAATTAGAGAGGCCTGGCCCTTATCCAGTACCCACTGAAGTCAATGGAAGGATTCTCACGGACTACTCATGAAGCATTCAGCAGATATTAGAGCTCGTCAAAATTTTGTCTGGCAAAGCATTTTTTTTTTCTGAGAAAAAGCTATTTTTAATTAAATTGAGATTTTTTACCAAGAGCTTATTGTTGAAAAATTGGAGAAAAAAATACTGCCATATTCAGTTGTTGCAGGGTACCCTAGGGAGTACCGTAGAAACGAGGCTCACACACAGTGGCTAGATGGAAAGTGGTGAGTTTATTGAAGGTCACCGTGCTGGGGGCCCCAGTCAGCACAGCCGCGATATGGAGGACCTGGCACATCCAAGCAATGCCCAGGGAAGAAGCCCGACACACAAGGGTGTGTCAGCACAGAAATACTCATGCTCATTTGCAGCTCATACATAAACATATCTTATGAATAACAAGCAGCAAGCACCTGTAGATTACACGCTGTCCAGCACTTGTTTTGCAACCCTGCCTCAGTTTACCTATTTAGTTTCACACAAGATGAAATTCACACAGACCAAGTAAACAGCTTACACAGCTGAGAAGCTCTTCTCAGACACATACACACAAAATAACAGGAACACAAGGCCATTCCCATACTGATAACCTTAATTATGCCATTCCCTGAAGGCGACTTAGAAGTGTAACTGCACCCCCTACCGATTGCCGTCACAATAATCTTCCGCTCACTACATCAGTTTTGGAGATTCTTCTCACCCCACCCTGCCCAGTTCTTTTATCAGCCTTTTTTTTAAATTTTCCCCTCCTTTTTCACTGAGGAAAAATGCAGAGAAAAATGGGATTGGAAAAGAGATGAGAAATTGAAAAATATATATTAAAAATTCATTTCAGTTTGATCTGAAATGTTCATTTGGTTTAATTTAATTGACAAACCAACAAATTCAGTGTTAGATTCTCAGCAAAACAATTTCACAGAAAATGCTTATTTCTCCACCGTCCCTAGTAGATATGTTCTAATTCATATGAAATCTGATTTATTGGATTGTATGGACCAAAATGGAAACACCTCTGATTTATGAAGCCCATTGTAACCCTTACCCATGTCATGAGACCTTAGGGGTGGACTGAGAAATGATAAGAACTTGCCTTAGCATGGGAGAGTAACATTCTTCTGAAGTGCAAACCTCACAACCAGCAGAACTCCTCATGCTCTTACCAAGTAAAACTGAGACAGCTACAGATGCAGTTAAACAGGGGGAAGAAATGATTACATTTTAAAAATTAAATTCTGCAAACAAGACCCAGCGTGAACTTTGAGCTACCTGAATCTCTTTCTCCTCCTTGGTCTCTCAGCAGCTTCTCTGATGTGATGCCTGCTTTTGCAATGCCTTGATTGCATGATTCTGGTCCATCCTAGAACAAAGCAAAGGACAGGTGCTTTAAATTCCCAGATTCCTTCACCTTGCAGGGCCCTGTGCATGAGGAATCCACTTGGTTCTCTCTCCTTGGCACTGGAAGACAAGGTGAATTCTCTAAATAGATCAGAGTAAAACAAGCTTTACTGAAGATTTAAATCAGAGGATTATAGGTTAAGCAAATGTAAATAAATCTTGAGTTTTGCAGGGTCCTCAGTACTACAATGTTAAGCTAGTTTCTTCAAGGTAGAGAAGAAGAAAAGTTAAACAAGGATGTGGTTCCAGAGATCAGCTCCTAGTACCTGATGCCTTGTTTGACTCAGCAATATATCCTCTTGCTTCTCTGATCCTTCCTTCTGCTTTCCAGTATGCCCAGGGAGAAAGTAATGAACATATTCATAGTTGCCTCTGTGTGGATATTTGCTCTTAGCTTATGCCCTAGTGAAATCTGGGCCCAATAATCAAAGGTTCGGGTATTGCGCTGGATTTGCTGTAGTCTTGCCAGTTCAGGGTTTCAGGGGCAGGTATTTCCCTATTGTTTTAGGGATAGCTGATGACCAAAAACCATTCCCTTTCCCAATACAATCTTGGAAGTTGAGCATATAAATCATATTTTGTTGCAGGCTGGATGTTCAAAAAAGGTGAGTAGCCACCATTGGTGGCAGAAGAGCTCAGCTCCCATTTAGGCACTAAAGTAAGTGGCTGGATTTCTGAACATGCTGAGCATGCTGGGGGCACACTGGCTGCTGGGCTCTGTGGGAAATCTGCCCCTAACTGGATAGATGATTCCAGTGTGAAGAACGCAGGATAATCCTGTACAGTTTTCATTAAATGGGCCCTCGTGACACGGATTACCGGCATGTTTGCTAGCATAGCTATAGTTAAGATTGTTCTGTACCAGCAATTTACCGCAAACTCTAATTTTCAGGGGTTCATTACTCAGTCATGGAAATTGGCTTTGAAGCTGAAATCTGATATACATCAAAGACTCATCTTGGGAACATTTTTTTTATTATTCTCGCTTTTAAAAAAACAACACCACCCTTACTGTTTTAATATTAAAGAAAGGAAAGAAGTTAAAGTTTATTTTGTTTTAGATTATTTTTTCCAGTGGTTCTGTAGAATAGCTTTTTGTTTTGTTTTGTTTTTCAAATAACCACTCTGATTGAAACCATTAGCCCATTATAACAGACAAAGGGCCAAATTCCCAACATAACTCCATTGAAGTCCATGATCTCTAGATGCTCAGCTGGTTTAGACTGGAGCAATTTCATTGAAGTCAATAGGTCAAATCTCCAATTTGTGTAAATCAACATAACTCAACTGAAACCAATGGTCAACATCCTCAGGTGTGTAACTCTATTGACGTCAATGAGATGCCAGCCAGGGTAAATCAGCATAATCCCAGTGAAGTTAACAGAACTACATTGATTTATACCAGCCTAGGATCTGCCACAATTGGTTCAGAAATATGAATAAAAAACACTTACATTCTTGCTCTTCCTTACAGTCCACCATAAAATGCTAATCTATAATCAGATTGTAAACCCTTTAGATTATCTCTTTGTTATAGGTGTGTACACTCCCTAGTATAGGGTGCTGGAGCCTCTGGGCACCACCATCATAATACAATAATTAATAACCAAAAATAAATCATGATAATTAATCCTTTTGTCTCCAAGCTTAGTCCTTTTTTCCCCTCAGCCTTTTCCAGACTTTGCTTGTCAAATGTGGGGGGGAAACGGGGAGGAGTGCAAAACAAAAACCCTTGCCTTTTTTCATATAACAAAACGATGTTGCAACCCATCTGCTCTGCAATTTGCACAGCATCTCAGCCCACCAGCTGACCTGCCTCTGAGAGAGAGAATTGGAATTATCCTTATGTAGCTGCATTACCAGTGGCTTGTGGTGCTAATGTTTGCATCTTTGGTACATAAATGTGGTAATTAGCAACCTAAAATATGCAAAAATGGGTAAAATAACAGCCTTATCTTCTGGAGTCAAGACACAAGAAAAAGTATTTGACTAATTTTTTTTAAACTCTTTTGTATTTTTATAGTTTTGGCTTCACTGCCTCAGAAATGTTGTTTTAAAAAAACAAAACAAAACAGCTGAAAGCGTGGCTTACAGGTGACACTCTTCCATCCCTTTGAAGCCAGTGGGAAATCCTATGTAATTTAGCTAAGCCAAAGGAAAGACCTCCTGGACAAAAGGTAGGAAAAGTTGCTTTTTATCAGAGATGTAAAAGGAGGCATACTCGCTGCTAGGCGAGGCACCCAGGGAGAAAAAGGAGGGTGTGTTTAATGAAGAGCACAGGGAGAAGAGAATAGCAAAGAGCATTTAGAATCTGTTTCCTTATGTTAATAAAAAACATGAACTAATCAAACAAGAAGGGAGCAAATGACAGTGCTGCTGGCTCAATGCAGAGACATTGCTGGGTTTAGTGTGTGTGGTTCTTACACCCCCTTTTTCCTTCCTTTTTTGTCAAATAGAAATAAGTATTCCGAAAATAACTTGGATTCATAATGGTGCCTCGCTATGGAGAGTTGCTCAGGACCTGGCATGTGGAGCTAAAATTGAATTCCCTCAATGCATGTCCATGCAACATATTAAAGGAGGCACCTCATAGTGACTTGTAAGATTTTTAACCACCTTTAATGTCCCTTCCCATGGAGTTACAATTGCTAAAGATAATCGTCTGTCAAGAAGCCCAATGCTTTGCAAATCGCCTCCATCATTTGAATGTTATGACTTGAGAGCTGCATTTGACTTCTTGGGTTGCATACAAAGATATTACTAAGGCTGTAAATTATAGGGGGGATATTTATCATTGCGAAAGATGGTTATTTTCTACTCTTTTGAGTTAGGGATTTTTTAAAAAATACAAGAATCAGAGAGGTAGCCCGTGTTAGTCGGGAATAGCGGAAGTGTGGCACCTTAAAGACTAACTAAAGTATTGAAGCATAAGCTTTCATGGGCTAAATGAAAATTGAAGCTTATGCTTCAATACTTTAGTTAGTCTTTAAGGTGCCACAGGACTCTTTGTCACTTTAAAAACACAAAAACTTTACTGAACAGCAGAGCTGAAAGGTGGTGGGGAATCCAGTCTGGAAACAGAGGACATCTGTCTCTCTCAACTTTATATAGCCAATGTTACTCAAGTGGCTCCGGATTCGGAGTGCCTCTGTTTTTGGATACCCAACTTGGATATGTTAGGTCTTATTTCCAGAAATGCTAAATCCCCACCATTCTGGTTGATATTAATCGAAGCTGTAAGTACTCAACCACTCTGAAAAGCAGTCCCCAAATGTCTGAAGTGATGTGAAAGACAGCTTCAATGTGCAATAGGATTTCGTTTACCCTTTTAATTACAAAGAGCTTCATTCAAGTAATAATAAAATTCTACCCTTCCATAGCACCTCTCATCACAGGATCTCAGATAGCTTTGCAAACCCTGATGGAGCCTGACAGTACACCGGGGAGACAGGGCAGAATGATTATCCATACACATTTTATGGATTCACGATGTAGAAGCAGCTAACTCTAGGTCACACACACTGAATTATGGCTTCAAATTTAATACTTGAACCATTAAACCCAAGGAATCTCTCAGTCCCTCTCTAAAAGTTCTGGTTTAGATCACAAGCTGCCTTTACCCTCTCTCTAATCAGAAATCAGTGGGAATTGCATCTGATTTTTTTCAGTGCTGAATTTGGCCCACAAAGGAGGAAGGAATTTTACAAAACAAATAAACATTTAACGTGTAAAGAATTTTTAAAAATAAGATTTGTAGGTTCCTCAGTCCACTTCCCCCCACCTCTGACCCTTTTCTCCTCTTGGCTTTCTGAGCAGCAATAAAAGTGCTCCTATACCTGGAGCAGATCAAACTGATGATCTTATGGCTCCCAGGGGGGAGTTGCCTCACATGCCTGGAGAGTCTGAAGTTTCCCCAAAGGCTCAACAGTTCACTGGGGCGTATTTCATCTGGCTCATCATTGCAAGCCTAAAGGGCAAACAGCAGAAGATTGAAAGCTTTGAGGGGGGAATTGGCTGCACGACTTTTCATCTCTGCCAAAACAGCTCCGGGCAACTCAAATGAGAGAGCCTTGTGCAGCTCACTTCTCCCGATGGGCCAGGGGAAGCAAGGAAAGAACTGTGACTATGTGCTGCCCCTTGTCCCGGCTAGAATGCAGAGTTACAATCTCGCCCACAGGGAATGTCTCAGAAATTGGAAGGCTTGGAACAGGACGTCATATTAGTTTGTTCAAAATATATTTTAGTAGATATCCAGATATGAAGTACATTTTTGTATTAAAACTGTCAGTGGTTGGTTTATTGCATATAATGATCCCTCGGAGACTTCTATACAACAATATCTTTCATGTGAACTTCTCCCACACACCCACATTGTTCTTCTTTTTCTCCATGAATTACACTTCAATTTGCACAACGAGGAGTTGTTTTTCTGTTTGTTTGGCTGGTTTGGTTGATGGTACACTCTTTCGCTAAGAAGACACCAAGAAATCGGTGCATGTTAGAGGGGGAGAGGATGGAAGAGGATGCCGTATTGTTACGGAGATGATAGATTATTATTTTCAAAGCTCTGAAGAGAGAGACTCAACCTTGTCCACTTTGATTTATGTTTGTTCATTCGGAGATTCAATAGGAAGGTCAGGTGAGCCTCGCCAAAATATTTTGTTATACATTTTCTCTAGTGAGAACAATGAAAAGCCGTTTGCCACCTTCCTCTCCTGCAACTTGTAATGCCAGCTAGGTGCATAGAGAGCAGCTGCTCCCAGCATTCCGGAGAGACTAACAAAATATCATCGCAAAACAATGGCACCTTGAAGACACCTCACTACAACCAAGCGTGTTCAATGTTCACGAGGTAGTAGTGACCTTTTTACCATCCTGATCAATAGAGCCTCTTGATCAGTTACTATTGGTCAAGCATTGGAATGGGTTGCCTAGGGAGGTGGTAGAATCACCTTCCTTAGAGGTTTTTAAGGTCAGGCTTGATAAAGCCCTGGCTGGGATGATTTAGTTGGGGATTGGTCCTGCTTTAAGCAGGGGGTTGGACTAGATGACCTCCAGGTGTCCCTTCCAACCCTAATATTCTATGATTCTATGCAGCTGGCTCAGAGCAGGGGCTATCCAGCTACATTGGTTCACTGACGCCGAGATTCAAAGCTATTACCACTACAGAGCCTGGTCTTCCAGAGCGCTCAATGCCCTCAGCTCTCCATGTCAGTAGGAGTTGAGGGCACTCAGCCTCTTATGGGAAAATCCAAGGAAATTTAATAGAATATCCTAGAGAATTATGTCCCCGCTATAGGATGTTACAGCATGGTTAAATGACATTATTATTATTTATTTTGAATCAACAAGAAAGAAAAAAGCTTTCCCCGAGAGCAAGATATTCCATAGTGGCTATTTCAGGGTTTCTTGTACCTCCCTCTGAGGCAGTTGGTGCCGGGCTAAAGGTATCACCACTTTGATTCTGTCTGACAATTTCCATATACCTAGGGCCCACAGGCACCAAATAAAGATTGAGGCCTCATTGTGCTATGCACTGTATAGAACACAGTAAAAAAATAATTCTGGGCCCAAAAAGCTTGCAACTGAAGTTATGGAAAGATGCAAAAGGTGAATGAGACAGAGAAGCAGGGAAAAGAAGATAAGGAGGAAGTAACAGTAAAACAAGCTGGCAAATGTACATTAAACAGAGGGTTTGGTTCACTTGGTTCACAATTATCACATTATTTTCTATTCAAGTTTGGGAGATTCTAGGAAAGTTTCTATAGAAACTCGATTAGTTTAATCTTGTTTCAGTTCTGTAAGACTTTTTCATAGAAAAAAAGGGTGCAAATTTTCAATGAAAATTTTCACAAAAATTCCAACCCATTTTTCTGCCAGTTATGAATAGAATAGAATAGAATCTATCGAGAAACCTGCTAATTTTGATTGTGTGCATACATTATGAAAAACAGAAAATAAATGTGAAAAAGTGAAAATTTAGACATATTACCTTAAATATAGCTCAGCAGCAGGGATTTTTATTTGACGTGCTGGGCCCTTGAGCTGAAATGAAAATATGTACTTTAAATCCCTTGTATCCGTTCTTCATCATTTCTGACAACTCATTATTAGTGTTTTTGGAGGGACCTCTCTGAACTAGGAAGGTTTTGGAATTTGATTTCCTTTTAAGTGACTCTGTCATCCCTTTCTGTGAAGATGGGAGACTCAATTAAGCAACTGTTTCAGCAGGGGTTCCTCAGTCCTTTGAATGCTCATCATGTAAAAGGGGAGGAGGAAAAAAAAAAAAGGAAGTCATCCCATATAAAAACTCTGTATTATGTTATAATTTGACCTTCCTTACTCGTGAGTCTTGTTCAAGGACATCTGGAGAATTGCTGAAATGTCTTGTTGGTTGAAATCAAATTGTAGCACAGAAATTGGCATATTCCATAAGGGGAATGAAAGTCCATGGAAGTCAAGGGAAATCCACCCATTCCATGAACATCAATGGGTTGTGTATCTGACTCCTCACAAGGCAAGATCCCATTTTATAGGAGGATCTTAAATTTGTATCAGAAATACTTGCATACCTGCCCATGTTCCAGCTCACTTGTGTAGGAATGATGGAATATCATGTACTGTATATGAAAATCACCCCTGTGTAGGAGTGGGCTAATGTACCAATCAAGTCCCACTTGAGACCTTAAATTATGCATATGGATTTCACCCACACAGAGCATGGAGAAAGCCCCGCATGACTTTGAAAGCAGAACTTTCCACAGAGCTTCAATGCTTCAAACAGTTCTTTTGCTTTTTATATATATAAAGAAAAGCTGCACTTTATGTGAAGGGAGACCAATACTTACCTATGGACAATATGTTCTGGACTTAATCAGTCTGCTTACACAAAGTACACATAGCTTATGTTAAAGACTCTGGAATAGAGGAGACAGGAAGAACTGACTAGATCCAGCTATCAATCCAGGTGACAAAAAGCGGAAGCAACAATGTTCTAACTACGAGAGGGATCAGACATCGGAAAGGAAGTTTCATCAGATAAGTTGCTTATCCTAAGAGCCAAAAGACTAGTTTTGTGGGTTTTCAATGAATCTATTACACAAGAGATCACAGGATTCCAATACAGACTACAGCACTTCATTGACAGCAATGAATATATTCTATTTCTGATGAATATTTGCTCTATTTTTTGATAATTCTATTACCTGAGTTCAGAGAAGGTTTATGGACTGGAAAAACCGCCTTCACATATAATATTATTGCTCTAAAGTGATTCCATGTTGGAATTATTGCATTCAGACAGTCTGTGGTCACACCACAGGCCAGTGAGAACACTTGGAGACATTAAAAATTATGTACTTTATATCCTACTGGATTTTTTTCCCCATTGAAACTGATGCTAACTCATTCTGTGCACTCTTATGGATGGCTGCATTGGTCTTAAATGAGAAAAGACTGAGACTTTCTACAGTGAATAATGAGCTGCTGTTGGTTAGGATTCTGTATACAGTATCTAAAAGCTAGCCACGTGCTAGCCAGTTTGAAGGTATACTCCACCACTTTGCAATCATTTAGGATGATGGAAGAAAAAGGTTGCATAGAGATATGGAAGATATGGATATTTAGAATAATTTGCTGGTCAGGGCTCTCAGTAACTGGCATGGCTCATTTTAGAGCACATATGAGCTATCTTGAACCCTATCTTGAAGATCCAGATAACCTATAGTTAGTTGTGTACACACATCACTTTATGAGAAATGAATTTGCCAAGATGATAAGAAATGAAGGGGGCTTTGATGAACTTTGGTGGTCAGAGTTAATTTTTCCCCAAAACTTTCAAGAGCAGCCATAACAGTTCTCAACCATTCTGAATGAAAATTTGGAGTGGCCTGTGTTACAGGAAACCACCAGACTAGAGCTGGATCCAATGCCTTCAAGTTCTGAATCCTGTTCTGGACCTGAATTTCCCCCAAAATCTCAAAAAAATGTTCATAGTGATATGAACCGGCAATGAAGTTTGTATCTGGATTTGCTAGAGTTTGGTGACTTTTAGGTGTAGCGATTTGGTTTTGACCCATCTCTACTTGCAATGTTTGCAATTTGTGGATTACAAGTCTTGGCTGTCATAATATTGGTCATCAACACCATAGGGACCATAGAGATAAGCAAATAAGTGTCCCCCCCCATAACATTATCAGCAAGACCTGACATATGGCAAAAAACACACAGGTATTTAGGTAACTTTCTATGGCCATTTTCTCTATATAAGGAATGGGATGGCGTAGGGTGAGCAAAACTGGATTTTTGTGGGTTCTTTTCCCTTCTATCCCAGCAGCGTCATGAAATGCTTTAAAAAGCACAATAGTCATAGGATAGCCACTTGGCCATTTAATCCCACTTTTCATCTTGCAACACACAGTTAATTAGAAAGGTTAGTCTTTTTTCTCACTCTGTGTTTTCCTCCTAAAGATGGATGCTCCCACACTCACTGGGTCTAACGCAAGATTGTTGCAGCATTCTGTAACTGCACACTTGGCCAGCCTTAGCTTCTCTCCACGTCTCTGTTATAAACTACCTGGAGATTTCATTTCTGACAGCTTACTTGTATGTTCATGAATAAAAATCTACTACACTGCAGGATTTCAGTTTTATGGTGTCTGGCTGGATTGCACTTATTTAGGTAGAATGCAATCAAGCGTGACTGTAAAAAATAACCCCACAACGTGGTTCCTCCTCCCACCCCATATATTACAAGCGGCAGCCTCCACATTCAAAAAAGCGCACACACACACAATATGGAGCTTTTCTGAAATTGAACATGCACTTATAAGAACTAGTTCAAAGCATTATTGATCCCTGCAATTGGTGAGATGATATTTCTGGGTCAGAAAGCAGATTGGGTTCTTGGTTATCTGCACTTTATTATTTATTTCTTAGAGCACTGGTTCAAGTAGCCATGAAGAATCTAGCTCCAATCCTAGAAATTAACCTTTGAAGACCTTTATGTCCTAACAGTGTAGTTGCCGGTCAGGATTTGAGTTTAAAAAGTGGATCAGAAATAGAGGAAAATGATAGAATCAACTGGTTCAGTCGAAGATTCATGGAACCAGAGAAGAAGCCTGCATTTCTCTGATGGACCCTGACTTAGTCAGACAGGAGATTGATTCCTAGCTACTTATGGATTAGACAACTGAAGTCCTGTCCCCTGGGCGAATTAGAGAAAGCACCACAGAATAAAGAAACACAATATTGGCAAACCCCAGTATTAAAAAATCATGACTCAGGTCCCCAAAAAGCATGAGATTGACTTCCAAATCATGAGAGTTGAAAAATAATACCAATAATACTTTTTATTTGCCTTCTGGTTTTGGGTCTTTGGACACATGTGGGTCATATTTTCACATGATCCAATTCATCCCCATGATTGCGCGGTAGGTAAATGTGTGCTGTGCATCATGAATATTAGAGAAGCACCGGCTAGGAAATGACCTTTCCCTTTCCTGAAATCTTTCATCCCAGGATTTCAAAGTGGTATTATTACATTTTATGGTGGGGTAGAACTAAGCAAGATAAAGTGTTGGACTAGGACCATGTAGCAAGTCAAGGGCAGAGCCAGGAAAAGACACCAATGTCCTCATTTCTAGCCACCTGTTCTAACAATTAGACCTGGATCCTCTCTCAGAGCCAGGGATAGAACACAGGAGTCCTGATTATGAGCTTTAACCACTAGCCTCCACAGCCTGCCCTGGCAATATTGGAAGAAATTAAATACCTCTCTCTCTCCCTTTTTACAAGAACTCTACCTCCCTCTCTATAAATCACGCAGTGCACACACTGCTCATGTGGCTACGGAGCGCTTGCTCTCAGCTCTAACAAGCACTAACAGAGCTCAGCCTGATTATAGCCAAGTGACTAACAGGATATTTTATTACTGCAATGTTACTTTTAAAATGCTTCAGTCATTTTTGTCATTATTTGTCATGGCAACGGCAATTGGGGCTTTTCTTTCCTGGCCCTCCCATTAGTTTCACTCTAAACTCTCTGCTCTCTGAACAAGGGGGGTATTGATTTGCAATCCTATTTGAGTCTTGGAGAGGCCTTGGCTCCCTTCATGTGTTCTTGGCATTGAGTTGCAGTCAGAGCCCGGCAGATTTTCCTCCCCATTAAATACAGTAACTGGGTAGGGACCAAACTGTGCGCTCACCAGCATCCTGGTGGAGACAGCGCCAAGATTTTGCCCACTCCCTGCCATCCAATTTCCTGCCCACCTGTATGGGAGGCAGAGCAGCGGGCCCAGCTGTGGCTACTCCCCCATCCCTCCCTCCACCCTCAGCTTCTACTTATGATGCAAGAATGTAGTAAGAGCCACAATTTGACTCTTAAGGCAACTCAAGTGTCTCTTAATAGGTTATGTCTACACCACAAAGCCTATGCTGGCATAGTTCCGTTGGCATTGCGATTCTGGCATGGTCTCCATGTAGATGCGACCTCCCAACAACAAAAGGAGTTTTTTGCCAGTGTGGGAACACCACCTCCCCAAACAACATTAGCTATGTCAACAGAAGCACTGTTCTGTTGGCATAGCAGCATTTACACTGGGGGTTTTCTAAATTTTAAGTGTAGACCAAGCCTTTACTTTCTCTTTGCATTTGTAGATGTAGCATTACAATGAATTTCCATCCATGTAGCTCACCATTTTCATTCCTCGAGCAGAAGTCAAGAAGAATGTTGATAAACTGAAGAGAGTTCAGAGAAGAGCCTTGAACATCACTAAAGGATTAGAAAATCTGCCTCAGAGTAGACTTCAGGAGCTCGATCTATTTAGTTTAGCACAGAGAAGGTTAAGGGGTGACTTAATTATAGTTTATAAACCCCTGGCTGGGATGATTTAGTTGGGGATTGGTCCTGCTTTGAGCAGGGGGTTGGACTAGATACCTCCTGAGGTCCCTTCCAACCCTGATAGTCTAGGATTCTATGATTATGTGAGGAGAAAATATTTTAAAATGGCCTCTTCAACCTCACCTAGAAAGGTATAACATGATCCACTGGCTGGAAGCTGAAGCTGGAAAAATTCAGACTGGAAATAAAGCATACATTTTTAACAGTGAGTATAATTAATCAATCAAGGAGGGTGGTGGATTCTCTATAACTGACCATTTTAAAATGTTTTTCTAAAAGATCTGTTTTAAGAATTATTTTGGTGAAGTTTTGTGGCCTGTATTATATATTATATAGGCTCTGTTCTGTGGTGTTTGGACATACAGTCCTTGTGTTAAGATATTTATCTGGGTGTGGATTTTAATCCTGAATAAGGATTTGGTTCAGGCACTTTAGCAGATTTAAACAAATAAATTACCTTAAGACCTTAAGAGCTACAAATTTGGCACAGAGAGTCTGAAGAATTTAAATAAAGCAACATAATAATGCTAAAAACATCAAACCAAAAACATGCCATAAAGCTGAATGAGCAATCACAAACTCCTGTTTAATTCACTGGTGCAGTGGACATCAGCATGCAGTGAGAACAGATGGTTTCTTAGAAAGGATTTAATAATACTTCTCAGCACTTTTCACTTTCAAAGTGTTTTGAAAATATTAACCAATTAGAGTTCACTTATTCTCCCTCCCATAGTATTTCTCTACTTCACAGAGAAATTGTGAAGTTAAATATATAAAAGATAGTGAGGTGCTTAGATGCTACACTGCTGAGTGCCATCCGAGGCAGGATCGAATGTATTTGTTGGTCTACATTTTCAAAAGCGGCTAGTAATTTTGCTTTCAGAGTGATAGGCGTGTTAGTCTGTATCAGAAAAAAAAATGAGGAATCCTTGTGGCACCTTAGAGACTAACAAATGTATTTGGGCATAAGATTTCATGGGTTAAAACCCACTTCATCAGATACATGGAGTGGAAAATACAGTAGGCAAATAAATATATATACACAGTACATGAAAAGATGGGAGTTGCCTTACCAAGTGGGAGGTGAGTGCTAATGAGCCAATTCAATTAAAGTGGACTATTATCAACAGGAGGAAAAATGACTTTTGTAGTGGTAATGAGTTCAATGTAAGCAGTTGACAAGAAGGTGTGAGTATCAGTGGGGGGGGCGGGAGGGGGGAGAATTAGTTTTTGTAGTGACCCATCCACTCCCAGTCTTTATTCAGACCTAATTTGATGGTATCGAGTTTTCAAAATAATTCTGTTTCTGCAGTTTCTAATTGGTGTCTGGTTTTGAAGGGTTTTTTTGCTGAAGAGCTGCCACTTTAAGTCCGTTGTTAAGTGTCCAGGGCGATTGAGGTGTTCTCTGACTGGTTTTTGAATGTTACAATTCTTGACGTCTGATTGGTGTCCATTTATTCTTTTGCATAGAGACTGTCCGGTTTGGCCAATGTATATGGCAGAGGGGCATTGCTGACATATCACATTGTAGATGTGCAGGTGAATGAGCCCCTGATGGCGTGACTGATGTGAGTAGGTCCTATGATGAATAATATGGTTAGGTCAAAGGCCTGAATAAAGACTGGGAGTGGATGGGTTACTACAAAAACTAATTTCCCACCTTCTCGTCAACTGGCTGGAATGTTGCCATAGAAATGGACATCTGGAAGGGACCTCATGAGGTCATTTAGTTCAGCCCTCTGCACTGAGGCAGAACTAAATAAACCAAGACCATTTGTGACAGGTGGTTTTTAAGAACAGGTTAGACAAACTCCAATGATCGGGTTTCCACAACCTCCTTTGATAACCTATTCCAGAAATTAACTATTCTTAGAGTTAGAAGGTTTTTCTCATATCTAACCTAAATCTCCCTTGCTGCAGATTAAGCCCATTTCTTCCTCGCCTAATCTCAATGGACATGGAGAACAATCAATCACAGCCCTCTTTATGACAGCCCCTAACATAGCTGAAAACTGTGATCAGGTGCCCCCTGCCCAAAGTCACAAAATGATAAGAGCAAATATGATTCCCAAGCCAACACACCCAGAGATCCAGGGGAAAAAAGGGAAGGAGAAAACCCTGTAATTTCCCCCAAATACACACAGGATTATGCTATACAGCCTCCTGCTAAGCATTCTCCATTGTTCTATGTGAACAAACTTCAGAGCGAGATCTATAATGCGTTCATTACTCGGCTAATGCTCCTTTGCTTAAAATAATGTGGAACATTTAAGTACTTGCTCTTCCTGACTCTACTCTGGGCACTGTATTATTGTGAGCTTGTTATTGGTTGTATTAAAACCTTGTTGCAACTGAGGTATGACCACACCCTTCTTTTAAGACAGTTATAAAAAAAGAGACAAATATGGAGCCACACCTAAAACAAGGCATAATGGAGTCTGCCCCCAAACTAGCAACATCTGGGTGGAGCATTCCACCAGGTATTGTTCTGACTAGGTAGGTAGGTAGGTAGGTAGGTAGGTAGGTAGGGTGTGTGTGTGTGTGTGTGTGTGTGTGTGTGTGTGTGTGTGTGTGTGTGTGTGTGTGAAGAAGCTAGACTTTTGGGTCTGGTGCTGGCTAAACAGAGGTAACAAAGAGTCCTGTGGCACCTTAAAGACTAACTATAAATTATAGAAGCATAAGCGTTCGTGGGCTAATAACCACTTCGTCAGATGCAAGCAGTGGAAGTGGGTATTAGCCCACGAAAGCTTATGCTTCTATACTTTATAGTTAGTCTTTAAGGTGCCACAGGACTCTTTGTTACCTCTGCTATTCCAGACTAACACAGCTACCTCTCTGATTCTTGGCTAAACAGAATTGGAGATGCAAGTAAAGAAACAACTTATTTTGGTTTGGATTCTGTCTCCATTCACAGTAGCAGGACTTTGTATGTTCCTTGTAAATAAACAATATTGCATCAAAGAATATACCAGATACTATTATCAATTTGTACTCACAACTGGAACATCCCCAGTGCTCTGAACTTTGACTAGCTGTTCGGGGCAACAACAGTAACAAAAATAGCTGTGCAATCAGATTAATCATGACACCCAGTGTTTGCCAGATCAACTAACTATCCTCTCATCAAAAATTAACAGGGTTAGTATAACTCAAAGAAATATTGCTCCAAATGGCATTACAATTTTGTTTCCCATTGGTAAGGAATGGAGATTTAAAGGCCAGTCAATGTTGGCAATATTAATGTGTCCAGTCTGCAGTCAGTTGAGAAGGTGCTTTAAACTTGCATAGACATTTTCTCTTTTAATAATTTTGGGGTACCTGAATTTTGGTTCTCACCAAGATGTGGGTAGCACTATGCATGATAATTGTGCATCTTAATTGCTTCAAGATTAATATCACAACACTTTACAGCATCATGTGTTAAAAATTGAAACACAGACTTTTCCATGCTGAGACCAAATTGGCTAAGGTAAAATGCAGAGAGTTGCTGTAAATCTACATTGGAAGAGATGAGGGGAAGGGGAAAAGTTGTGTGTGTCAGAGAAGGAGAATAAGGATATCTGTATGTGATGGCCCCTTTTTCTCAATTAGCCTGAACATCTTCCTGGGTTTGGAGGGGTGTTTTTTGGTTAATGATCAAATATTTGACAAAAAAAATTGATTGAAAGCTGAAAATTTCAACCAGCTCTATTTTTATACTATTTTTTATACAGTACTAGCAAAAATACCTGGCGTTGCTTGGGGTATTTGTAATTGGAAACTGGGATGTAAAAAGACTACCATGTTTTTTATTAATACAAATTTTATTCAGACGTCTCAGTGTTGCTCGGGTCCGTTGGAGGGGGAAGGGGGGAGAGAGCTGAGCGAGTGCGGGGTCCATTGGAGGGGGGTATTATGACATCATAACTATGTCACAGAGAACAGCAGGTGTTAACCTGCTGCCCAGCTGATGTGAATGGGCTTTAAAGAATTTCACCCCTGGGGGGCGTCAGAGGTGAGATTTGAAAAATTTTCAACTCTTACCCTGATTAGGACCCTAAAGCCTATAATTGTACCAAATTTCAAGTCTCTAGCTCAAACGGTGTGGAAGGAGTAAGGCAGCATACATACACGCACGCACGCATACACCATTTGACTTTTATATATATAGATAAAACACAAATATAATTGTATCTACTCTGGCAGTGTGGGGCATTGTACTACTTTAATTATATTGCTGTACTGAGACAGTCATGCTAATGCACAACAAAATAAATGGAGAACAGCTGCTAGGAAGCTGCCAAATAACCACAGCTAATACTTGGATTTTCCCACCAACACACAGGATCCTTTCCTTTCATGCATTCACTGCAGCTTCAGAAAGGTTTTATACAGGAGTCCCGTAGTGTATGTTACTTGCCCAGGCTAGCTGGCTAGTCAACACAAGAATCCAGAAATGCTCTAGCTGATTTTTAAATTAGGAATTGTGAACCTCCCTTTTGCTGTCCAGTTTCCAGCTCATGAATTATGTATAAAATTAGGCATCAATTAATTGAATTGTTTCTCCTGGCATCTACACTAGTATTATTCCCTTGAATTGATTTTCCCATAAGGACCATTCTAGAGTCCTTTTTATTTATTTATTAACAATAGTCCATTTATTTCACAGGAATTGGCTACTTTTTATCACAGTCACATCAGCCCAGTTAATTGCTCTACTTGGAATCCACTTAACTTTTCAAATTACTGAGGAAGAAGTCAAGAATGGTCTCATTTTTGCCAGCCTTTGACAATGATGTATTTGAATTCTGTGCGCCCCTATTTGCATCCCTCCAGATGATTGGTTAAAATAGACAACGCCTTCCTGTAATATATTTTTCTTTCGAAACGATAAACTTGTTTTTTTTCAAAAATGGAAATAAAATATCTGCAGAACCTTGGGTCGCACATCTTGATCGGGCTCTAATTTGATTTTTTTTTTTTTAATAATTGAAAATTAACAAACCCCCATCTTAAGGCTAGGTGTACACTCGGAAATTAGGTTGGTATAACTATAATGCTCAGAGGTGTGAAAATCTACACCCCCCTGAGCACTTTGGTTAAACTCACCAAGCTCCTGGTGTAGACAATGCTAAATTAATGGGAGAATTCTCCTGTTGACTTAACTACCTCTTTCTCAGGGAGGTGGAGTACCTACCCCAATGAGAGAAGCCCTCCTGTCTGGATAGATAGAGTCTTCACTGAAGGGCTGTAGCTGTGCCGTGGCAGTGTTTTAAGCATAGATCTAGGCTCAGTCTTTCCCCCATGCCTGGCTGTTTCTAGGCCTCTCCTTTGTTATTCCATAGCCAAGCTGCACATATTAAATACCTTTTAGGTATTTAATGTGAAAAATCATGATGGGGTGGGGATTAATAGGAGTCCATATAATCAAAAGACCCCAAAATCGGGACTGTCCCTATAAAAACAGGACATCTGGTCACCCTAAAGACTTTAACGTGTCTCATATAATTGGTTCCTGTTATATCAACTCCTTCCATTTAGTTTGTGTCTTTCTGGTATTGAGGTATGCAAGACAGAATGCTATATTCCAGATGATGTCTAACCGGGGTTGTATAAAGGACGGTCAACTCTCTGCTGCACTATTTTGGACTTTGTTATTTCTACACAGGGCCGGCAACAGGGAGGGACTAGAGGGACAGGTGTACTGGGCCCCGGACTTAAGGGGGGCCCCCATGGACTCAGGATTGCGCAGGCGGGGTGGAAACAGGGGATGCTTTGCAGAGCCCCGGCGCGTGCGCGGCCGGATGCGTGCAAATCCCCCACCGGGCGGCCACCCCAGCACTGTAGCCAAGCGCCCGCACCGCACAGCAGACTCCACAGCCTGCCCGGGGAAGCGCGCCCGGCCGCCCTGGTGTGCGGTGCTGACGGTGGCAGAGGCGCTGAGAAGGGGAGTCGGCCTCGCCAGGGTAAAGGGGGCCGGGGGCCAGGCCCCACTTGGGGGGCAGCTCCAGGGGGGCCTTTGGGAGGGCTCTGTGGTGAGTTCACCCCCTGTGGGCGCTTGGGAGGTTCATTCATCGGCATGGCTGGGCTAGGGGGCAGGCAAGGGGGTGGGTGGGGGGGTGGGCGGAGGCCAGGCTGGGCAGGCGGGGAGGGGGGCAGGAGACTAGGCTGGATGGGGTGGGCGAGGGGTGGGTGCGGGAGGGAAGGAGGTTTGGTGGGGGGGAGGCTGGGCTGGGCGGGTCAGGCATGGGGGGCAGGAGGCTGGGTTGGGAGTGGGAGGGGGGAGGAGGTTAGGTTCGGTGGGATGGGCTGGGCCAGGCAGGGGTGGGGGAGGGAAGGCGGTTAGATGGGGGGAGGCTGGGCGGAGGTAAAGGAAGATCACCCCCAACAGCGGGATGGGCCAGGCAGGGATGGGTGGGGAGGGGAGGAGGTTAGGCTGGGGGAGGAGATTAGGTTGGGTGGGCCAGGTCAGGCGGGGGGGAAGGCAAATAGGCTGGGGGGGAGGTGGGCCAGGCAGGGGTGGTGTGCTAGAGGCCACCACACACGCCGCGCGCCTCACGCCACCGCCGACCACACCCGGTACCCCCGCGACACGACACCCCTGCTATGCCCAACCGGCAAGGCAGTCCCACGTAGGCCTGGGCGGGGCAGGGCGCGGGCGGCGGGAGACCGTCCGGGGGGGTGGGCACAAACGATCAGAGTACCGGGCCCCAAAATTTCTGTCACCGTGCCTGTTTCTACATTATCAGGAAACAGCATGGCAAAACTATATTGTAATATCAAGGTGGTTCAGACTAAGATTTATTATTACTGACTGCTGCAGACTGTAAAAGGTTAAATTAATCCAGTGTACATTTTGAGTAACAGCAATTCAGCATCTTACTGAATTATTGATTCTATCTTCTTCAAGCAAGTTCCCCAGATGTCATTTTGTGTTCAATACAGTAGGAGCCTTTTACTAGTGCACCAACGCAAATCAAGTAGGTGTGATTACCATGAATTGATCTTGCTTCTTGGAGACTAAAGCCTTGGGAGTGGAATTATCCTGGAATGAATTTGACCAAACTGGATTTTCAGAGTGTTGAAGATCTTGTTTCTGTTTTCTTCTCACCCAGTTGAATTTACAACAAGTTGAATGGAGAACAAAAAAAGTATCCAAATGTAATATAAAAGGTGCTTTATATTAATATAGCTATTCTTGTATGAGAAGGGGAAAAGCTATACCAATATGAGGCTACAGATGCATTACAGACTTCTGCCAGTTTAGCTATATTGTATGCAGCACTGTTGTAGCTGTCATGGTCACAGTTTAGCTACGCTGGTCAGAGGCATGATAAAGGGTGATTTCTGATGGACAGAGTGCTCTGGCAGAAGTCCCCAGTGTAGTGGAGCATAGTGTATTGCACTTTTACTTGTCTAGCTTATTTCACTCATGGAGGGTAGTTTTACCATACTGGTAGAAAGTGCAACTTTGTTGGTACAGCTGTATCCACACTAGGACAGCTTTTCTGGTATAGCACACCAGTAATTCTATCCTAATAAAGTGTTTCTAATGTGGGCCTGGCCTAAATTACCTTGATATCAGTATAACTGCAGCCACACCAGGGCTTATCCCAATATTTCTGTTTTGGTAAAAATATCACACCCATAACTGGCAGAGTAATTCCAGTAAAACTTAAGTTTAGATCCTGCCTTAGGTACTGATCTAGCTGCAGCCAGCAGAGGTGTTTGCTGTCAAAGTAGAAAAAATGAAAAAGAACAAATAAATAAAATAAATTTTAAAAAGGAGTGTCAGAGACTAATTTATGAGAAGATACCTTGGGTAATTATTATACAAATTATTTCTGTGTATTTTTACTGCTAAGAGAATATCTTTCATTCAATAATTTTGGCAGTATGTATTGTGCAGTAAAATTAACTTTCATATACTTTTGTGTGTGTCTATACGTGTGTACGTTCTGAACTTGAAATAGATCTGCGGAGTCAGATTCATTGATATCATAATCAAGTGCAACTCCTGCAAACAACACCCAGTTAATCCAGTGTTGAATCTGACTCAGTCTGAAGTGACCACCTCCCCAAGATACAAATCCAACAACAAAGAAAAATCCACAGTAAACAGGATTGTGTGAACTCCTAGAACAATCTTTGCTGCACACATTTTGTTAAAGAACATGCATCCACAGGCCAATCTTTCTGCAATTATTAAGATATGAAGTTCATAAAGAAGCAGAACTCCACATCAAATGTTGATTAACTTCTTACTGTATTTGGGTTCCACACAAGTTCTGATTACATTTGATTACACACTATTGTATCCCTTTTTTCATTTTGGTGGAAACACCAGACTTCTTAGTCTGGGGGGAGAGGGAAGGAGAAAGAGCACATTAGAGACAGCAGTGGAAAAGGGGTGTCAGTAAGATTTATGGACCATATATCATTACAGAAAGACTGTATGTGGTAAGTGGCAGGTACTGGCAGTAATTTATAGAGCTTTGTTATGACAGACTTCTAGACTGGAGATGGAAAAGGTGCTATTAAAACAAAAGCAGGCTATCTGGAATGTTTTTGCAAAGGAGAGTCCTCTTATCTCAACCCAGAGGTGGGATTGGGATGATTGTTCTCCAAGAAGTTAACAAAACTATAAAGTTTTAAAGGGTTGGTCTGTGACCCTTTCAGTCAGAATTCAGCTGAAGGATTGTCTACACTGAAAAGTGGCAGCACTTTCCTGATTCAGCTAAAGCAGTACAGCCTCGTAGTATGCATACAGTTATGTTGTTATAAAGGTGCTTTATCCTGGAATAATTATTCCTATACAAGAGGAGGAATAATTCTAGTTGTATAAATCAGCTTTATACAGTTGTCACTGAAGCCCACCAGGGATTGTACTGATATAATTATTTTGGTAAAAATACATAAATAAATAGCCGCCCCTAACCGAAACAGTTATACAGATCAAACCTGAAAACTCAGACCAGGCTTGAGTGGAGTAACACAGGCACCATTGTAACACCACTGAAAAAACTCAATACCATTCTGGAATTATTTCCCATTCCATACAAAAGGAGAGACCATATGTGCCATCTTGGCTGCCAGTCTAGGGCTACTGGAGCTGACCAGAATTTTTCAAATGTTGTCATTTGGTTGTTTGGGGGGCAGTTTAGAGCTGGTTGAACATTTTTTTTGGAAAATTCTAAACTTTGGTTTTTTAAAAAAAATCAAATATTTTCATGAAAAATATTCCGCATTTTTGACCAGGTGGAATGCTAAATGTTGGGTAACGTGATGCTGAATTTTCCATGGTAATGACTATTTTACTATTTTCTGCTTGCATCCGACGAAGTGGGTATTCGCCCACGAAAACTTATGCTTCATTACTTTAGTTAGTCTTTAAGGTGCCACAGGAGTCTTTGTTATCTCTGCTATTCCAGACTAACACGGCTACCTCTCTGATTCTTGACTATTTTACAGTGACTACAGTTGTCTTCCCAGGTTAAGGACAAATAAGGTTACAGAGAGGCACCCAAGAACAACAAAGGTTGAGACAAAGGGTAGTCTTGCACTTGAGATACTGCACTAAATCCCAGGAGATCTGGATACTGTTTCCAGCTCTGGCACAGATGAGCAGAGTGACTCCCTGAGACTTCCTCTCCCTCAGTCTCCAGGCTGTAAAATGGGGCGAATATTTCCTTTGTTTGTCTTACCTAATTAAAGTGTAAATTCTTTGAGGCAGGGACTGTCTACTACAAGGTATATGAACCAGATTTAGTGCAATGGGGCCTTTTGGGGAGGCCTTTAGGTTCTGCCACAGCACATATAATTATTAATAGTGATAAGGGAATGCTGAATTTATAATAGCATCTACTATGGGGGAAATCAGCAGTGAGTGATAAGAGAATACATGCTGACCAGGAACAGTTTTGAAGGTCTGTGATATAACAACAGGCTTCAGTCATTCCTCATTTTGCATCAAATACCCTCATTCATGATCTTTCCTTATTTAAAATTGAATTTGTTTTTTCTTCCAAAAAGAGGGACGAGAAAATGGAAATGAGCATAATTATTAAAATAATGCCAGATTTTAAAATGCATTTTCCCTGGAATATGTATGTTGTAGCGTTCCAATAGCCTCTAGCTGGGCTTTATCATCAAAGTAGCTGTGCCATCAGGTTTTAAAATAGACCCCGGGAGAGGAGAAGATAATAATAGCAGAACACAAGGTTAAAGGTTGTGTCCTCACCCTCCTTAGGCCAAGAAAGTCACCTATTCTTAAAACTGTCCATCACTGTTGCTTTAAAACTCAGGAGTTCTTCTGAATTATATGGCAAGTATGGTAGCACCTTCTCTCCTCTCCACCTCCCCTCTCATCTGTCCTTTCACTGTGCTCAGTTTGGTTCCATTGTTTGCCAAATTAGCATCAGAATTCTAGGCAACAAGTGGAGGGGCCAATAGATGTAGCCTCAGACCAGGGTGACTGAAAGTGTCAATCCATTACTGCTGACATACCATTGTCCACTGAATTAACAGCAGATGCATATGGTACCCAAAGGGTCCCTAACTGCCACAGAGGTTGTCTCCACAACTGTTTCTTTCCCCAAGATTATGGGATTCATTTCTACATGCAGTGCCTATTCTCCTCCACCGCAATCCTCTTTAAAAAATAAGGGAAAGCAGAGGTGAGACTGAATATATATATATATATATATATGGGGGTGGGGAAGGAATGGAAATGTGTTATCAAAGCAGACAACGTATCCAAGAGAGAGAGATAAAGTTTGCTTTTAGGGATAGACTGTGGCGTCCCATTTTTAAATTAAACACAAGTCTAACTCTGCCATATCTGGGATGACAAGCGCCAAGCTAAAGCGGACAGCGTTATTCAAGAGAGCATCCAATCACGCGTGGGAAGATTATGCACATAATCACCTGCGCTATTCACCAATGATTATGTAGAGATGTGATTAAAAAACAGAGTCCAGAATTGGCTGCTACAGGAGAAAGACTTTCTCCTAAACATGTAAGCTGCATCTAAATGAAAATGTGAAGCCTTTCATGTTTAGAACTTACAGCTGCCAGGGCATCTTGAGTATTACCTGGAGTCTAAATTAGCAAATGGATTTAGTTACAGTCACGAAAATAACAAAACATTGGTGCTGATAGGGAGATCTGGAGGTGAGGTGGTTTTGGTGTCATTTGCAAACATATTTTCTTTTTGTTTTAATGAAAAAGATTAGGTTTCTCTCTCTCCTTTTAATCTGTTTCAATAAGAACAACAGTGCAAATCTTCTGTTAGTTGTAAACAGTGCTGAAAATGTGCATCTTCCTGCAATCATCATCAGCCCCTTCATGATGTTATTCTGTGCTTATGCCTTTGTAGAGAGTTTGTAATGGGCTATCCCTTTTCCTTTTAAAAATATAGTAAACTTTTAAATATGAATTGATTATAACATTTCCTCCTATGCAAAGAGCCAATGGAAAGTCTATGAAATGCTAACTTCCAGGATTAAGTGAAAATTTAGTAGTGTATAGATCTTATACCGGGCCTTTGCTGAGTTTCCCCCCTTAATGCTCAGGGAAGCTGCCAAATGACAGTCATGCAAATAAAAGTTCTCCATACACAGAACAGTCACAGCGTGGGCAGTGAAGGTACATGCTCCTCTGAAGGCATACCATCAATTAGTATCAGCCCTGACTTGCAGGGGTTAGAGAAGAGTTCAGTCTCCTTGACTTTTTTAATCCTTGGCTTATTTGTAGACTACCAGCAAGGCTACCACAGGTGGTGATAGGTTTCAGAGTAGTAGCCGTGTTGGTCTATATCTGCAAAAAGAACGAGGAGTACTTGTGGCACCATAGAGACTAACTAATTTATTTGGGCATAAGCTTTCGTGAGCTAGAACCCACTTCATCGGTGCCACAAGTACTCCTCGTTCTTTTCAACGGTGGTAATGGTGCACTCTGTGATGTGGTTACTCATCAACAGGGACCGGGACTGAGAGCCAGAATATTGCTGAATGGAACATCACTGGAGCATTGATAGTGCAACCCATGCTTACCCGGTGTGGCTCCTTGCTCCCCTCTCGTAAAGTCTTGGTACTAACAGAGCCAGGTCTTTAGCTCAAGACATCGTGACTCACAGTTTTAGACACAGAAGTCCTGAGTTTGATTCCTGCTGCTGACACCTTACCCAGACTGGTATTGTGGGTTTACCTCAACCAGCTAATATGTGAAAACTACAGCTCCCTTGTCCACATCCAGGGCCGGTGTAACCACTAGGAAAACTAGGCACCAAGATTTGGGGGCGCCAAAAGCTCTGAGGCCGGGGTGGTGGCTGAGCCTCATGTCCCGCTTGGGTGGGGGGCAGCGGCGCATGAGGGCTCCGTGCCCGTGTCCCACTTCAGGGGGGGGGGGCATGCGAGGTGTCCATGCCCCACTGGGAAAGTCCAAGGGCTTGGTGTCCCGCTGTCTCCTCCCATCTCCCCAGTGCTACCTGTTAGAGAAGCATGACCATGCACTCACAAAAAGCATTTCACTTTAACCCCACCTCCCCTCTACCTAGCTGTCCCATTTCCTCCTTGGGTTGGGAGACAGCATGAATCAGCTGATCTACAGACATGTTTTAAGAGTGTCCACTACACTGTTTCTGGTAAAGCTGCTCGTGTCTCTTCTCCACCTGTCCCTTTCTCCCACTTCGCTCCCCACCACCACTCCTAGTTATTATTATTATTTGAATTACAATAGCTTCGAGGGGCTTTAACCAAGATCAGGGCACCACTGTGCTATAAAATACTCTAGCAAGAGACAGACCCGTCCCTGTGATGCTTAACATCTAAATAGATGAGAGAGGCAAAGTATGGGAGAGGAAACAAGGACAGAGAGGGGAAGTGACTTGCCCAAGGTCACACAGTGGTCAGTGGAAGAGCCAGGAACAGAAAGCAGGTATCCTAGTCCTGTGCACCATACTACAAGGCCTCTCAAGCTCCTTCCCTCATTTGCTTTACAAAGGGCCCTCAACAACTTCCTTCACTAAAGGGCATGAACTCCGTTTCAGTCCCCTGGTACTTCTTCAACCCAGCGAATGGAGAAGTGGCAGATAAGACACCAATGAGTGACAGTACAAGTGCCCAGACACACAGTGACAGACTGTTCTCTTCTCTTTGTTTTGATGCTGCTTCCTAACCTGTCACCATAAATAATGACACATTTCTTCTTGTTGCAGCAGCCTCCACATCTGCTTCTGTTCGTACACATTTGGATCTTCTCCTGGCACGGCTGAACCTCACAGAAGTTCTGGATGTTTGTTTGGGGGGGGGGGGGTTGCAGGGGAAAGAGGGGAAGGGATAGGTCTGCAGCAATATAGTATGTCCATTAACCTTTTTAGCCCCTCATTCTCTAATATAAACCCAATTTTTCCCTCCAGGGGTGTTTCAATTTGCTAAATACATCCCCAAACTATAGGGTAACAAAGCCCCCAAAATGCCCAGCTAGTATAAGTTGGACCACGGTATAATATATATAAACATATTTATATTTTTCTTTAGGATCTTATTTCTGCTCCCTCTCTGCTCCTTTCTTCACTGCTCCTTCAAAACAGAATGAGAATCCAAGGAAGGATGATCTTGTGGTCAGGGTAACGTACTAATGCCGAGAAGGGTCAGTTCTTGAATCTATAACAGTCTCGCTATCTGACCTTGGGAAAAATCACTTAATTTTGCTATTTCTTCAGATAATATGGATTATAATCCTTCCCTACTCTAAAAGTAAATGCATAAATAAGGTACTTTGATACTGTTAAGATCAGGGTCCATATAAGTACCAAGTCTTTATGTCACAGTCCAGCTTCTGAAAGGGTTTGTACTTGGGTTGATAATTAGATTAATAGATTTAAGGCTAGAGTGGACCATTATCTATGTGCCCAGTTTTGGGGCCCACACTTCAAGAAGGATGTGGAAAAATTGGAAAGAGTCCAGCAGATGGCAACAAAAATGATTAGAGGGCTGGAGCATATGAGTTACGAGGAGAGGCTGAAGGAACTGGGATTGTTTAGTCTGCAGAAGAGACGAATGAGGAGGAACTTGATAGCTGCTTTCAACTACCTCAAAGGGGGTTCCAAAGAGGATGGATCTAGACTGTTCTCAGTGGTACCCAGATGACAGAACAAGGAGTAATGGTCTCAAGTTGCAGTGAGGGAGGTTTAGGTTGGATATTAGGAAAAACTTTTTCACGAGGAGGGTGGTGAAACACTGGAATAAGTTACCTAGGGTGGTGGTGGAATCTCCTTCCTTAGAAGTTTTTAAGGTCAGGCTTGACAAAGCCCTGGCTGAGATGATTTAGTTGGGGTTGGTCCTGCTTTGAGCAGGGGGTTGGACTAAATGACCTCCTGAGATCTCTTCCAACCCTGATATTCTGTGATTATGATAATCTAGTCTGACCTCCTGCACAACACAAGCCATAGAATTTCTCGGTAATTCCTACATAGCTTCTGTTTGACCCCTTCACATACCTTTCAGACAGACATTACATCTTGATCTAAAGACTTCAGCTGATGGTGGATCCACTACATCCCTAGGTATGTTGTTCAAACGTTTCGTTACCTTCACTTAAAAATGTGCATCTTATAATAATAATAATACCTCTGATGGAGCGTTTTTCATCAGTAGATCTCAAAGTGCTCCACAAAGGAGGTCATTATCCTCATTTTACACATGGGGAAACTAAGGCACAGAGAGCCAAAGTGACCTGCCCACGCTGACCCAGCAGGTCAGTGGCGGAACTAGGAATAAAATGCAGGTGGATTCAGGTCTTCTGTGTCCCAGTCCAGTGCTCTATCCACTATTCCACACCCTAAAAAACAAGTGTGGCTATCCCTACAAAGAATACTTCTTTGAAAATAGTGTTTAAAATCTCAGCCCAAATCCCTATCCAAAAACTCCAGCTGGAAGTTTGCCCCTGTCTTACGGGCTTTAAAGGTAGCAGAGTGCCTATGACATTCATGCTATTACTGCTGCTTGTGTGACGGATAAACAGAGGGTCCCAGCATTAGCTGCAGGGCTGTCAATCCAATACCTGCCAGCAGTATTATAGTTGCTTAATTAAAGTGGAAAACCCTGACAAGCCCTTAACCATAGCACCAGTAGAAAGCAGGCACTACTATTAAATTAAAACTCTTTGCATGTGTCTATTGCTAATTAATTACTATGACTATTAAGTGGTGTTCCATGCAGGGAACACATTATACTCACGGTCTGTATTCTGCCACAGTTTGCAATTAATTTCAGGGAATAGGCACTTCCACTGGGAGAGTCGGGAGGAAAAAATGTGCACCTCTGACCTTTCTGTTCTCCCCTTGGTGTCCCACACAAAGTGACTTTTCAAGGTATTCAGTGTCTGCTGTCTTCAAAACATATTAGCATCTCAGTGCTAGACTTTGTCTCTGGTATTGACTCTTCTACATCCAATAACTAATTGAACACTCGAGCAAAATTTTCAGCAGGCACTATTAGGGCTTGTCTTCACTTGAGCCGGCAGGGATCGATCTTTTGGTGATCGATTTATCACGTCTCATTAAGACGCGATAAATCAATCACCAGCGGCTCCCCCGTCAACTCCGGAAGTCCAGCTCCTGAAGAGGCGCAAGCTGGAGTCGACGGGGGACCGCGCCGCTGACCGCCACGAGGATGGGAGGTAAGTTGGCTGTAGAGACGTCGATTTCAGCTACGTTATTATTGCGTATCTACAGTCGATTTCCCCCCCTAGTGGAGACCAGCCCTTAGAGACGGTGCACGAAGTCCAATACAAAGAGTATCAGAATAGAGGCGCTAGATGTACAGCCCCTGATCCTGCAAGCTGATCAGTGCATCTGTGAAGAACCATCTACTGGTTTCAAAGGGCATCTGCATGGTTGCAATGACCCCTTTCCATCCTAGCCAAATCAGCTTGCAAGATGGGGACCTAATTATATCAGCAATCTGTCTTCCTTCAACACGAAGATGTGGAAAAATTGGAAAGAGTCCAGAGAAGGGCAACAAAAATGATTAGGGGCCTGGAGGGCATGACTTATGAGGAGAGGCTGAGAGAACTGGGATTGTTTAGTCTTCAGAAGAGAAGACTGAGGGGAGATTTGATAGCTGCTTTCAACTACCTGAAAGGTGGTTCTAAAGAGGATGAATCTAGACTGTTTTCAGTGGTAGCAGATGACCAGACAAGGAGTATTGGTCTCAAGTGGCAGTGAGGGAGGTTTAGATTGAATATTTGGAAAAGCTTTTTCACTAGGAGGGTGGTGAAGCATTGGAATGGGTTACCTAGGGAGGTGGTAGAATCTCCTTCCTTAGAGGTTTTTAAGGTCAGGCTTGACAAAGCCCTGCATGGGATGATTTAGTTGGGGATTGGTCCTTCTTTAAGCAGGGGGTTGGACTAGATGACCTCCAGAGGTCCCTTCCAACCCTAATATTCTATGATTCTATGAAGATCATTGAAAGAATTTGCAAATTTCAGGCATGCACAAACACCTACCTCTGATTGAACTCATGTTACAAGTTCTTTCACATAACACAATAAGATCTCCAGTTATATATTCAAATAAAAGCTTCAAATCTTTGAATTCATGAAAGGAAAACACTCAACAGGCAGAAGCTTCAAAGTATTTAGAAGCCCCTTAACTATGGGACCTAGAAAGCATAACAGACTTGGAAATCCAGCATTAAAGTGCTTCTCTTCCTATTGCTTCCATACTGCATTTTATTTTATTTTATTTTTTGCTTCCACAGCTGAGAAGCCGCAGATGCCAGCTGAGACTTCAGTCCCCTGCCCAGAGTTTCATTCTGTGGTTGGGAGGCATGCTGTGTGCCAAATTAAAATCCCACATTCTCAAAATTAAACTTTGACGAGTACGAACAGGGGCTGGCTTTGGTCTCTGCTTCTTTGGGCACCTGCACTGAGTGTGATTTGGATCAAATCTTTCCTCGAAGATAACTGCACCCTTTTTATTTCCAAATCACCTACTTAAAAAGCCCTCACTGGGATCCCCTACAGAGGAAGGATTATAAAGCCACATATGCTACAGCACCTAAAATACCCCAGACAGAAAATGGATTAGGAATAAAAAGAAATGAAACTGTATATAATCTCAAAATCATATTTCTCTGTCCATCAACCTACAATCCAGGAGACTTTCATAGTGGTCAGAGTTATTGATTGTGACTCTTATTAACTTTTCACTGAAAATACCCCCTTCTTCCCACAATACAGCACAGTGTGAATGTTTGGAGAGGAGCCTCTCAGATTGTTTTCCTTTTAAAGTGTATAGAAGGCCAGGGAAGTTATTATTTTAGTTGTATTGCAATGGAACCTAGAGGATCCCAAGAGCCAGATTAAGACATTACAAATGGCCGTGCCACACCAGGAGTGGACCAACATAGACATTTTGATTCCCAGAGTCACACCCACAACTCTCGTTGCTCCCTTGCATCAGCAGAAAAGTAATCTGCTAATTGTCTATCTGAGCAGCAAACTATTCTGCCAATCCCATCCTGCTCAGCCAAACATTCACCCATTTCCCCACACCCTGCCTGACCATTTCCTACCCAACTGCTGAGGAAGGGGAGTAGCTGTACTAAAGAGGCAATTCTCCTCCTCATGCAGTGCTGTGTGACATGAGTTGTTCATAAAGTATCCCTTTACTCTTCCGTATGACCCACCATAAGGGCAGGTCATTATTCTCCCCTACATGCATAACACAGACAGGCAAAAATACCCAGCAAATCTGGCAGTGATCTGGCAGACACAGAGAAAATATGACTCTGCAAAAATTATCCCAGCCAATCCCACATGTATTCTCTCTCTTGGATGTCCAGATCGTATTAGCTCAGACGGCATGATTTAAAAAACAAACAAAAATAAACAGGAAACTTTCCAAAGTTCTGCCATCACGAATGCTCTTTGGGATCTGAAAACCAAGATGACTTTTTCATTTTGCCTCTGCTCTCACAAACAGAAGGGACATATTCTCTCGTTAGAACCAAGATGTTGATTCTGCTGATAACCTTTCTGCATTGTGTGTTCACTGTAAAACATAGGTGAGCTTTTACATTGAAATAGTTGTCAACAAATATCCTAGTGGAGACAAGGCATGGATAGTTTTTACCGTGGTGTAATTAGGTAAGGTTAACCCTGTGCCTTCTGCCTGAGGTTGACCTCAACAGGCTACCATACATCAAGGTAAAAATGACAGTGCCTTATCTCGACTATGATTACACACTGAGATAGCTGTCTTGATGTAAAAAAAAAAACAAAAAACACAACCTCCCTCCCCCAAATGTTTTCTGGTGAAGACATAGCCAAAGGATAGAATTCAGGTCATTCTCCCATCTAGAGTGACCAAACAGCAAATGTGCAAATTGGGGTGGGGTGGGGGGTAATAGGAGCCTATATAAGAAAAAACAAAATAGAGACTCCCTATAAAATCTGAACATCTGATCTCCCTACTCCCAACACTGTGCTGACTGTGTGGGGCTAATGGGAATAAAAAATTGGGCAAGGATGCATAGAGGTGTTTATACACTGAAAAGCTCTAATTCGAAGGCATACAGGGCTGATTTTGCTCTTCCATAAACCCATTCTATTGACTTCACTGGCGTTACTCCAAATTACTCATGTAACAAAGAAGAATCAGGTTCATGGGGGGAGTTACTTGGAATAAGAACAGGACCATACAGTGAATGATGGAAGCATCAGATGTGGTCAACAAAATATTCTGTCTCCCAAACTCCTTTGTTTTGGTCTGATCAATGTGTTTTATTGGAAACACATTTATCTGTCTATCCATACACCTATCTCTGTTTATATACTGCAATCATCACTGAGCTGTCTGAGTGCTTTTCATAGGTTGTTTCCCTACTCGCTCTCTGGTTCCTTGTAGTGCTATTCCTGATGTCTAATACAGAGGATTCTGAAGGGTTGTTTCAGATGCAGGTCTCCGGGGGCCCTTTGTTTAAAATGCTGATCTGTACATTTGTTTATTCAGCTCCTTGAAAATCCAGCTCCTGCCTTCTCCTTCCCTCTGGCTTGCTCCTTCCTACTCTGCTGAATATGCACTTTGGAAGAATCCCAAGACCCTCCTTTGATGCAACACTGATAAATAGGAACCTACAAGGCACCTAAAATAGTCTGATACCTAAGGGAAAGAAAAGCCCCAACATGATGGATTGATATCTCAGGGGATCCAATTGACTGCAGGGATGCAGCATTTGCTGGGGCTAGTGGCAAAGTGAATAGATAATTCAACACACGTGAGGTGGAGCGTGCACTTCAGAGGTAGCCAAAGAACATGCAAAAGGAGTAAGATTAATGGCTGCCCCACAGGGAACTAAATGACAGACAGGGCACACTAAATGTAACAGCTCAGAAGAGCCTCTATGCAGCAATGCTGGGGAAAATAAAAAACCCTGCACACAGACACAGGGAGCCAAATTATCTATTTGTTAACATGCATGTTGATGCTAATCGTGGCATTACTCGTGAATATTATTCTTTAATTTCTTATTGCACTGGAAAAAATCATTGGAAATTGGTTCTCAGTTCTGCCAGTCCTATCCTTTTATTACACATATGCAGAATATTATGGAGGTTTGAGGGTTTTTTTTACAAGCATTAAGTGACAAGCATCGTGTAAAAAAGCTAGAATAGATGACAAGTGCCATTTGCATAATACAAAATAAAACTGGAGAGCTCACAGAATCGGTTCAGTGGCAAATCAGCTGCACTGCCTCTTTCTAGCAGAAGGGGCCTGCAGCTGTCTGTGTTGGGAATATCTCTGGAGTTTCTCTTCACAGAGAGTTAGCGGGATGAGTCTGTCACCCCTCTTTGAAAAGGAAACTTGTTAAATCTTCTTTTAGCAGCGCATTTGGCTCTCCATTACATTATCCCCCCACATACACCCACACAAACCAATTCAGAGCTTCCCAAAGTGGATTTTTTCTTCTTATTTGACTGTTCAACTACAGTGTGACAGTTAACTTACCCTAATTTCAGAGCTTCCATGGGTAATAAGAAGAAGATAGGTTCTTGCCAGTTACATGCAATCTTCAGCAGCACTAGAGAATACATGAAAAAGAACTGCTTAGAACAGAACTCACAAAGCATGCAAGGAGCTTACCTTCATGTTGGGGAATGCGTGATACCTAAGTGTTTGTGTTATCATGTTTCCCTTTAGTGGCTGGCCTACAAAGAGGAGAAAAGCCTTTTACTGCTACCATTTCTCCTTTAGCTCAACTGCTAATTGGTGAAGAAATGACAAAGAGTCATGTAGCACCTTATAGACTAACATGTGTTAGGGATCATAAGCTTTCATGGGCTAAGACCCACTTCATCAGAAGAATTTATCACAGGGAACGAGGCAATGAGCGGTAGAGGGACTATGACACATGTGACAATGTGATTAATGGTGTTACTGCGTTGCAATAGTACTAATAAAACGTGAATGTTTTTTTTCCAGACAGAAACAATAGGGAAGCAGGATATTTAATCACGTGATCAAGCAACTGCTTAAAGTTATATCTATGTGGCACTCCAGCATTGCAGGGTGACTGCTTTCACTCAAGTTAGGCTAACTGGAAGGAGTAACTGGAGTACAGATCATTTGAGTTAAGCTATGTCTTCATAGTGATCTTACTACAGTCACTATGTTGTAACCCACAGGCACCTTTTGAAGAAGCTGCTTCTAACCACAAAAGGTTCAGAGTATCTGCAATGTGACAGACCCCTATGATTAATTTGGGGAGGTAGCTGTAATTTTCATGAGAGAGGACATGGCTCTGTTGGGCTTTGGTATTAAAATTGTGGAGATTTTCAGCTGAATATAAATCATTCCCAGTGTATTGCCCCATTTTGCTTTTATAACATTTTTCTATTTTTTAAAAAGCTGTGATTGAGCATCAAAGTCCTGCACCGGGTTTCATAAACATATCCATTCTTTACTGTTTACAGGTATGCCTAGACTCTGGGCCTGCCCAAAACCACAGCCCCATTGAGCTAGGTGCCATACATGAACGTGGTCATGGTTACTGCGCTGAAGAGTTATCAATTTAAATAGACAAGGCAAAGAGAAGAGGGATTCGTTTCCCACATTTACTGATGGGGGGGCTGATTCCCAGAGAGGTAAAGGGTATGTCTACACTGCCCACATTATAGCCCTCTCCCAGCGATTAAAAAAAACAATACATTGAATGAGAGGTGACAAAGTGCTGTGTATACTGGCGCTTTTTAGTGCTAAAACCTTTTTTGCTCAGGGCTGTTTTTTCACACCCTTGAAGGACCAAAGTTTTAGTGCTGAAAGTGACAGTATAGACAAAAGCCAAAGTGACTTGGTCACACAGGAAGTTTGTGGCAGAACTAGGACTTGAATCAAGATCTCTCTAGTTCCAGTTCAAGTCCACGGCTTAATCAGTAATATGCTCTTCCCAGCATTGACCCCTCTTCCACACCTGGAATGAAAATGGGTACATTTCAAAGGCCCTATGTTTAAATGTTCAAATCACACTGGTTTGGTTGGTTTTAAACACAGGGACCCTATACACTTCCAGGGTTTCGATGGGATGAGAACCACTAGTAGGGCTCTGGAGGTGGAAACCTTCATACACTTTTACTGAGATTAACACAGCTTGGAAGAATTCATGAGCCATTTCACTAGAATTCATTTCTGTTTCTCCCCCCTACAAAGATGATTCTATCCATTTTTAGTTTTCTTGACAAAAGAGAACCTATGCTAAGTTTAGCAGAGGGTGGGATCTTCTCTCCTTAGCTCTTTTGGCACCTATAGGAGGCCCTGAATACAACACAGAGAGTAAATGTATTTTTCAGTTCATTTGTGCACCTCACTTTTGTTTTTCACTATGCTCCATTTTTCTCACGCTGTTTTTCCACTGGATTTCCCACCCACCTCACAGTAGCAGGAGTCAAGGGAGCCAGAGTCAGGCTTGAGAGGAGATTTCAGAGGTTCACATAACTTTTTTTAAAAAAGTCCATTCAAAATAATTTCCCAGCCTCAGGGTTTTTGATCAAAAAGGCTCCCTTCCAGCTCAGTTCAAACCCCTGGTCAAATGAACAAACTGCACCTCCATAGTCAAGGAGCAAACAAGCAGCTCAAAGGGGCTTTATACACCCAACATACACAGCTAGCAAAAGGCAGCATTTCCTACCTAAACTTCCCCTTCTTCCTCCAAAGTGCCTTCCTCAAAGAATGCTGGGCTAATTACTTAATTAACAGCTAACTTAGCCTTGCTGCCCGGACAGTCCCTGCCCTAAGCAGAAGCAGCTGTGGGCTTTCTGCTACTCACAGTAGGTATGTTAACCTTTTCCCTGTCAGTTGTCTGTATGTGCCTTCATAATGCTAGATTTGCTGCCTCATCTGAGGACCTGATGCTAATAGCTGTGATTCATTTAACATGTAGGATGGTGGCAAGCAAGTGCTGTTCGGTGGTTAAGGCGGTCATCTCAGATGCAGGAGATCTGGGTTCTAGACTCAGCTCTGCTAATAACAAAGCTGTCTGACCTTGGTTAAGTTACTTTAACTTTTCCCCTCATCTGTCTGGTCTATTTACATGATCTCTTTGGGGAAGGGACAGTCTCTCACAAGGTATCTGAACAGCATGTAGCTTAATGTGCTGCTGCTCTCAGCACTGCTATAAAGCAAACACCAGGAATAACAATATTACAGGGGCAGGACCCCATTATTGCCAGGCACTGCACAACCACAAAATAAGAAGTTTGCAATCTAACTCAAGCTGAACTGTTCAATGTTGTCCACTGCATCCCAACAGGGCTGTGCACAAAAGGCTATCTTCATGCCATTTTCCCTTTGCAAATTCGGGAGGTTTGGATAGATTGGTTCTGATTCAGGAAAACACCTGAACTATCAGCCTTCAGACACCTACCTTCCAATAAAGGCAGAGCTTGAGAGTCTGTCCAAAATGAGCATCCATCTGTGTGAGATTTGAAGGGACGTGGGTTTTCTAATACTCCATCCAGGCTCATGTTATTCCAAAGCCAAATGTGAGGCTCGGACTAGAGTGACCAGATGTCCCATTTGGGGGGACTTTTTCTGATATAGGCTCCTATTACTTCCTGTCCTCTGTCCCGAATTTTCACAGTTCCTATCTGGTCACACTAGTGCTGACAGTACAGTCACTGCATTCAGCAATAGCTTGCACACAAGGAGAGAGAGAAGAGTAACTTCTACTGCAACTGCTCCTGGAGTGAGGTCCTAATCGGACTGTTGACAGGAATGAATATTGCCCCACCTGTTATTCCTTTGCAGAGTTAGAACAGAGACTGAGTTCCAGTCCTGCAAGATTTAAACCCTTGCCCACTCTTATGATTTTATCAGGAGTCTCACGTAACAGAGTTTCCTTACAGCCTCAGTTTCCAAAGTCCTGAATCTCAGCCTTCATTTCAGTTTGTAGCCAGGACAGTAGTAGAGAAAAGTTTGAAAATGTGAACCCCAAAGTTTCAAATATCCAGAACCCAAATAAAAAGAATCCGACTTGTATTATTGTTTTAAAAAATCACGTGATTTTTAAGCCAACCCAGTGATTTTTGGCAGGCCCGATTCATGCTTTTGGAAACCTGGGATATGCCATACTGTATCCCAATCCACAGAAGATAGTTCTGTTAAACTGACCTGTACCTGCACATTCTGTCCCAGGGATTGTCTGGTTTGATACCTGACACTGGCATGAATGACGGACCATTCCCACAAACCGCAGAACCAGACTTGTTTTGGTTGCAGGCAGTCACGTTTAAAAAAATAATAATTTCTCTTGGTTTATTCAGGTGCTCAGATGCCACAATGATGGGCAGACAACAAACCTAGACAGACAGATGGAATTTCACTTGATCCTTTCTCAATGCTGAGTTTTCCAGTGGGACCCTACATACTGGGCTCCAACTTAATGCAGTGTTAGTAACCACAAGTATTTGAAAATCATATGTCAGGGCCCAATACAGCATTAGACTGGCTTAAAATGATGAGATAAAAAAAATACATTTTATGTTCTTTTTATTTGCCTTGTGGTTAGTCCCAGCTCACCAAGATGGACGCTCCACCTAACTGCAGAGATGTTTTTCCGTCAGCAGTGAACTGAAGAATCGTCTATCTCGGTTTCCTTTCTTTTCTGATTTGTGTTCTGGCCCTCCTCCCCTTCTCCCCCCTCCTGTACCCATTGCCTGAGGAAGCCCCATGTCACATCACCTTCTCTAATCTTATTTTCTATTTCCTGCATGTACTTTAACAAATAACCTTTTTTTATCATTCTGTTCAGTGTTTTTCCTCCCTCAGATAACAAAGTCCAAGTCCCTAGTCATTGTAATTATTAGCATATTCCTGGAGAAAATTGCAACAGTCTACATTAAAGGGCTCCCTGCAGAAATTTACACAATAGGTATCCAATTTCTCTTTAAATAAAAGGCACTCAGAACAGTCAGGGGCTTAAAATAAGAGAAGAGAAAGGAACAAACAGGGCTTTGAGGAACAGCGGGGCAATTTGCAGTGGTCAGGAACAGATAGTCATGCTGAATTATTTGGATAATTAGTCTTCGTTAGCAAATTGGAACAAATTATAATGTAGAGCCAAGACTGCATAACATGCTGACTAACTGGAAAGTTTGGGTGCTCTTTGTTTTTTTAAATATCCAAGCATCACCCAAGTTGGAAAAATACTGATTCAGGACCAAACATCCTGCAAACAGGCCAGGGGTTCTGGGTGTAGGACTCAGTCCCACCATAGCCACTGTTTCACTAGGGCACATTCCCTGACACAGATACCCCTGTTCACTCTGCCACTCTCTCTCAAACCCCTCAGAAAGATGCTATGTCTAGAGATGACCACAAAAAGATGATCGTGGTTGATTGGCTGGTCAAATAATCTCTCTCTGCCCACACCCAGAGCCATGACTTCATCTAAACCCTGAGGAAAAAACCCAGTTCTCAGCAATATAAAGTAGCGGGGATGACTTTGCTCCATGTGCTCGGAGTGAATGCAATGGTTAACTTGTATATCCATCTATCGCCATAAACACTCATCCACCCATCAGTGCATTTCCAATGCACAAATCACAGACTAAGGTATCCTAGCATCAACAAATGTTTGCAAAACTCACAATAAATCTGAAACTCTGTGTTCTTCACCCTTCCCTCATGTTATGCCATTCCCCCTCCCCATATTAGGAAAGTATGTCAGGTGATTATTATTATAATTACTTTACTTCAGGGAAGGATGACCAGGAAGATCTGTAAATTTGTTATTGTGACAAAGCTATTTGAAAGAGACACATCTTATGTTTCTCTCCGGAAGTGGTCAGGTCTTTACGATTGCTGTTGGAAAGGCACCCCTCAGCAGTTGGCCAGATGCTGAGACATCCCCGATAGCGCCGAGGGTGAATAAAGAGAACTCATATGGCAGGGGATAGAGGGAATCCAGTCTATTGAGGTCTGAAGATCATAACAATTCACATGGTTAATTAGGCCAGTGGTTTATCTAGACAGTAATCTTTGTCTTACAAAGACAAGTACTAGGGCCCAGATGCTAACTTCCAAAAAGGTAACCCCTTCTGCCAGCTGTTATTGGCAGCAAAAAGGGCTGGGATCAATATCTAGGGGTTCCTCTTAAAATTACAAAACAAAACTGGCTCAAGGCCCCACCCAGACACCTGGAAAAACTAAATACCTTCCCTGATACCTTTCTTGGCCTTGATGTTTAGAAGACAGAGCAACAGAGAAGCACATCAGTAGGAAACTACCAGAGAACCATCCCAATGAGAAAGTTTCTTCCCAACCCCCATCAATTGGAGTTTGGCTTAAGCCCAGAAGCAGGTGAATTTGGAGCCTTTCCATAAGTCTTGTGCTAAAATCTCGGTTATGACTTGGGATATTCTTGTTGAACTGGACAGGGAGCCAGTGTTGTGTGTAGAGAACTGGTGTCATGTGCTCTCCGCACTCAGCGTTCCTTGGCTTATGAAAAGGCTCCAAATTCCAGATCACAGACAAGCTGGACATTGGAACAGCAGGAATTTCCTTTTCAAGGGGAAGGGAAAGAGAACCCTGGCGAGGCAGAGTGAGTTGCAAAGAGAATATTCTTCACGGCTTCCATGAGGCAGCCATGGCTATTTAATAATCCTGGGGCTTGTGCGGTGTTGCTTCAAGGTCTGTCTCAGAACGAAGAAAAAAGTATATAATAGTGTCTGAAAGGCAAGCAGAAAGAAATCATTACTGGGACCTGGAAGAGCTGAGCTGTCCTTGTACGCGTGCTAAATCATAATTGTGACTGATCTCTAATTATAACACTACCGATAATTACTTAAGCACTCACTGCAGCTTGAATATGAACTTGAAATGAGTAATACAATACCCCAGACCTTGCTGGAAGTGAACATCACATCTTAAAAGTACTATTTGAAGACAAAACACACTTTGGATACCCTTATTCACACTGAATAGAACCTTACACCACTGAAATCAATGGAGCTACTTACCTAGCATGGTACTACTCATTGCAGCAGTATCACAGTTTACTCCTCTGTGAATAATCCCATAGAAATCAGTGGGCCTACTCACAAGATGCTGATCAATGGACCAGATACTTAGCTAATGTAGAGGGCTATAGTGATTTAAGACAAATTAGGATCTGGCCTGATCTGAGTAAGGGGGAAGAATCTGTCTCTGGGTGAGTTCCCCCCCCCCCCCCCATTTTCCTGTTCTTTGAAGAAGGCATTCCCAGTTCAAGGACATGAGTAAAAACATCCATCCTCCGATAGCTCGTGGCTAACACAACCACGTACTGCATCCACCAGAACTCTCTCACCTGTTCTGGTTCACACGCCAGAACCAGCTCAGTCCTGATGGCAAAAGTTCTTCTTTATTATTAAGCCACGTTTGCAAATTGCTGGGCAACCTCACGGCCCTCACTCAACAAGGTATCCCAGCATGTGGCTGACTGTAAGCAACGAATTGGTCCAACTGACTACCTTAATGTGTTAATTTAGGCATGTGAATCAGGGTCTATTTCTCCCCCCCAAACCCCCTCCCCCCGCTCCTTCCACCTGGTTTCTCCCTGAATATCCCAACTCCTGCACCCTCCCCTTCCTCCCCAAGCACCTCCTGCATGCCTCTGAACAGCTGATCTGCGGCAAATGGGAGGCTCTGGGAGGGAGGAGGAGCCAATTGGCAGGGCGGGTGATGCATGCTGAGCACCCACGGTTTTTTTTTTTTAATGGGTGCTCCAGCTATGGAGTCGTGGTTCTGCTTAGTTACAAGGGTGATGGGCACTATTGTAAGCCTGATGTAGAGAAGAAGGGAAAGGAGGAGATACAGAGTAATAACTACAGATAGAAAAATGGAACGAGAAGGAGAGAGCAGAAAGAGATACAACTAGAGATAGAAATAAAGACAGAAATATAGAAAGAGATATAAATAGACTTTATATGAAAACACCTTTATTCACCATAATATCACACAACATATATAAAAGATGTTATAAAATATCACATATTATACATTACAATATATGTACTAAAGGATTAAATAAAAGTAAGCCCACCCTAAGCAATCATTACACATGGATCATTCACTCGCCCCAAACTTTATTAATGTACCAAGTCAAAAGCCAGTTCAGAAAAGGTGTAGTCAATCTGCAGGTAGGCCAAGATCCTCATCCCCTGCACTTCGCACCTCTGTGAGCTGGTCACTCTCTCTCTTGAGATTTCAAGACAGGCAGTTTCTGCTGACCCCGTAAGAAGTTGGCAGGAAACAGGTGATATGCGAGCCCTGTATCTAGATAGAGAGATCATTACACTTTCTTAGTCTGGATGTAGCTAGTGCTTGTAATACTATGGCAAGAAAGCAGAAGAAAAACTGGGGAAAGTTAAACCAAACTAAGTAAAGCGGAACCTTCCCACTAGGTGACTTTCTTGCCAATCTGCCCAGTTTTGTTGCTGGCTCATGGTGGCAGCGGGAACATTTTCATCTCCAACCAAATGATGCAGATAAGGAAACTTGAAGGGCTTTTTAATGAAGAAAAATTCCTCTATGGGGGAATTCATTTAAAAACTTAATTATGACAAAAATGTCACTTTCCTTGATGAAATGATTATTGTTCACTATCAGGAGGCAGCTGAAACAGTTATTTAGATTAGAACCGTTAACTAGCAACTGTCTAATGAAAGGCGCCACCCCCATGCTGCAGAAGGTGGAAATGATAACACAGGCTCTTGGGGTTAATGTTCTACCCAAAGCAGGTCCAGCTCTGTGGCATCATTCCAGCCACAGCAGCACCATGCAAAGAAAATGACAACGATAACCTTTCAATCACCGCTACTTACGTACATACTCTGAGGCAGGAAAGCATTGCAATTGAAGATATCATTTGAGCACATGCTTAAGCTGCATGGAATTCAATGGGACTTACACACATGCTCAAAGTTGACTGGGAGCAGTTTGTGGTACACATTAAATATGCAATATTTAAAGTTTCAGGTGTGCTGGTTAGTTTTGATTAGTCACATTGGCCACAGGGTATTTATTGACAGTTATATCATTCCTATGAATATTGCAGAAGCACCTTGAACCAAGAGTAAGATTCACTTTGCTCAGTGGTGTACAAACATATTGTGAGACACAGTCCCTGCCACAAACGAGAAGACAGAGAAAGGAAACAGAAGCACAGAAAGGAACTGAGTTTCATCTCTGGATTCCCAGGTCAATGCCCTACTCACTGGACGGTGGTGCCTCATAACTGCTGTGTGTCCGTGTGGATTATGTTCCCTGAGGGGATGAGTGTGACATACTGAAGCAGGTCTCCAACATAAATAGTCATGGTTATGTATTCAAAAGCCACCTCCTGTGAATATCCTCTAATGCTTGTTTAAAACTCTGCCAGAGCAACACCCCAGGACAGGAGACTCGAAAGGAGGCAAGAAGCAAATTCAGGTTTTTTTTTAACTTGGGCAAATATAGCCAGGAAGCTTTCTGTGAAATTGGCCCAGTTCTGTTCAAATCCATATGATTTGCAACAGAAGTAATAGCAGTACAACTGGCATTCCAAGCAGCAACCTGTATCTCCAGCACAAATACATAGACCAACGCTCACCTGCATGGTCTGACTCCAACCCTGATCCGAGGAGGTGGTGCCCCCAGCATACCCAAGATAGGCTAGAGACTCTTCTGCAAAGTGCTTTGGCTTTTCAATCCTTTCTGGCTACTAAAACCTTTTCAAGCCCAGTCAGTTGCTTGTCTAGTGGGTATGCAACACAAAGGAAATTAACGTATGAATTAGATTAGCTATTAATACACCTGTTTACATCTGAGACTCCTTTGATCTTCCCCTACCCTTTGTCTAGCCCACAGTAACAAACAAAAGGCAAAAAGATACCAGCAAACAAAAGGCTTTTACAACTGGGAAAGATTAAAAGAAACAGATAATACTGCATGGTACCTAAAGAATCTGCCTGAACAATGAAAACACAACACTTGTAATTAACAACTATACCAAACTAGTAAAACCTAGGGGGAGACTTCCAGCTTCCAGACTTCATTAGCAGTTAAAGAAAGAGAGAGAGAGAAAACCCAACAGCCAGCAGGTAAGAAATTAATTAGGAGCTGTGCTAGGGGACTGCTGTCTAAGACTGAAGCTTATGGGGTAGTTTAAAGCGCTTTATTGCCACTATAAAAGTTCTTGTGCTGGCAAGTTCTGTGACAAAGGAAAACAAAACCCTGGGTAACTGAGAGCCAGGCTGCTGTCAGCTGGGGACTCCTGACCATGGGGATTCTAAATCTTCCTGTTAACATCTCTTAGTGATTGTATTTTCTTTTCTTTTCTTTCTAATAAAAATATCTTTAGTGGAGAGAGTGGCTAGGGTGGTGTTGTATGGCAGCAGTATTTAATCAAGGCCTTTAAGATTCAAACCGGAGAACAGTGACACAATCTGGAACAGTGAGAGGCAGAGAGCTTTGTCAGCTGAACAAGTAACCTTTATAAACAGAAGGAAAATCAGACAGTTTTGTGCTTGTGAAAACCATTGGAACAATGTACCAAGCATCAGGGTGGATTCTCCATCAATCACAATTTTTTAAAATTCACATTGGATTTTTTTTTTAAAGATACACCCCAGTTCAAATGGGAATTATTTGGTGGAAGGTCTGGTGACCTATGTTATACAGATTTAAGATTAGCATCCGTGTTAGTCTGTATCCATAAATAAAATGTGGAATACTTGTGGCACCTTAGAGACTAACCAGTTTATTTCAGCATAAGCTTTCGTGCGCTATGGCCCACTTCATTGGATGCATGTTATACAGACCCTCAGATCAGAGGATTACAATGGGCTTATCTAGCATTGGAATCAATGAAGCTATGAAAAAGATGTCAAAGTGACAGGCCTGGGCAGTGAAACCTTTTGTTTATCTACAGAGAAAACAAAAGCAACTCCCCTCCCTCCTCCGCTTTCTCTCTACCAATTTGCTTCTACCTTATTTTGGAAGAATCACCCTCTAAAGTCATAACGAATTAGCTCAGTCTCTCTGGCCCATGGAGTCGTTGGCCTTTCTGGACTACAAATTAGCAGCCAGTTGCGGAGGCAGTCTTGTGATATGGGAAACTCTCCATTGTGAACTGAGGACAGCCTTCATCCCCAATTTGTTTCACAATGACCATCAAATAAATGTCCTATACCATAGCTCTTGCCCTTTAAAAGTCATCCTGTTTTAGAGGGTTGATTTCCATTGAATTACACTGAGTTCTTGTAGACCTAATAGGGTGAAACCTTGGACCCATTTAAGTCAATTGTGAGTCTAGACATCGACTTCAATAGGGCCAGGATTTCATTCACAGTCTCCTCCTATACTACAAATTTTAAAGGGCCAAACCTGTAACTACTTTTATTTGCTTCTGACTTAGGGGCAGATGTTAGCCCATGACCAATCAGTTGAAAAGACTCTAAATCCCATCACAAAATTATTCCTTGGACTTTGATGTTTGCCTTCTACATTCAAATAGGAACAAGCTATTAAAGGAGTTAGCAGCAGATACCTGCAAGCAAATAGGATCCCCCTTCCTGGAAACCATATATTGCCATGTGATGTTTTGCCTGCATGGAGTTAAGCACAATGGGATGTGCTGTAGTACAGCAAATCATTCCTTGAATCACTGGGGCAGCAAATCTCATCCCAGATTTAGAGATCTTCAGAAGTTTACCTAAAACTGCCCTGCTATTCAGAAACTGCAGAACATTCAAGGGAATGGTGTTGTTCTCTGGAACAGTGCCACCTTGTGTCCATCTGTGGGCATTACGTGATCCACATCTATAGACCACTTGGCCTTTTCACATTGTATAGACTTTCTACAGCTTATAGCCGGTCTAGACTATCTTATATCCTGATATACAGGGCTGAAGGAGATAGGCCTGGGAAATACTTCCATAACCGCAACACATTTCCAGTGTGTATATTTTCCGCACACCATGTGCTTGCACTGTTTTAAGCATTTCACTCAATTTTACATAAGGGGGTTATATCTTTACAAAAGGAAATAGGAGCTTATGTATAACTAGTGTAAAAACCCGTGTACACGTGCCAAAGTGCGTAATGGTGTTTGCCCTCAGTCCCCCTGCACCGTGCCCTGTTACCTCACTGGGGTCCCCCCTGCTCTACCACTGCCCCTCACTGCTGCTGAACCGTGCCCTGTTACCTCATTGGGATCCCCCCCTGCTCTACCACTGCCCCTCAGTGCTGCTGCATCGTGCTCCATTACCTCACTGGGGTCCCCCTCCTTCTCTACCACTGCCCCTCAGTGCTGCTGCACCGTGCCCTATTACCTCATTGGGATCCCCCCCTGCTCTACCACTGCCCCTCGGTCCCGCTGCACCGTGCCCTATTACCTCATTCCAAAGGCAAGCTCTGCCCTGCTGGGGGGATGTCAGGCAAGTCACCCCTCCCCACCCAACCCCCCAGGCACCTCCCCATACACCCCTCCCCCATATACCCACCCCCGCACACAGCTCCCTTCACCATTGCACCGCACCCCCATGCACCCACCCTCCCAGCTCCCCTCTCCCCATGAACCTGCAGGCGCACACCTCCCCCCACCCCCATACACCCACACTCCCCTCTCAAATCCCCATCCTCATGCAGCCCACCCAATTCCCCTTCCCATGTCCCATGCACCCTCACCCCCGCCCCATGCACCCCCCTCCCCGTACATGGCGTCACAGTGTCAGCAGCCAGCGGGCCCGACCCGCTCTTGTTTTCCCTGGCCTCCCCCGCTGCAGGAGCCCGCGGGGCCCCCCGGCAACCTCCCCATGCGCTGTTTGTCCGGGCCGTCTCTGCAGCTTGCGGTGGCCATTTTGTGCTGCCGAACTACCACTCCCAGTCTGCTGTTCGTTCGGGCCGTCTCTACTGCGCATGACGGCTTCGGACAAACTTTCTCTGGCCTTTTATTATAGAGGGTGTACATGTACAATGTAGCACATGCAATACAAAGTGATGCTCCCCGGGCAATGCAATGTTATACCAAATATATACACGGGAGACTCAGCTATGGCTCTGAGAGCGGGAGGGGGAGCTGCATTGCCTGAGTGGCGGAGGTACAGAACGTCACACCATAGAAATGTTACATTTAGTCTGGGAGGATTAGGCCCTCAATAGCTGAATGCATCTTTAGGAAACTGTCACCCAGAGGCAGCAGCGGCCCTGGCCCGGAAGCCAGAGTTGGGGCTGGCCCAATGAGAGTCCATGAAAACGTTCATTTCTTCTGGGAGGATAGATCCTCGATAGCTGAACGCATCTTTAGGAAACTTGTGGCCAAAGGCAGTGCAAGCCCTCACCTTATGGCCAAGCAAGTCAGTATGTACAGCTTTCCTCTGGCTGTCTTCTTAGGGAAAGGAGCCAGAATATCCCCAGCTACCTGCTGAAATGGAACCTCAATGATGGGAAATGGCTGGAGAAGGCAAGGCCTTGACCTGGTCATATTCTACCTGGGAGCCACACAAACTATTCCTCAAAGTCTAATTTCTTCATTGCCCCCAGAGTGCAGAGGACAAGCTCCTGATAGTCATTCCAGCACCTTGTTTTTAACCTGTGCTACCTGGAAGAATCTGTTCATCTACTTAAGAGCCATTTGATGTTATCCATCATCTATGAATTTAGTTCTTCCTGTGGGAAAGTCAACCACAGGTAGATAAAAAGTGAGGAAAACACCACTAAGACATTCCCACTTAAGCTCATGCTTATCATCCCACTAGCAGGCAGAAGGAAATAGTTTGCCCCGCTTTCATCATGGAAATAGATGAGCAGATGGCTTCTGCACAGAACACAAAATCTTTCCACTCAAAGCACCTAAGTGTCTGCATCACGCCTAGGGCTTTGTCAGACCTGCCTTCCAGGCCCTACCAGCGAGGTTACCTTACAGCCACCCTGCTAGGGCTGGAACCATGGGTGCTGGACATGTGAAGCTTCAAGTAATAAGAGCGACCCAAAGAATGGTCTCATTCATAGACTGGGTTTGCGGATTGGTTCATTTGCTTTCAGTACCCTGCAACATCTTCCCCTGGGATTGCACCCTGGTGTGGACGACAGATGCCCAACACCCCTGGAAAGTCATGGGGAGCGGGGAGCATAGTCCATGACAATCTGGGGGCTCTGGGAAGTCTGTTTTCTCTGCTTTGAGGAGTGACTTTCAAAAATATGAAGCTAAAATCTCACATTTCTTACAGTAGTGGGAGACTCTAACCCAATCAATATGCACAGAAATGTCTTCATGTGATTTTTTTTTTTTAATTTCAGCAAAAATAGTTTTCTGGAAACTCCAGCCCAGTCTGTTCTAGGGCTTGAGCTCCAGAAAATGAAATGTGACTGTCACGAACTCACAGGTCGTGCCCACTCTTGGCCCCGTGTGGTCCGTGGGGGGGTGCCCCTTTCAGTGAGACAGCGCTTCTCGGGGGGGGCACTCCCTCTTGGGGTTAAGCCCCTCCACCTCCTGGAGCCGTCCCTCTGAGACTTAGCATGCATGCCTCTGCCACAGGCCCCCCTCAGGGAGTCCCCTGGCCTGGGACCCCTGGGGCTTCCACCCCCAAAAGGGGATGATGCCCCCGTTCTCCAGACTGGAATGACTCTCAGCCAGCATATTTTGAAGACAGCACAGGAATTATCCAGACCCTCAGGCCTGGCCTCCCTCAGCCCAGCACATCCAAGTCTTCCCTGCATCCAGGTGGGCTCTGCCTGCTCCCCCCCTCCAGAACAGACCCCCCTGCTTCCCCGCTGATCTCACTCCCCCAAACCCCACCTCTGTCCCTTGTCTCGTCTTCAGGTAAACAGGGTCACAAACAGGGTCGTCTGGGCCTGTAGTTGGAACTGGTTGGTTGGGTCCACAGGAATCTTCTCTTCGCAGCCCATTGTTCTCCCAGAGCCAGCACTGCCTGCGACTCCTGAGCTGTCACCCTGTCACCGGTCGCTGGGGTCTCCATTCTCCAGGCCATTGGCTGGGGTCCCGAGTCCTCTTCATGGGCCTCTGGAACAACAGACTCCCTCTCCCATCGCCTTGTAAAATCAGTAACACCCACCTCCTCTGCATGCAACCCATAGGAAACCCAAGGGGAAAAAATCCTCATTCCATCACAGTGACCACAGGGAGTGAAGAGAATTCTACAAACTAGAAGAATTTCCCTGCACGAGCCCAGGGGAAGGCAAATGTTAAAAAGAGAAGGATCCAGTAATACTGGTGAACACAATTTCATTTATATATATATATATATTTGAATTTTTTCATCCCAGACACACACTTGGTAATATACATATATACATATGTACACACACACACAGTGACTTCCCTGCATAACCTCCTTCTGATCACATTGGAAATCACAGTCATCGATTTGGGTACCTCTCTAATGTGTTACTATACTAATTGCTCATCCTGTTTTATGAATTAGTCTCCATTCTTCACTCCTGTCAGCTACTTTTAGGCTAACAGTGTTCTCAGAGCCGCAGTTAGGATGTTATTGTCCCCTGCACCACTCTATGGTATCAGTACGTTCCAGAGGTAACAGAGTCCTGTGGCACCTTAAAGACTAACTAAAGTATTGAAGCATAAGCTTTCATGGGCTAAGTGGGTATTAGCCCACGAAAGCTTATGCTTCAATACTTTAGTTAGTCTTTAAGGTGCCACAGGACTCTGTTACCTCTGCTATTCCAGACTAACACTGCTACCTCTCTGATTCAGTACGTTCCAGGAGGCAGTGTAAAATGTGATTTGATCGCAGGATCCTGAAGTCTCATTCTTGCAGAGCTATTGACTTTACTTGCTACTATTTATTCTATTTTTGCACTGTGGAAATATTTCTAGATAATTGTACAAGATTAGTAACAAAATGTTTACTACTTATGAATTTATCATCATTTTGTATTATGTATAAATAAAGTATCATTTTTTACTACATGGCAAACTATTGCGGTAGTGATTTGTATTAAATACCTATTTAACCAAACCCAAAACAAAAACAAGAATAACAAAAAAAAACCCTTAAAATGTTCAGCTTTAAAGTCCCAGCTCCAGAGAGCATTCATATTGTAGACTAAAAAAATATCATGTGACCCATCCCACTGATTAGTGCTTCAATTTGGGAACATACCAAAATATATTTAGGAATCAGTGTTCCAGTTGACATTACTTCCAAATTAAAACAACAAGTTACTGAATGATAATTAGTCTTTCCACTCAACCAGACCACGCACCACACCTGAACTCAGACTCCATTTCTTCTTCTGTTGCAAGAGCCTAGATCAGTGGGGACGAGGGCACCAGTCAAAACTGCATGCACCCCTTCACACAACAACAATTAAGAGAGTTCATAATTGGCCTGCCCATAACCCATCAATCAAGGTTGTGTGCATTCACAAAAAAAATCATTTCCCCCCCCCCACAAAAAAATCAAATCAGGTTTCTATATTTCCAGCACTGACCCAAACCACATATACAAGCAGTGCCCACCAAAATGAGCAGAAATTTCCACTCCCAATGCATAAAGGAAATCCGGGCCATCGGCCAAGTCCGAGCCATCAGCCGGACTCCGGCCCTCCGTGGGCGGGGGGGAGGTGGAGGGGGGAAGGAAGGAAGGAAGGAAGGAAGGAAGGAAGGAAGGAAGGAAGGAAGGAAGGAAGGGGGGGTGAAGAGAGAGAGAGAGAGACACACACACACACCGAACAACCAAATGTGGGCTAGGCCAGGAACTAAGTGAATTCAAATCTTAGCAGCACAATTATTTGACTTACCAGCAATACTTATCCCATCCAAAAAATGGAGTTTCACATAGACAATCCTTGATTTCATTTTGCATGAAAATTTCTTCCAAAGTAAAGATTTCAAAAAAGCAAGTTGAACCTGGAGTGATTCCCCCACCCCCTTAACCTTGCATCCAATATGGACAAAGTAAAATCAGCAGCAAGTTAACATGAAGTGAAAGAATCCCTTCTGCAGCTAAGGGTCTGGCAGCATATGTACTCATACAATATACAAGTGGCCAAGGACAGTCAGTCATTTACTCTTTGCTCAGGTGCCATCATCAGCTGGTTGCACACCTTTACTTAATTTGCCTTAATTTTCCCAAGTATCCCTGTGCAGAAATGCCCTTAGAAATCTTTCTGGGTGTGTTTGCAACATGACCACACACAACTATCCCCCAAGAAGTCTGCTATAGACAATCACCATACTGATATAACTTTTTAGATAATGCTTTCTTAGCCAGAAGGACGAGACACCTTGCCAGGACTTGGATTCTGTGGGGATGGTGCTAGAGAAACACCATAGTTGACAGAGAAAGGATTACTTCAGTATAGCAATTCCTAGATAAGTACACATGGTGATAGACAGATGCATAGACAGACAGACTGGCTTCAGTGAGAGTTTATGTGATGGCTGCCACTTTGACAGATATACCAGGGGAATGCTAGAGCTGAAAGCATAAATTGCTACAGATTAATCGTAAAAAGCCAAGGCTCTGAAGGTGGAGCTGTAGCAGACTCATATGCTCTGTTGCTCAGGCACAGAGGAAGATGCATACCAGAGGATTAACTTGGGCTGAGTTGCCAGAATGGGCAAAGATTCACAGGTCAGTTCAAGTCTTAGGGGAATGTGTCGGAGAAGAAAGAACTTTGAATTATCCAATCCCAGTGTTTCCATCCCACCTCTCAACCGTTCTCTAGCTCAGCAGTTTATTCACCCTGCACCTCCCCTAGCCTGGCAGGTGTCATGAGACCAAGCTGTGAAAGGGTTAATGAGCCTAGGCAAAGTTAACAAGGGACAGGCAATAAATGGCTCCAGCTGTGTATAATTAACTGTAATACTGTGAAGTAAATGACTTTTATTGGCAAGCATGTCATAATTTCATTAAAAGTCATATTTACAGCCCTCTCGCATGGAATGAGTCCTTGTGTAGTCTGCAATTTAATGAGTACTCATTTTCACCTTGTTCCAATTATCCCCCACCTACCCCTCGCTCCCCAAGCTCAGGGAGCATGAAGATGAAATACAATAGGAGTGTAATTAGAGCTAGCACAGATCTTTTCAGGAAACACTTTCCTCCACTCTAACACAATTGTTTCTATCTTTTAAAAGTATATTAGTAGTAGTAGTATTTAAAATACATGATTTCCTTTGCTCTCCAAAGCATTATTTAAATAACAGTCATTAAGCAATGACTCCACAGGAAAGATTTCACAGACTGGGTCTCGGATAGCTAAGCACCTGAGATGTAGTGTCTAATGAGGTCCAGCGACATGACCAGGGCAGTTTGCACAATAGGAAATTACTATCATTTAAAGCGGGAAATTTGCTATTTTGCTTAATTACATCCTGGAATGGTGAGGACGTGCCAAAGGTCCCCATCTCATCCCGACAGCAAAGAAAATGTCCTTTCCTTCTCAAAGCTAGAACCTGTTCTTCATAGCCCATGTGCTGTCTTCTCCCATGTGCTCTTCTAGATAAAGGATGACCTTTAGAGCTGGGTAGGAAACCGTTTTCCCATCCCGCAAGATTTCAACAATTTTTTCCACCCTGAATTGGGAAGAAATATCAAAATCTCAAAAAAAAAAAAAAATTGCTAACCAAAAGTTGGAGCGGGGAGATGTCAGCTTGGGTTTGAAATGTTTTGTTTCAATTTTGACCGTTTTCTTTTTTAAAAAAATATGTTTACTCTAGATAACTCACATTTTTTTAAAAAGTTGTTTTGAACTGAAAAAAAATTGAATTTTTCATGTTGAAATTGTTCAAACATCCCATTTTGACAATTTAAAAACTTTCTTTCTTTCAGAAGTGTTTCTAGTCGAGAAATTCATTGAGACTGACCCTTTCTCACAATGTTTCAGTTTTGACAAATTGACATTTTCTGATGAAAAACATTTAATCGAAAAAAATCCTGACAAGCTTTGGTAAAATTCATCCCTGTGCAGGGCAGTAACCCTGGATTTCCCTGGACCCGCACTCTGCAGTGGGCTGAAATTCCCTCTTTAAGTGCCAGCTACTAAGAAAGGAAGCTCAGTATAAAATACTTCTTCCCATCTAGTAGATAAAGCTTCTGGGAGATGTTTGGGGGGTTCAAAAATGACAAACTTTATCTATTGCCATATCTAGCTCTGTATGTATCATTTAAAAATGCATACATAAAAGGGGCCACAATAATAATTTAGGACCCAGTTCTAGTGTTTTTTACTCAGAATACCTTACTTGTTGATTTATTACTTGTTACTTATTTAAACAAATAATACTATTTGCATGGTAGTGTGAGTAACGGGATCAGAATCTGGACCACAGAAATAACAAATGTTATCATATATTTTTTTTTTGGTGGGGGCGGTGTTGTTTTTTACAATGGGGAATATAACCGCAGTAACAAGAAGGTTTTAATTGTCAGCGCCAACAACAGCTATATTTGTGATCCTAGTTTTTGACTGACAGAAAACAAACAAGTCAAGTTTAATGACCCAGAATAACACCAGCTGTTTATATAAAACCATATCATGTCACCATTCCAGCACATTTCACAGAATACACCATACAATACAATTTTAGAGCCTGATTCTTCAAGATTTTGTGCCAGATACACAATATTGTGGGTGCTGGGCTTTTGGCGAGCTCAGCATTTTGAGGACAGGAAGGAAATATTTCTCTGACTGGTAGATTCCTAATAATTGGCGCCCTTGTGAAGCATCTGAGAGATCTGGAATGTTGGAATGGGATAAAGGGCAGAATGCAAATAGGTTGGTCAAAAGCGCATGCCACATGCAATGTATCATTCAGCACTGCATCCGAATCACCTCAAACAGTAGCACTGGCCACTGTCGGGGGACAGGTTATTGGGCAAGATGGACTTTTTGTCTGACCCAGTAGGGCCGTTCTTATGATATCTTTTCTGTCCGGCTATCTATCCAACTCCTATTGTTCTCAGGTACTATGGTGACAGGACTACATAAAACCTGATAGAGAGAATTAAAAGTTAAATGGCGAGAGAGAACCACATCTTCAACTGGTGTGAATTACCATAGCTCTGTTGATCAAGGGAGTCACACCATTTCACTCCAGCTGAGGATCTGGTCCAGAGAGCCCAATTGCCTTGCCCTCTTCCTTCTTTGAATCATTGACTTTGGTCCAAAGGGGGATATAAATGGCTACTTCTGATTTGGTAAAATTTGCCCCCCCACTTTGCACTGATGTAAATGACTCCACAAGGTGCAAGGCAATGGATAATTGGGCCCCAGATGTGCAAATGATTAGAGCTAGCACATTCATTTCAATATGCAACGGTGCTCTTATTTTTTCTCTTCCAGTCCAGACTCAGATATAAACAAAACTGATCCAGCAATCCCTTGACCCTTGCCTGGCTCAGAGAGATGACCCGTGCTGCGTACCTACACACATCGAAAGAACACTATAAAGGGAATGTTTTATAACCAGCTACCCCTCTTGAGGGCTGTCAGCAGAAGGATCCACAGGCATCCCAACAAGACAGAACATGTAAACAGAGTTGTAGATGATCAGATAGTTCCTTGTGAAAAATAAAGGTTCTTAACCAGACAGCAGTAAGCAAGATGACAACCAAAAGCCTCAGAAAACAAGTGGGACACGTAGATCTTCTCAGGAAGAGGAAATTAAAAGTAAAGCAATACCTATTCCTCACACAGTGTTCTGTTATAGAACATGGTTTCCTGCAGTCATGCACTGATTTACATCACCCGAGGATCCGGTCCAGTGTCTGCAGTGATGCGCCGATCAATAGGACTTGAATTGACATGGTGGGGGCATGGAACTCTTGAAAGCTGGGCGTTTTGTTGGTTTGTTATTCATTATGGATGAAATTCTCCCCTGTGCAGAGGGAGCAGCCCAAGTCATAGGCACCAAGTCAGTCCCACTTGGTTTCTTTTGGCCAAGATTCTTACAAGTGTCCAGCGATTTCAGGTGTTGCATTGAGACACCCCTACAGCGGCCTGGTGCTCTGGTGAAAACCAGACTCCCCTTGAGCAGGGACAAGCGAATACTGAGGTGACCACAATCATTAGTGACTTGTGAAAATCACGGCCTCTGCTGAAAACTTTCCTCTGCCTCATGAAATTCCCCTCTGGGTAGAGATGCCAGCACAAGACCCGCTCACCACTTAACTTCCACTTATAGACAAGGAGAGGAAGGGTGGTCCAGTGATGAAGGGGTTAGCTTGGGAGCTGGAGTTCAGTTCTTAGCTCTGTCACAGACATCCCATGTGACCTGAGTCAAGTGGTCTCTCTGGACCTCAGTTCCCAGCTGTAAAATGGGAATAGTGGCACTTCCCTACATCGCTGGGGCGCTGTGAGGATAAATACATTTAAAAGTTTGTGAAGGGCTCAGATACTATCACAATAGAGTGGTGAGGCATATAACCACCTCACATACATAGATAGATAGATTAGACAGATAGTTTATTCGATTAGATAGAGTTTTCAGGGCTTGTGCCGGCCTCTCTGAGCAGGGATGAATTTCACCACCCATGAACGTGTCTGAGATCATGAAGGGACGTTGCCTGTCGGCTCAGAAACCATCACCAGAGTGCCTCCACAGAACAAAACAAGCACGCTCACTGAATCATAGCACCCTAGACAGCCAGCTCACAATTCATTCCCTTCCACTGATCTAAAGGAACCGGGACTAGAGCCAATTATTTTGATGTGAAAAGCACAATAATTAGGCAAACCATGGACATCAATAGGGTACCGACAACATCTTTCTCCTGTCAACAAAGACTGAGAAGACATAATAAAATTAGAATAAAAGCCCTGCTCTAGCAGGCGTGATTTTTCATTCATCTGTCTGGCACCGAGCTCCCCCTTCACCTTTCCACTCACCCCTCCACAGATTGTAAATCTATTAGCTCCTCAGACCCGTGTTATGTGATTTCCAGCAGCCCTAACAAAGGCTGGTGTTTCTATATTATTCACAAGCTAACGGATCTGGCATGTCATGTTTGTTGTCTTTTAACAAATGATCTGAAAACACTGCAGTTCTTCTCACTGCTTGGCAGGGGGTGGGAGAATGAGCCTGAAAGGGGATTGTCATTTTAGGGTGAATTTCATTATTAATATTTATATTGCCCTAGCACCTGGATGCCTTGACCAAGATCAGGGTCCTGGTGTTCCAGGTGCGACAATGTCCAAATACTTATTAAGAGACACTCCCTGTCCTGGAGAGTTTGCCACCTAAATAGACAAGACAGAATTATTATTCCCATTGTATAGGCAGGGAACTGAGACACAAAGAGAGTAAGTGATTCACCCAAGGTTGCACGGAAAGTCTGTGGCAGAACAATGGACTGATTTCCCCCCCCCCCCTGCATTCCAGCTCAGTGGTTTCCCACACAAGATCGTCCTTCCTCCCAGTTTATCCTTGTGCGGGGTAACAGCACAAGTCCCAAGCACCACTCAAGTCTCACTGAAGCCCTCAAAATAGGTCTGAAGTAGGATTTTAATTCTCCTCTGCGCAAAGAGCCACCATAGAGCCTACTCTGGGGACTTGGGGGAATTCCACTCGTCCTAACAAACAATAAACATAATGTTCCTTGTGGATTTTACAAATAGATACGAGGATGAATAGGTCTGACTTTGCAGAGCTTGACAATGCCCCCTTTAAATCATTCATGTTTCTGTGGGAGAAGTCTATGCAGAGGTATTAGTAGGTGCTACACAGTGCAACTTGCATGTTATGATGTCATGCACAGTTACTACAACTTCCCAGGAAGTCTTGACCTGACAGGGGAAGATACAGGTTTGTTCTCTCAGCTTTAGGCATGTTTTCCATTCATTTGAATTCACCAGTTCTGGCTGAAACTCTACAATCCTTGTTTATGAAACTCAGACACCCACCAGCACACGGTATATCATAAATATCACTGATAATTGTGTAGTACGGTAATTGCAAATAGCAGTGATTTATTCCTACAATAATGCCTGTCCTAAGAACAATTGATTTTATTTCCAGACATGCACAGGCTTCCCGTGGGAAATGCTTTCAAATAGTTAGTATTATTTTTTTTCAGTGCAGGAGGGGAAGGGGAATGAAAGAATCGGTGATTACTTTGGCTTTGTCACCACTAATTCCTTAGGATTATTTTAGTATCAATGATGCTATAGCTCTAAAGGTAGAAGAAACAAAACAGAGTTATATGAAAATTATACAGAGATGAAGAAAGTTGGGGAAATGACCATGGTCCCTCGGTGAGGAGCAGGGATCACAAATATGAAGCTGTGGGATCTTCCTCTTCTCCGTAACACCTTTTGCATTCTTAAAGGAATCTCAGTAATCAATATAGAGTCTGTGACACTCCGGGATCAGTCCTGGTTTGAGCAGGGGGTTGGACTCAATGACCTCCTGAGGTCCCTTCCAACCCTGATATTCTATGATTCTATGATTCTCAAGTCCCCATGCTCATTGTATTGTAACTTGTTTGTGGCCTCTTAGAAATGAGCTTATGCTGCACAGTGAAAATCACGGCTGCTCTGTGCTGCTCTGTGAAAAATGCTGCTCTGTGAAAATCAGGCTCTTCTAAGATGACTCAGGTTGGGCATCCAGATGCCACAATCACTAGGCATGGTTGAAAATCTTGGCTTATGGCCATAGGTGGCAAAGGGGAAGAGAATCCCGCTCCTGCTGTTCTAAATCTTAAATCTATTTATGCCAACGTAAATCCAGTGGATTGACTGCTGATTCACAGGGGTGTAAGTGTGAGGAGAATCAGCCCCTTCCTTCTCATGGATGAGTGTTGCAGTTATCTTTCCTAAAATACCCTGACACCGCAACAGCTTCCTGGTGTTGATGGCAAGATGCTGGGCAATAAAACAGTTCAAAAAAAAGTTCAGCCATAGACGATATTAGGAATAGCCCTTGTGGTGGCTAATGTGTTTGGATGTATGTACGTGAAATATTGCCTTCTGCTGAACAGAACCAGATTTTCCTAAGTGTGTGACATAGCCTCCATACTGCTAACAGCTCATGGTGATTCTCCTTTAAGTCATGTAATAGTGGCTTGTTCTTTGGGGATGAAATTCATCCTTGAATCAACAGCCAGCATAAGGCCTATGTACCTTGGAAACCTCAAAATAGGTCATAAATGGGACTTAACCAGTGCATATGTCTTGTACAGAGCGGTGAATTTCACTCTGGCTGAATATTTTCTGCAACGTGCTCTCCTATTATAGGAATGTAAGAGACAGACATGGCAGAATATTCCTTGCAAGCTCATAGCTCTGTGGGACTGGTCGGTCAGCAAAACTCTTTCTCCCATGAATGCATATTCCTTGCAACTTAATTACCAGCAATTAGTGATTTTAACAAAATTGTTGCTACACTTTTGCTGGAATAACAGTTACAAATGGAGAGTCTGTTTAATTTTTGTAAGATTTCTTTTTCATATACATCTAATTAAAGTATCTGTCTGGTCAATCATGTTATGCTCAAGTTAATTGAACAGAAAAAAACCTGAATAGCCCCTCTATTAGATTTGTCTGGTTAATGTCAGAGTTCTATTGATTTTTTTAATTAGACATTTTGTTAATGAATTTTCACAAATTAAAATCAGACTCAAACGCACCTCTGGCGGTTCTCAGGACACTGCTACAAATGTTCGGTTGTCCTTTCCCCCTAATAGTAGATTCCATATGCTCATGAGGGGAGATATGAAACCTGGTTCTAGTCTTCTTCCATTGGTTTTACACTGGTGCCAATCCATTGATTTCAGTAGAGACACTCCCAATGTACATTGGTACAGGTGAGATCCTTCCATTAATGCCCCTGGGAATTTTTCTTGCCTTTACATTTTATATAAAAACAGCAATGTTTGGATTGAACTATTCTGCTTACATCTGTAGTTTCCGCCTCACTCCCACCTCCTCGAATTAGCATGCTCCCAGTTAAGTGCTGGTTGTAAGTGGTGAAAACAAAACAGGGAGAATTAGCTGTTCATCTGATTTTGCTAATGCTCTAAAATCTCTATAGTAACAAAGTCATTATATGGGAATTGACTTCCCCTCTGGAAGTGGTTCAGTTAACTGTGGACACGCAGTGGCTTGTGCTTGACAAGGAATGCTCTAATCAAGGGAATAGACTAGAGTAACTGCCATTCTCATACTGCACAGCCTACTGATACTTAATCCTTCAAAACAGGCTTTAAAGGGTATACATTTTGTATTGGCTAAGTGTGCAGGGGCATACATCTGTGTTAGATATATGCTAAATTTATTATTATCTATTATTATTAAGCACATTTAAGTCCTGAGTGTGTTTGTGCATTGAAATAAGATTTGAGGCCTGCAGTATATTTCTTCAGCAAGAAAGCCTTGTTAGGAATCCTTTTAACTACAAGAACATTAAATTGAAACCAATTATTTACTGAGTTAGTGAAATGAAGCCTCTATCCACTTGGTAATAAAAGACCCTACAAGGTGTTATGCTTGTTATTGGCTCTGTCAGAACTTTCCCCCAGAATGTAAATCTATTGCTACTTTGCAGGGCTGGCCAATGAAGCTCTATGGCTAATCAATATTTTGCAGGCAACAAGCCAATGATTAGCTCTAACCATGGAGTAACAAGAAAAGCCAAGAAAATATGAACCTGCCGCTCCAAAATTCCTCTGTCAGAATGGAAAGCTTGGCGTAAAGACGTTAAAACAATGCATTTGACTTGAAAATTGTTCTCTCAGAGACCTACATTACCTCTGTGGACGGTCTATCTGAACTACACTGACCACAAGTTTGATGCCAGTTTAGGGTGACTAGACTGCAAGTGTGAAAAATCAGGACAGGGGACGGGGAGTAATAGGAGCCTATATAAGAAAAAGACCCCCAAATCAGGACTGTCCCTATAAAATCAGTCACCCTATGCCAACTGTAAAAAAGAATCTTCATATCCTGTAGTGGGAAGAATTTTGTAGCACCCAGCACTTTAAAAAAATTATTTGAGATGTTATAGAAATTATTTAATTATACGTCATGAAATGGTGCATTAGTGTTATAGCTATTGTTTTGTAGTGATTGTAGCCCTCACAGCCCCGATTAAGGACTTGAGCCTCAGTGTGTTAGCCCATATATAAGTGTGTTTAAAAGAAAATATCTGCTATGAGCAGTATATAGTTTTTAGCCCTGACTCTACAGTAGGCAAATTGTGGACACTCATAGACCCCAATAGAGGGAGAGTTCACCCATACAGAGATCATTGCAGGATCAAAACACAAGATGCCACAAGTGAACATACAAAAAAATTGGAAGGAATCAGGGAGGAAGAACTAAGTTAACAGCAGTAAGAATGTCATGATAACATGTTATGTGAATGGCTTTGAGTCAAGTAGGTCCTGATTCTGCAAGGCACTTAAGACATCCCTGTCTTTAATTATCTGCTGAATGTTTTTATATACATACACACACAACTGTATGTGCTGAATGTGTGTGTGTATATATATATATATATACACACACACAACTGTGGCACAGGATCTAGAGATCTAGCCCTCTGTGCTAAAAGCAAATATACCTAGACCATCCCTTACAGGTGTTTGTCTAACCTGTTCTTCAAAACCTTCAATGATAGGAATTCCATGACCTCCATTGATACCATATTTCCCTACATAAATTATCCTTAAAGTTAGAAATATTTTCCTAAGATCTACCCTAAATCTCCCTTTGCTGCAGATGAAGTTGACTACTTCTTGTCCTACCTTAAGTGGACCGGGAGAACAATGGATCATTGTCCTGTACATATACACACATGCTGCTTTGTGTTTATGTTAGAGAAGACAGATCGCATAAATTCACCTTGCACTTGGAGTGGAAGGTAATGAGGTTTGCAACGGTCCTTACTTCCTCATGAAATTTAGTCCACAGCCTTGCTTGAGCTCTCAAGAAATCCCGTTCCACTGTACAGCAGGCATTGCCCTCATTGTAGAAAGATCCATGGTGCCAGAAGAGCAAAGTTTTAGACCATAATCTGCATCCTGGAGCTTTAGCCCATCTTTTAGAGATTTTGTGCTCAGGCCAATGTAAGGAACAGAGGATTGTGTTGCTGAGCTCTGTATTGGGAGGAGTTTCCTAAGCACTGAATGCTTCCTGCACAGGTTATATGAATTAGTGGTAATTATAGATATCAGAAAGCCATGGTATAATTGCAGCCGAATTGCAATGTAAGTATATTCACTGTATTGTAAAAGGTAACCCAATACAACCAGTTACGCTTTTAATACAGTGACTGTAATTACAGTGTAATTAAAATGTGTTTTGTGCTTTTCAGCAACTAAACTGCACTAAATAAGACCACCCCAATGCGTATTCCCAATGTACACACACACACAAAGCATGAAAGATAGACAGTCACCCCCTTTTGTCAGTGTGTATTCTCACAGTAGCCTAATATCTTGTTTGCTGAACATGCACATAAAAAATGTCTGTATGAAACATACGGCCACTGAGTGATGGATGTGTATTATAATAATATAAGAAACCTGATGATGTATGGAAATGCTCTCACTGGGACTTAATGAATGCATCCCTGTTAAAAATAATTAATTCTGTTCCCAGGGATTGATTTGGACCACAACATCGGTAATGTAGCTAAGACTGCTACCCTTAGCCCTAAAAACAATTTTCCCCACAATGAAGATTAATCCCTTTTTATTGTGTTGGTGAAATAACAACACGATCATAAAGCATAAGAGAACAAGAGGAAGTTGACAAAGTATGTCTTTGATTAATTGCCTTAATAGATCATAGGTTGCTGACTGAGGAGATTTTTTTCAGTGCTCATTTTTCAGTGTTTAAAACTTTAATGCAAAAAGGGGGGGAAATAACTGCAGCCAGTTAAAGAAAAACCATGAACATTATTATGTGCATGAGGCGCCGAGCAAAGGAACTTGATGGACAGTGGCTGTTCTCTTGGAAGGGGTTCTAAGAGATTGTCTAAAAGGCAGAAAGAGAAGGATGGTCCCGAAGTTAGGGTGTAAAATTGGGACCCAGGAAACTTGGGTTAAATTCTTTACTCTGCTACAGACTGCCTACATGACCTTGAGGCATTTAGTTTCTCCCCTTGCCTGCGTTCCCAATCTCCCTAGGAAGGTGCAAGTTAAAAACACATTAAAGATTGTGAGGTGCTCTGATACTAAGGAAATGGGGCACATACAAATTTCTAAGATAGACAGATATTGAAGTAGCCCCTGCAACTGGAGTTTTCTGTTTCTCCTTCATCAGATGATGGTATGATACTACAGCAGACCATGTTCCTACATTCCTTCTAGTACGGCGCACGGGCATGTGGTTAACGTAGTAAGATTTTTGGTTCCGTTCCTGGCTTTGCCATAGATTTACTTTGTGACCTTAGGTGAGTTACACAGGAACTGATTCAAAACCCATGGGTGACTTTCAATGGACTTCAAAGGGTTTTGGAACAGGCCATCATTCAGTAAAATGCTTATGTACCTGGTTTGGTTCCAATGGTTTAAAGTTAAGCATGTGCTTAAGGAGTGCTTGGCTGAACTGGGTCTTAATCTCTCTGGGTCTCTGTTCTCCAACTATAAAATGGAGATAACATTGCTTTCCTGCCTCAGGACAGCTGTGAGGAGAGCTTTGTCAAAGCTATCAGCTGCTCACATACTAGAATCATGGAGAGCATATAGATACTAAGACAAAGGATTTCTTGCTAACCAACTGTAGGTGATGGAAGTGGATATGATGGGCATTTAGATAAAGTCACATGGAAACTCAAAGATCCAGTACAACAGGGACTGAGGTGCTGAGGCCAGGGCGTTGTTCAGTAGTGCTAGGCCAGATGAAGCATCAGAAATGTTGTTCAGTCTAGATCTCCATCTCGATTATTCTCATCAGATTGACTCCTTCCACTACCTGAGCTGCTGACTTTCCATGAGGTCTCTCCATGCCACAACAAGCCACCTGTCTCCTGATATCACATCCTAGAGAGGAGGGGAAGAGGATGGTACTGTGACCTTGGCCAGGGTCTCATCCCCTACTGGCTTGATCTGAGGATAGGTCTACACCACTTGTTGGATTGGCGGGTAATTATCAACCAGTCGAGGACCAATTTATCATGTCTAGTCTAGACGCGATAAATCGATCCCCGAACACTCTCCCTGTCGACTCTGAAACTCCACCACTGCAAGAGGCGGAAGCGGAGTTGACGGCAGAGCGGCAGGGGTTGATTCACAGCCATGAGGCCCTCGAGTTATTCGAATAGCTGAAGTTACATATCTTAGGTCGGACCCCACCCCACCAATGTAGACCTGAGTAGGCCAATGTAGACCAATGTAGGCCTGAGACAACCCGACAGCACTCTGCACTACAGTGTGGGCAGCCTGCAGTACCATCTGCTGGCTGACACCACCCATCTCTGACATTTCATCTCTGTTCCGAAATTATCAGGGAAATGTTCCATACTCAATTACCTTTCAAACTGCAGTCGAGAGAAGAATAATGTGCATTTTAACATGCTGATTTTTATTGGGCTACTGTATAGGACGCATTTGTCCAATAGGGCTTAAATTCGGTGTGCGTTATAGGGAGCAGCATACTTTGGGGCAGCAGTTAGCATTGTGCAAACACAGCCAGGACCCCGTTCACTAGTAATGTAACGACCCATCATATTTCACTGATTTTTATTGTAATTGTTTAAATAATGTAATGGGTTACCAGCATTTAATTATTCAGTGTTTAATCATGTAATAGTGTGATGATAAAACAAATAAGGAACAGGAAGTTCAGCATAAAGGGTGTGATTACAGCAATGCAAATAACTGATATTTTAAAGCCCTGGCAATTCCAAAAAATAAAAATAAACAATTAGAAAAATAGGATTGGGTTGACTCCAAAAATTATTATTACAACTTTTTCCTCTCTGGACTCTCTCCAATTTGTCTACATCTTTCTTAAAATGTGTCACTCAAAACTGGACATGTTTAACTTCAAGACTTCAATGGGACTTAAGCACATACTTGAATCTCAGCATGTGCTTAGCTGCTTTCCTGATTAGAGCCATATTAAAACAATCTAGTGCCCTAGGCATGCCAACCATAAGGTCTCCATTGCTCCATCCTCCTACCATGGGCCTACAGAGTCCCCTAGCCTGCAAGGAGGACCAGCACAATATACTGAAATTTAAACTGACAGCCTGCGATTGTAAAAAAAAGTATTTAATACACCCCAAGGCATACAAATGTTTTTCTTTTCCTTTTACCCTGACTCCCCATGTCAGGGTTGGAGAACTTTGTTAAGGTGCAAACCCTACAGCATAATCCTAATGCCCATAGTGCGTCCGATATGGATAAAAAGAGCACTCCGTTTTCCTTGACTGTCACATTTCACCAATGTTAACTTCACTGTATTCATATTATTATTTTTAATATGTTGCTAACCTTTTCAAATTTATGCCAGGGAAAGGATTAGCTATTTTGTGGTACCTGAGGGCAAATGGTAGGGCAGCATAATTGCAATAGTTCAAGAAGTTATACCTCGCTGCCAGGGAAGAATTTCTAAAATGCTTTATGAAAGATTCATATTAATTTAGTTCACCAGGAAAGAAGAGAGACTTCCATTCCCTTCACCTGTGAAGAATCATTACTTTCCATCTACTATTTGTTCAGGAAATAGCTATACTTATGTCAAGAGCTAAAGTGAAACAAATGTAATTCTTAATGTGAAGTGTCCATATACATTACGCCACGAAACAAGAATTCTGAATTCCCCCTTCTACAATGTAGTATTTGCAACTTTTACATAATTTAACTCCATGTTTAGCTACATGAAAGAACTCAGAGTTGATTTTTACACGATAAAACACTTTGCTGTTGTATTCAAATTACCACCAGTAGCTAGTGAGATCCTTATTCCATTTTTAGACATTTTATCATTATTCTTCATTTAAAATGTCAGCCTCATTCTATCAAATATTCTCTGTATTCTGGTTTGAATAGCTTTACAAGTGTCAGGCTGCAGTTGTCAGAAATATCAAATGAAGACATCTTTTGTTTTCTAAAGGAGATAGAAAAAAAGGTGGTTTTGTGTAACGATAGATTGAGTTGAACTGGTTCTGAATAATTTAGTTTATTCCAACATGTTCAGATATCTCCATAGTGAAATCTAGAGAGATTGTGCTACTTAAATCTGGGAGTGTTATTTCAATGGCTCTGGATGATTTTAAGATGGATAACAGTATCCTCCTTGCTCCAAAGTTATCCCTATTCTATATTAATCCCTGTCTATGACTTCCCACATACATTAGTTAGTCTCTAACTACAGACAGGCAGATTCACAAGAGACTGTGATGACAAAGCATATGGGTATGCCATGTTCATGGAGCCATGTTAGCCCCATATCAGAAACACAAGGTGGGTGAGGTAATACCTTTTAAAGGACTAATGTCTCCTGGTGAAAGAGATACACTTTCGAGCTTACACAAAGAAGACCTCGGCGTAAGCTCAGGAGCTTGTCTCTCTCACCAACAGAAGATGGTCCACTAAAAGATATTACCTCACCCACCTTGTCTTTCTAATAATATGGGTGTTTGTTCTATTCCATTCAGCTTCTTATACCATGCCCATCATTGTGGTACCTAAGCACTTGAGCAAGAAGCTGAATGGTGATAAAAACCAAATCCTGGTTTTAGTGAAGTTGGTGGGGAAGGGGTTCTGGGTGATGAGCTGTTAGTGAAAATTAACACAGTCATTCAGCTGTGAAGGATCATGCAGGTCCCCTCCCATGCTGATCTCTTAACTTCATGTGGCATTTCCAAGACTGAGAAAGACTATTGTAAAGCCAAAGAGTTTATGGTTAATTCTGTTCCACAAAGAACAATTTCTGGTTGGGAAAATCTTTGGCTCGGCTCCTATTATCCAGCTAGAGGCAGGTCTCCATTTCATTCTCCTCTGAGATCTGTAGCTTCCTGCTGTCAGTTTAAATACTAAAGCAAACCACTTTAGTTCAAAAATATAGCTTCTAGCATCAAGAATAAAAGCAGGTGGGAGTATGTAAAAGATCAAGAATTGGGTAAAGAATAGCATTTTTACTTGTGAGCTCAGTACTAGAACTAGTTACAAGACAAAAATACACGTTTGTAATTTAAAAACTGCTTGTTTTTAATTTAATTTAATTTTGCATTCAATATTTTATTTTCATTTTTTAATTAATAAGGACATTTTTCAAAAATGGAAACATTTCTATCAGCCGTCTGGTTAAGAACAAACAAATCGGACAAATTTTCATAGAATTTTTTTAAAGGATGGGGCATGGGAAAGGGATCATAATAACTCATTCACATTATCAACCCAATATTTACTCAAAAAAATCAAAATTCAAAGCATTCCAATGAGCTGTACTCAGTACACACTGAGGTAGGACAGGGCAGAAGTTCTTAAACTTTTTCATAATATGGATCATGTATGAGTCTAAAAAATATCTCATGCATGCTTCCTGCCTGTACACAATGGTTCAGACCAGTGAATCCTGACTGGATAACATCCTGGTGGCAACTACAACCATTGTTTACATGGAAAAGGACACAATAGCTAATACTTCATGTATATAGTGCCATGTTGTGGCTGGAAATGAGGAGACACCAGTAATATGTGACCCTCCAGTTATCTGCACCCATTCTGCACACCAGCATTTGGTCCCTGAACCAGAGTTTGGGTTTAGGATTATTATATTTATGCTGTAAATTGTAAAATTATAATGTAGAATTGTAGAATAATAGAATCACAGAATATCAGGGTTGGAAGGGGCCTAAGGAGGTAATCTAGTACCAACCCCCTGCTCAGAGCTGGGTTTAAGTGGGCAAGTAGTTGGCATCGTTTGTGTCATTGCATGGCTTCTTTTTTGTCCTGCAGAAATACTTTTCAGAAGTTGAGAATACAATCAAATACCGAGGCTATCTTTTATTTTTAAAGACTGGATAATTTTAAGACACTTGTTGCTATGCAAGCAACATACCATAAAGGTAATTAAACCTCATGTTTCAGGGCTTAAGGTGATTGTTACAGGGGTCAGAAAGGAATTCTTCCAATGCAGCGGTGTCCAATACATTCGCCACTAGCCACATGTGGCAAATAGGCTATTGAATTTTGGCTAATGCAGGAGCAATGAATGAGTCTGTGAATCCACTTTTTCTGCAGTAAATGTTATAAAATCCAAGTAAAATCTGGAGGCTGAGTTAAGATGTGCAGTCAGTATGAATTATGTACCAGATTTCAGGGTTATGGTAGTAGTATGTACAGTGTTATGTTTGTAGTACATTTTAAATCCTTTTTTATAATGTGGAGAATATGAAAAATTCAAAACCACAAATATGGCTAACATCAAATTTCTATTGGACAACGGTGCTTCCAATGTAAAGCACGACACAATTGGCCAGGTTTATTCTGAAGCAGTTTCAGCTTCCTCAGTGGTATCAGCCACAGATGGAGTCAGGATACTGGGTTTGGGAGTCAGGATACAGAATACTGGGAGTCAAGATACTCCCAATGATCTCATGTGGTCTGGCAAATCCTATTTTCTTAACATAAATTCTCTCTCCCCTTTGCCCCCTAATAATAATGCCTCCATGTCAAAATATTGGTTACTACACAGCACAGGAAATAAATTAAAGCTGAAAATCTGTCACAACAAGGCTGGGAAAAACAAACAGAAACAAAGGGTTTACTTGGAATGAACACAACATTTACTGATGACTCCAGTAGCAAAGAGGGGCCAATGGTGTCCTTTAAACCTCAGTCACAATTGCTGGCCTCCTTTTTCACCTATTGCTCTTGAGATCCCTAATGAAACATGAGTCAGAGGCAAATGCAGAGCTTTCAGTTAAGGACGATGAGTGGTATCAATGGGAGGAACACTCTCTCCCAAATCCAGCTATCAATCAAGAATTGTGGTACTGTCTGTATATGCAGATAAATCATGCTCTGTTAAAAAGTCATAATAATAATAATAATAATCTATAGATAGATATAGATATAAATATAAAGCCCATCTCGCTCTCCCCATAACGCCTCTCCTTTTCTCCCCTGAGTGAGTTGCATTTACAATACAGAAGCTGATTTAGAAGGTAAGAGTTTACCAAGAAAAAAAATAGAGGAAATTTAAAAATCAGTGTAATTTCCTCGATTTCCTCCCTGCATGTCCTAGAGGCTCCTCATGGGATATCTGTACTTTCCGATCAGCCCTGACCAATACACAATTCACATTTGGCTGGGCTATTATGTCCAAAGTAATGGGTAATCCCTCAGGTTAGAATGAAAAGCCAAGTCAAATATTACAGGAAACCTTTCTATTCTGAAAGGTTTCAGAAATAAGCACAATACAAACATATAAAGGGATCCAATTATATGCAAACAACTGTTATGGCAATCTCCTCTTTAGAAAACACAATTAGATTGCCAACAAGATTGCTTTTGGATTACTTGGATTAAGCAATGCATTCACAGAGGTTTACAAACTACCTGGAATTTCATTTAGTCTGAAACCCTAAGTTTTAAAACTTAGTTATATAGGATTTTCTGGTTTCAATTATATGTTAAGGGGCTTCTCAGTGGTCTCAAGTGCATCCACTGCTTTGAATGGACATTATACTAGGAAAATCTGACTCCTGGTGATAAAGGAATAATATAAGTGTAAAGATAGCACTGGCTAAATCCCCCACAAAGTTTAGGATGAAATTAAGGTTGCATGTATGTGTCAGTGATTTGAGTGCATATTACATTAGAGTTTATAAAAACCTTCAGACATAAGGCAATGCAGAGATTAGGCTATATTTCTGAGAAGGCACCCTAATCACTTTAAATCTGCCCCTAGAGAGACGTCTCCCATTTCCCTTTGTTGCACAAAGAGTATTTAGGAACATAGGAACTGCCATCCCAGAGCAAACAGAGATCCACCCATCTGCCCTACAACAGTGGTCAGTAGAATCAATCTTAGAAAATTTTCATTTTTTGTCTAATTTTGATTCCCCCCCCCCCCACAAATATTCCATTTCATTTTTTCATCAAATTTCATACGTTTAAAATTGTACTTTTTAATCCCTCTCTAGTATCTAGTACCAGGTGATTTTGAAGTAAACTGCCCACAGGGTGAATTTTCTTCCTCAATTAGAGTTTGGTTTATGGACTGATGCATGATAAAAGGCTCTTCTGGGATGTTAAGTTACATAATAAGTTTAGGTTCATCAGAGTATAAAATCTGTCTCTACCAACCTAGATGTTTATACCACCTTCATCATCTTTGTATCCAGGCTCTGGCCAGGAAACTTCAACTAAAATCAAATTTCATTAGTATCAGAAGCAAACATCGCAGAATGGTTTGTGGTTTTTATCCTGAACAACTTGCTTCCAATGGATGCACATTCCTCACAATTACAAGATATTCCTGCTTCCTAAATCCTTCTTTGACAGCCAGTTCACTCGTCTCTAACAGCAACTCCCTCCTTCTCCATCTGCCCTCCTGTAGAAATGTAAATGGTGCAATAAACCCTTTGCTTTGCTTTTGTTATTTTCCTGACACTGTCCAGTGAGAGATCCTTGGGGAGCAATGCTTATTTACCATGTTGTCAATCTGTCTGCTGAACTGAAAGTCATCTCAGAGATTGGGACAGCTCCAGAGGTTTCACTTGTGTCTTTAATAAAGTTTCTGTTTGCAGCAAACTCAGGAAAGTAAATGAGAGGGTGAGCTGCATGTGGCAGAACAGAGCTGAAAGCAGAGGGGAAAGCCAAGAGGACTGCTGGAGCTAATTAGGGAAACCATCAGAACAAATAGTCAGGGTCCTTTTCCTAAGGCAATTTTTTGCTGCAGAGTGGTTACCTTAGAAGTGTCATAATCAGGGATCCCCTTCAAACAGGACTACATTAATGTGAACTAGGAACCTTTTTTCACACCTGCCGTGTTCACATCGGGGAGTGGCAGCAAAGCATGTTAGTGCACATTGCTGTTCACACCCCCGTATCCAAACTGTGCAGCAATGGTGACAGAGCCCAAGAGTCCCCTGAATGATACTAAGAATCAGAGAGGTAGCCATGTTAGTCTGGATTTGCAGAAGCAACAAAGAGTCCCGTGGCACCTTAAAGACTAACTGAAGTATTGAAGCATAAGCTTTCGTGGGCTAATACCCACTTCATCGAATGCATGCAGTGGAAGTATCCAGAACTTATTATTGGTCCTTGCCTACTTATTTATACCTGCCTCTGGACACTTCCAGTGCATGCATCCAACGAAGTGGGTATTAGCCCACGAAAGCTTATGCTTCTATACTTTAGTTAGTCTTTAAGGTGTCACAGGACTCTTTGTCGCTTCTGCCGAATACTTCATGTCTCTCAGAAAGCTGATGGGCTACGTGGACGCTGCTCAGAGACGTTGACATGAGGAGGCTCACAATTAAACCTTCCCCTTTGCTGGGAGGTCGCTCAGAGCATGGATGATGATGTGCTGCTGATCTCCAGAGGAAACAGATGGGTGCTTTAGCCGTTTCTCTCCAAACTGTTTAGGTACAGAGATGTATGGAGAACAATTCATGTATGGAAGAGACAGAGACAAAGATGCAGTGCATGAGCAAATCAAAAACTGCTCCACATTGTTATTTTAAGCAATGTTATGCATATTCTATTTTTCTACTAACAATCTTTATTTGTGGTAGTCTCTTTCATAAAGGTGATTTAGTCTCTGGCTGTCAAACTCACCTGACTAATTGTTCCCAAGCTCCTTGATTTTTTCTTACAAACACTGTTGGCTGGTTTGAAATGTCAGACAGTTTCAACAAACTGCAATAAATAATACATATTTTTTTCACAAATTCCTTGTAAATTTGCACAGAGCATCATTTCAGTCATCAAGATGAATCAGTCCTGCACTGTTCTGTCTTCAGAAACAAACCTTTCCTACAAGGGATGGATTAGGAAAACAAAAGTCCTGAAATGGAGAAGGAAACAAGAAGACAAATGTCTGAATACAACTGCCTGTTCCACTGGTGTTATATTTCACAGCAACAGGAATTAATTGTCGGCCAATAAGAAGAGGTAAATAAGGCTCTAACTGGCCTGAGCTAAAGCCCATCTGAGTCATAGGAGAGGCTGCTTGACATTAAATTCACTGGGCTTTGGAAGTGACCTAATGTTCTCTCTAGAACTGGTCGGAAAATAAATTTTCCCTCCTGATAATCTAACATTTTGAAATTTGCTTTCATCCCAAGTCAGGATGAAAAGTGGAAATGTTAGTTTTTTTCACAGAAGAGAAATATACCCCAAAAATGTTGGGACATGAATCTTTTCAGCTGTATATGTTTTGTCCAAAGATTTTCATGATTATGAAAGTGAAAGGCTGGACCTAAGCACAGTGTGAACACAGACGATTCCTGATTCACCATGCATGTATGCACAAAACTCTGCCAAACTCTGCCACGCAGCACTCCTGCTATTTCATCTGTACTGAGGCCCCTCAGTTATGACCTCCATTCCCTCCCAGGTTCCTCATACAAAACTCTTCTAATAGTCGTTACTCCTGACCACCCTACTGCCATGCTATTCCAGCCTCAGGGACCCCACCCACAACTCTGCCAATGCCCCTCATTCCATCTCTGAAACAAGACCCTACACAGTTCCACCATTGGATTAGCAATCCCTCTGCTATCCAGTGTCCAGCTGCCTTAACACAGCTCTGACAATCCACACGAATCCTGATTTGCAGCCTCCCCCTTCCCACTATTTCTGTTCTTGGCATGGCTCCAGGACAGGCTGCTGATTGTGCCAAACGGTGCACTGTTTTGATGAAAGGAACACAGATACAGGGTCCGGATAGGACAAGTGGGTGCAGTCCATTAGTGGAGGCCCCAGAAGAGGCATGGATAAACATGTGCCAATGTAGTTTCTGAAACTTCCATTCATTTCCCTGGACCAAGGATTTCATGGGATTTTTAATCACGTAAAAAGAGGAAGGGAAAAAGAAACAATCTAAACAATCGTAAGAAATAAAATCCCCCTCTATAGACCCTTGCATAGAGTGCCAGCATGAGAGCTAAGCTCCACTTGAGTCCAAAAACTAGGGCTTAAGTAGTGCTCTTGTGTTGTCCTTCTCCACTGAATAAATTTTCACCCAAGGTGAATGGAAACAAGTTAAGTCTCTTGATTGTCTTGTAGTTTTGCGAAAAATAGAGAGCATTAATTAATTAATTCACTATTTATTTTTTTATTTGTATCGCCTTACTTCATGCTCTGATGTTTATACACAGTTGTTGGTAAAGTAGAACACACAAATGTGTTGGCTGCACTATTGATCAAGCAGCAAATAAAGAATTTATAGTTGGGTTATATGCTTTCCACTCATGTCTTATTTTCAAAGCATGGGGAAAATGCTCAGTGCTGGGATGCAGAATTCGCTCTCTGCCTGAGGGCATTGTACTTGTTTTGCACTGGAAGTCACTCAGACAAAATAGCTTTCATTTCCTGAGTAGCTAGAACTTGCTGCCCCGGGCACTTTGATTGGAAATGGGAAAGGACTTTGGGTGTTGGGACCTGATGTAGCAGATGCAGCTTAGCTGACCTCTTTGTCAACTGTATTTCCCAAGACTTGCTTGTCTGCAACATCTCTTTATCAAGGATCAAAGTGAATGATTATATAACTTCCATGGAAGACCCAGAAGACATAGGTCAGTTCCTTTCACATCTCTGGGATTGTCACTCTCTGTATTGCTACCGGGATCATGTGTGTTATGGACAGCAAAGGGAAACCAGAATTCCAAGCTGGCAAGAGAAGTCATGACAGGGAAACTAAAGGTCATGTATGAATGTAAAGCTATGAATGGTCATCAGGCCAACCTGGCTCAGTCCCCAGCCAATAGGTTCTGCAGCTCTTTCTAAATATAAGTCTAATACCTTCACTTGCTTTCCCTTAATATCGTTGTGTGCTACATCATTCCATAGAGCTGGATATTGGGGGTGGGGGAGGAGGAATAGGTGCCCCCTTCTACATATTCTAATTTTTATTAACACTCTATTTCATTCTCACTTTGTAATTGTGACATAATTACAATTAGAATACACCATTATAGTGATGTTAAAAGCTGTATTATCTCACTATATTATAAGTGTGGTGTTTGTTTACATTTCAAAATTAGAAGCAGAAATCGGGGCTTAATATGTTTCATTCTTCCATGAATTTTCAGTAAACTGATCACTGCAGTATAAGGTCCTGGTAACTGAACAGTAAGTGCCCATTGTGATTTTTGGAGATCTATTTCAGGAATGAGTGGACCCAGTGGAGTACTGACTCATTCACATACTCAAGATCTTGCATGCTGTTGGTCATCAGTGCTGTATGACTAGCAGTGATGAAGGCTGAAGCCAGATCTAATAGTGTTGACACAGATTTTTGTTCATTGTCCAGAATCAAAGTCATTCATACACCAGTGCCAACTGGCCTATTTCTATGAGCTTCTATGGCTTCTGTTTGGTTTCAGTGGTAGGAAGGGCATTGCTCCTAGCTCCGTTGTGGTTTGTAAGGTCCAAGCTGAGTATGTTGTAAATAAAAGGTACAATAATAGCAAGAGAGATAAATGGGAACATGCTAGCCCGAGAACATTTCTTTTTGTATAAATGTTCTCTCGCCACAATTTGGCTTCATTGTAAAAGCCTCTATTTATGGCACAGAATAGGGGCTCTGAATGCTGAGTTCAGATGCACAGACCAGTGATAAATGACACTGGGCAATTATATAGAAAGAACAAGGTATTTTCTTACAGGGACCGTGCAAATGAGGGTTAATTTAAGTTTCTATATATGTCATCCTGATATTGTTTTAAGGAGCTCCATTGCCTGTGCATAATAGAACTAATATAAGGGGGTGGGAGTGGGGGATAATAATATGGTGAATCAGATCTTTAATGCTATTAAAACCCATGGATGGTCTTGATTAATTACTACTGGTGATGATGGGAAGGCTAGACTCTGCAAGTCAGTTTAATTAATCTGTAGTTAGGATTAATCTTGGTTAATGAAAATTCCCAAAACTAAGAAAAAATAGATAATGAAGAAGAAATTACTATTATTCATGAGAGACAGTCTCTTAATCTATAAAACATCAAAGATGTCATCACAAATATCTTTGCTTTACTTTTAATTTTTTTTAAAAAATGATCAAAACACTTTGTTCTTAAGTTCTTGGGGAATCACAATGTGTGACACATTGGGAAGGATCTAAATAGGCCATGATTGCCCTTGAAAAAGGACTAGAATACACAACTGCTCAGGTGGAAAGGTACCTCCCCCAACCCTCCATATATCCATCCCCCCCCAGTATGTATTTATCCAAACACCACTGCTTGGTAGGGAAATGCTGTTATCCCCAGTTTATGGGTAGGGAAGTAAGACTCAGAGAGATGAAGTGACTTGCCCAGGGTCCGCTAGGAAGTCTGGGAGAGTTCCAAGAATTGAGCCCAAGTCTCTTGATTCCCAGCACAGTGCTTTATCTACTAGGCCATTCTTCTTTTCTTGAAGTGCCTAATGGATGCCCTGCCTACATAATCCCTATGATGCCTTCTATTCCTGGTAAGGAGCTATGAAGATCTTACCTTCCACCCACAATTCATTATTATTATTGCTATTACAATAGCATCTCTAAGCCACAACTGAGATAAGGGTCCCATTGTGCTAGGTATTATACAAACACATAGGAATGCACAGCATAGCTGTCCCCATTTTAAAGATGGGGAACTGAGAGATCCATGCAATTTGGCCAAGATCATACAGGAAGGCTAAGACAGAACAGAGAATGGAACCCAGATATTTTGAATTCTATGCCAGCAGCTTAACCACAAGGCTACTGCCCCATTGCTGAAAAACAAACAAACAAACAAACAAACAAACAAACATCCTGGTCCTAAATTTTCCTCTTATGAACACTGGTGTCCGCTGACATCACAGATGGTTCTGCCCCATTCCAGAGCAATGGTCAAGTCAGCTACATGCATTTGGAGCCTGCATCCTGCAACTCAGGCCAATAGTGAAGTGGTCTGGAGCTTTGAGCCAATTTTGTAATTCAAATTAGTGAGAAACAGAGAGGGAGAGATTAAGATGGAACTGCATGCACAGGTGTGGCTAGCGTTTCAGAGGGCCCTGGCAATGTCTGAAAAGAGTGCGAGCTGCTAACTTCTGAGCACTCGTGAAAATTTGGCCAATAATCTTGTTGGGAGAAATGCAGAGGAGAGAGATTTTTTAAGTGTAACACCAATTTCACTGTCCCAGAACCTCTCCTTCTTACTTAAAGAGCCACACACTGCTCCACATTTGGCACCAGTATACATCTGTAATACTTCACTGATGTTAGTGTAGTTAACACTGGATTTACACTAACAAAACGGGAAACGGAGATCCTGTGTAGTAGCGCGATAACTCACCCTGCGGCGCCTCCTGCTGGCCGTCTGGGAATTAGCTCTTCCAGCTCAGAGCGCTCTCTGCAGGCCGTTGTCTTGCTGGCTCCATGTCCCTTCCAGACCCCCGTGCTCTTTTTCCTGGGGTGCTGCCCCCTGGCAATAACCCCACACTCTGCCTCTGGGTCTCCCCTCCATGAGGAACCTCCAACCCTCTAATCTTACCTTCCCTCAGTCTATGGCTACTGCCAGTCATCATCAAGCCCCCGCACCCTGGGGCAGACTGCAGTGTAAAAGCCAGTCATCATCAGTAAGGGGTTTTTGGACAACCTGCCTTTGCCTAGCCCCCAGTACTCTCCTTAGGCCTCACTTTAGGCCTGCAGCCTGGGGAGTTGCTAGACTGGGGCTCCCCAGTTCCCTTGCCTATTCCCCCAGCACTGTTCCACCTCAGGTACCTTGTCCTATAGGCAGCCAGGCCCTGCTCCCTACCAGTCTGGAGAGAGACTGCCTAGCTCCTGCTCCTCAGCCCTTTGATCAGGGCCAGCTGTGGCCTCCTTGGGCTGGCCACAGCTGTGGCTGCTATTCTACTCAGCCTGGGCTTTGCTGCTTTCTCCAGCCCCAGCCCTCTCCAGGACTGCTTTTAACCCCTTTGGGATTAGAGCAGGGTGACTGCCCCGCTACACCCTTTTTCACCATTGCACTTTATGTAGTCAAAAAGAGTATAACTGCTGAATATGAATGGTGTTATTGTACATCATTTTTCATTGGAATAAATGACTACACAAAGGTCAGGAGAATGGTGAGCTGGGACAGAATCTGTCCCCAAACCTGTTGCATATCAGTCTCAACTTGGCACCTAATCAGACTTGCGTTTAAAAACCCTGCAGGTTTCCTTCAACTAATTACACAGTTTCCACTGAGCAGCCTCCTATTTCGGTACCGCATCTGGATTTTAGTGAGAAGATAATCCACAGTATGTAGTGTTTGGCTGCAAGTCTATTAAACAGGCCTACCGGGGTGGAACATGACCTGATCATATTTTTATAAATGTGTAGGCCACCGGAGATAACACAGAATACTCAAGTAAGCATTTCTACTGAGTGTACCGTATTGATCAGAGAGCATGATAACAAAGTGACAGGAACAATCAATCATTGCAAAAGCTGGAGAAAGCTATAATGTTGTAAATGTAGGTAATCAAAAATGAGGGGTGAAAGTAAGGCGGTATGGGCCAGTACAGCATACCGGTAAAAGGTGGCCACCTGTATCAGCCCCTACTGCCTTACTTTAAAGTGCTTTAATGTTACAGCTTCCTTCAGCTTCTGCCTTTCCTTATACTTTGTTCACCTGCTTTTTGTACAGCAGACAAACAATCACCTAATACTGAGTATTTGCTTTCCAAGTTGCCCATTTTTGAATAATAAATCACAGGGCAAGGGTAATAAATCAAAAGCACATCCCCGTACAAATTACAATGGGACAAAAAGCATCTGGTACACTAGAAATGAATGATCAAATGCACAGAGAGACTGTGTTTTAATTCATTATTCACTAAGACAGTTTTCTTCACAGCTTTAATACAATACTTACATAGTGAATTATATATTCAAGCCCCCTTACCAAAGCTAATCTCTAGTTCTCTCCCACCCATATGGAGTCTCATTTTTAGTAAAAATTCTGAATATCTTCCTAGTGTTTTTCTTCAGTAGATCTCAAAACATTTTACAAGTGAGATCAGTACAATCACCCCTCACCCCCTTTTTTAAACAGATGTGGGAAATGGCACAGGGAGGTGAAGTGATTTCCCCAAGGACACCCAGTGGACCAGTGGCAGAGCCAGAAATAGAAACCAGATCTCCTGAATCCCAGTCCAGTACTCTAAACCACTGTACCACACTACTTCACATGTGGAAGCATAAATGAAACTTTAGTGCACTGTAGAAGTTAATTTCTGAAAAAAACATGAGGTTTATGTAATATACATTTTCATATTTAATGGAATCAACTTTTTTTAAAAAAATTCTGGACCTGAATGCTGCAGAAACCAGAGGACCTTACCAGTGTCAGGTCAGTCTTATCAACATACACAGTGGTCTCATATACTGTGCCCAGGAAATGAGCTCTAGAGCCTGCAGATCTCAAGCAATCCACAAGGTTGAGGGCAGGGAAAGGAACTTAAGTCCCATTCCTGTGCACCTTAGACGCCCCGGGAGGGCATGTTTATGCACCTAAGCAGCAGAGAGATCTTCATCCTCATTTCAATTTCACACCACAGTCTGCCAAAAAAGTGTGATACAAGGGGAAAATAAAATTTAAACCATTACAGGGTAGTTACTTCCAACAACCACATGAAAAAGGTAAAAAGAGATAATAATTAAATTGAAATTAATGATAAAAATCTTCACAAGTTTATTAGATTCCTTTTTGTTTAGCCAAAGATAGATGACTAAACTCGAATATATACAATACATTAATTTAATTACATACATATTAATCAATATATTAATACAGAGTTACAGAAAGCAAAGTAAGGTGATATGACAGTCATAAAGCTGTATCTATGAATTTAACATGGAATATTCCAACTTTTATCAAGTAGGTATAATAAAATCTAGTTAATTCATTTCTCACATCATAAAGTGGCAATTTTAGTAGAATCATCTTAGTATAGCACAGAATCAACTACCAGTATAAATCTTTTAATACAGGTCAACACTTAACTGGCGGAAGTAGAGTTAAGAGTTTTCCACAATTATTACAGGTTAGAAAGCTCAGTAAGATTTAAGGGATCCCCTAATGCTGCAGAAATGCTAAATTCTTGAAAGTCTCTGGAGATATCTTTATTCTACTGAATCATCTTCATCGCAGATTTTGAGATTAGGAATGACAATAAGAACTGAGGTGGGTCCTTGTCCCTGTTGAGCTTAAAATTCAAACCCCAGTGATTTCAAACGCCTACCCTAAATTAACTTTCACACCAATAAAATTGCACCAAACAGACAACCTCAACTTTGCCCTCTAAGTACATCTAGTAATGTACATATACAAAGGCATCTACAATTTTCAACAATTCACACTAAAATATCTGAAAAACTGTCACAGTCACAATTCTGCACCTCTACAAAAATACTAACACTTCATAGAAAAATACCTACATAAAATATCCACACCATCAACCTCGAGCATCCACTTAATTCAATAAGCATAGAAACCTATTAAAACACCACTATTACCACCTACATCAATATACACAACTACCAAAAAATACTCTAACTGTCCTGACACAATAGGTGCAAAGTTAAAATTGAATGTGTGGTACAGTTTGGTTGGTGTGATCGTTTAACCAGAGCAGATGTTTGAAAGTTGTGAAGTGGGGGGGAATAACTGCCAGTTTCCAGAATAACATTTAGTTTTGTTTGCTTGTTTTTTGAAAAGTGTGAGAGATACAAAGCTTCAAAAATATTAAGTTAGATGTTAGCTGGAGTAAATGTTAATCTTTTCAACCTTAACCAGTTTTTTTTTTTGGCAAGAGGGGGAATGCCTCGGAAGTGACTGGAGAATACAAACACATGCCCTCCCTTCAGTTACATCTTTTCACTTAGAGTAGGAAATTATGATTTATTAATAATAGTGAGCTACGATCCCATAGTGCTTCCGAGTTTAATGTCTCTGTATTACAGATTTACAATTATTCCTTGGTACCCAGTGAAAAAACCTGCTAGTAAAAACAAAAAGTATATAAAGCATTAGTCACCCAACTATATAAGTCACACACTTAAGTTAAAGGAATATATTTTCTAATATGTGTGTAACTGTTTTACATGAAATCAGGTAGTCACCTTGGTAAAACATACATTTTAGATACTTGGTTATGTATCTACATGAAATCAACATTTAGATTCAAATAATCAGTTCTATTAACAATTTCCAATTGGCCATAGGTAGGATCTTCCATATGGCATTTCCAACAACATTTAGATTTAAATAATCAGTTCTACTAACAATTTCCATATTAGGTAGGAAAATACATATGCCATCATAGCTATAGTACTGGTCTGGTATCAAAAATGGACTTTTTCTGGGATGAGAGAAAGGAGAAAGGTTAATAGTGTGCCTACTGAAAAGGGTTTTTCAATACTATTCAGGGTGGCCACCCAACATATCAGTGTTCTTAGATCCTTTTCAAATAGTTCTTCAGTTCTGAACAACTTGATGTAGGCAGCAGAATGTAAGAAAGTAAAACTGAGTGCTTACTAAACAGAAGACCAAATTACCAAGAAATGACAGGAAAATGACTCATGAAAGAAAGGTAAAGATTAAATTTCATAAATTAAATAAAAAAGATACATCCTGCTTTTCTACTAGCATAAGAAAGTATGATACACAAAAGCACACTTTATGAACTCATTAGTAAAAGACAATTTTGGAGGACAGACATGATTATAAAATAAGAGGACATAGTTCTCATGTGGCACAGGAAGTTATAGAACTGAAAAGACATAGCAGGAAACTATTCTCTAGTTTTCAGGCAGTGTTGTGGTGCCAAAAGTAATTGAATTTCAGTTTGTTATAAACTGCCTATTAACATTAATCAGTAGTTGACAGTTGACAGATGCTAGTCATTTTGTTCAATTTGTCCTTCCAATACATTTATATATTATGGTGATGGACAAGGTATAAACCTGAAGAGAAAACAAAAATATTATTTTAATGCCACGTGAATTACGCTACACAAGAAATATTTAAAATGTACTATGTTAGATGAATTTATATTCATTATATGAATTTACAGTATGATTTACCTTTGAAAAAGGTCACACAATTATACTTTGCTCTCTGCATGTGTTTCCTTTCTTATTCACAGGCCTTTAGCTTCTCGTTTCTTGTTTTTTAGTCGAGTACTTCCATTTTGTCAAATTCTCCTTAAGAGGACATAAAAAATGTAAAAAACAGTTATAGCAGACTTCCAGTGCTATTTCAAATTCTAGATACAACTAAAAGATGTGTTAAATGTTTAAAGACAATACAAACACATTTAAAAAAGAAGTAGACACAAGGATAAAGTATTGATTTGGTTATTGAAATAGGAGACTGACATTCAAGATATGGAATGAATCAATAAAGTGAACATAGCTATAGAAGCACAAATGGAATAAACATATATTCATAGAGAACAATGCCTCAAATGTAAAGGGGAATAACTAAAATTGACTATCTATACATTTAAAGAAAAGAAACTCTGGATGACATGCTGGATTAACACAACGCAGAGAAAGAAAAAAGGCACAGTAATGTAATTAAATAAACCCTATTTTAATGCCAAAGACTCCAAATTTTCCATTAATAACTATAGGACATATTATCTCAAAGTTTTTAATACAAGAGAGTGGCTTCCTCCCTTCTTAAACTGTCATGGCAGATCTCAGAGACCAGTGTCGGGACACAAACCCGGGTGTTGAGAAACATTGAACTAAGCAGTTCAAAAATCTTCTCAAAAAAGAAAGAAAGAAGGAAGGAATTAGAAGATCCAGAACATCATGAAATAAAGAGACATGGATACCAAAATGAATGGAAACATTTCCAGACACACTAATTACAAAACTTAAATATGATCCTCCATTTCTCATCTAACCATCAACAGTAGACGGATATCAGGTCTCCAAGGGCACAGTACGTAGTGAAGAAATCAGATTTGGCAAAAGAAATTTCAGGCTTGTTGGAAGTGCAGTGCGAAGGGCCAGGACTCTGGACACATTTCATGGGGCACCAGAAGGAGGGCCTCATGAGACCTATACCCTGGTTACAGGGTGCTCATTAAGACCAACTGGGTACCTCGTCCTAGTGACAAGATACTAGAGCACAAAGACCAGATCCCTTATTACAGGGTGGTCACTCACCTCAGGCTGTAAAGAAAGCACAATGCCAAGAGACCAAAGGGTCTCAGAGACCAAACCCTAGTTACAGGGAGGTCAAACTGCCCATGTTACACAAATGTTTCTAATCCTCCAGATTTTAAGAGAGAGATGCAACCTTTACCCTGATTACAGGGTGGTCACTAGGCCAAATAGCAGAGACCATAACCTGAATTACAGGAAGGTCAAGCTCGGCAAAGTATCAAAGACCTCAATATGCCCCATTCTATAGATACCTGTGACATAAACTCTGATTACAGGGCTGTCACTCTGACTAGTGCTCTCAAGCATGGCATAATGCCAAAGGAGCAAGTGGGCAAAGACCCAGACCCTAGTTACAGGGCGGTCACACTGCTCAGGCTTCTAATCCACCAAATTTCAAGAGAGAGATGCAACCTCTACCCTGATTACAGGGTGGTCACTGGGATTAGACAAATAGCAGAGACCTTAACCTGAATTACAGGAAGGTCAAGCTCCTCTATGTATCAAAGGGCTCAATATGTCCCATTTTCTAGATATTTGTGACATAAACCCTGGTTACAGGGCAGCCATTCTCACTAGTCAGCTAGCGGAGCATAATGTCAAAACGACAAGAAGCAAACAGACCTGGACCCTGATTACAGGACGATCACGCTGCTCAATTCATGAAAAGGCTTGAGAGCCCAAACAGTTTAATTACATGATCTGAGGCCGGATTACAGGGAGGTTACTGTGTCCAGAGTCCCTTTCGTTCTCCTCAATCTTCGGTGACATGTTTTCTTTCCTCCTCTTTTCTTGATATTCCTGATGCTTTATTCTTGTCCATCTGTGCTCGGAGCTGCCTGAAACAGAGAGAGAGTACAGGAGTACCTCAGCCTTTCCCGCCCAGACCCTGAGTCCTTCCTCCTGCATCACCTCAGCCTTTCCCACCCAGACCCCGAGCCCTCCTCCTGCATCACCTCAGCCTTTCCCACCCAGACCCCGAGCCCTCCTCCTGCGTCACCTCAGCCTTTCCCACCCAGACCCTGAGCCCCTCCCTCTGCCTCACCTCAGCCTTTCCCACCCAGACCCCGAACCCTTCTCCTGCGTCACCTCAGCCTTTCCCACCCAGACCCCGAACCCTTCTCCTGCATCACCTCAGCCTTTCCCACCCAGACCCCGAGCCCTCCTCCTGCATCACCTCAGCCTTTCCCGACCAGACCCCGAGCCCCTCCTCCTGCGTCACCTCAGCCTTTCCCGTCCAGACCCCGAGCCCTCCTCCTGCGTCACCTCAGCCTTTCCTGCCCAGACCCCGAGCCCTCCTCCGGCGTCACCTCAGCCTTTCCCGCCCAGATTCTTTGCCCAGCCTGCTGCCTCAAATCACCTTCCTCACCTCCTCCAAAGACATCAGACTTTCCCACCTGCCGGTGGCTCCCAGTGCTAGGTCAATCTCACTCTGCTGCTTCTCCCCATTGGTCTCCCCCTTCTCTAAAGGGTTGGAGCAGCATCAGTGCTTTGAAGACCAGGGCCCTTGCCTGGACACGTGGCCCTCTGCCCTTGCTGCCCTGCATGGTTCTCTCTCAGTGCCGCCTCCCGTCGGCACCCACCGTCCTCTCACTCTAAGCCCCAGCTCAGGCTCGAGCTGACTCCGCCTCCCTCACACCGAACGCCCTCCCTCTCGAACCTATTCCCGCCCAGTCCGAGCCCTGCCCCCTGGTGGCCCCGTGTGGGCTCCATCCAACCCTTGTGCCTGGGGCTGTTTTGGCGCCTAGTGCCGTGGTGGCAGCGGGGCCCATGCTGAGCAGAGCTGACCCACAGGTGCAAGGGGCTCACTGCTCAGGTCATTTCCCACTGCAGCCCCTACACTGTGCACACCCTGGCCTCTTCCTAAGGGGAGAGAGGGACCACACCATCCCCTGCTGTCCCTCAGCAGCTCACAGAGCCTGCTCACACCTGCTTCCCCACCGCGCCAAGCCTGGCCCCATCCCTGCTGCTTAGGCTCTGCCCACCCTGGCTTCCCTCGTCCCCAGCAGCATGGTGCCATCCCAGGCACTTTGTCAGAGCCCATCACCAGCCCAGGGAGGAGCTGGGCCTCTCCCAGCCTTAGGCAGCGATTTCCCATTTGCACAGCCAGATCCCACTGCTGGGAAAGAGAAGCCAAGAGACAGCCGCCCAGATCCTCAGAGATGTTTAGGTCCCTCACTCCCAGGATGGCTAAACACCGTTGGGGATCTGGGCCAGTATGGACAAAAGAGAGAGCAAAAGTTTCCAGTGTAAATAGATATCCCCAGCACGGGCAACAGAAAGGGAATTACCTGCTCATTGAAATGTGCTGAGGTGCTATCAACACATCAATGTAGTGTGTTCTCAAGGTTATTCTTGTTATTCATAGAGGTTTAAATGAATCATTTAGTCTTGAATTTCAAACTTGATTTAATTATATGGAAGTGTTTTATTGTACACAAAAATAAAGAGCTTAGAGTTTTACAATTATATCTGCAAGAGACAAAATGTCACAATCCAGTACCTTTAATTTTAAATCATACTAAAGTTATGTGGAAATTCTTTTCTTTATTCCCCCTTAAGAAGTAGAATATATATGGTTTGTGTGTGCACAAAAATACTATCATAATAATCCCAAGAGATAGCAGGGAATAAGTGTTTACAGAGGATTTATGTAGATTTGTTTAAAAAATCACATTCATGATGATTTGCAAATGCTGACCTTCCTATTTCAAGTAGTAGTCCTGCCTGTAGTTTAGTGGATAGTAGGGTTAGAAAATGCAGCTAAATACACATCCATAGGTGCTGCTTTGAATTCCTTCAATTTATCTCAGAATGGCTGTCCTGTTTAGATCACCTACTCTGCAGTTATATTACCAAGCAGAATTCAGTTTGGACTATAGATAATGTGATTTATTTTTCCTGCAGCTAGTTAATAGTGAATTTATGGAATGACTTATTATGCTAGCCATCACTATTAAAATTGCATGATGTCAAAAGGACCTGATTTTTTACTCCTGTCCAAATGGCAATCCTCTGAATTTCCTTGTTCCCTTCCAACCTAACCCAAGGGATCACTTCCACAGCCCTGATGTACTTTTGGACCTTTCGTATGTTGATGAAGGTAACAGCCTGACAAGGCAAAGGAAATAAAAACACTTATCACAGTGCATACCGTGTGTTGCACAACCTAAGGAATGCTAAGGCTTCAAGGACGCTATTTGGTCCAAGGTAAATTACAGCCCATTTACATTTGTATTGCAATCAGGCTCAAATACATTTTGCTTTTCTCCCTTGGATGATAAGAAATCAGTATGACAGCTGACCTTTGTGAAATGAGTTAGAAGATCCTAGTCCAGTTCCTCATGGGCAGGTGTCCAGATCACAGAAGCCATCATTGAATTAGGTGTTAATTAGGATTTTTGTTAGCAGTTCCTGAAATACACTTACCTCTGTGGTGAAACATGACAACTATTTAAGCTAATGTATAGAGCTGAATGGAGAACAGTAATTTTGCAGAGGATTTTACTATTTCAAAATCAGATTTCATTTGGAATGATAACCAAAATTTTGAAATTCTCTGTGAAATGGAACTACTGTTCTCCACCAAACTTAAAAGCAGCCTGGAGGGCTGTCCCAGAGCTGGGAAACCTGGGAGCCTTTGAAGCCCTAGATCCACAGAAGTACAACCTGATGGGCTATGCTGGAGCCAGAGACCCTAACAGCCCTGCCTGGCGAGGAATCATGAGCCTGGGAGCTGGGGCTCCTACAGCTTCCAGGCTCCTGGCTTCCCATCAGCTCAGGCAGCTGAGAAGCTGGGATCCTGGAAGCCTGGCTCCCCGTATCCTGCCAGATGGTCTGCCAAGGAGCCAGGCAGGTGAGTTGTCAGGAAGCCAAGCAGATTTCTGATGGAAACCTGCCTGGCAGGCAAAGTTCCAATGGAAGCATGCTTGGTTTCTGTTGGGATTTTGTCATGTATGGTTGGATTATATATATATAACAGTACTTCTCTGCCAAATGGGGATAGTGTGAGGCTGTAGAGTGGGTGTAATTTATTGCAATTAATTTTCAGCCATTAACAAGAAACAAAGTATTGTAACATAATGGTATCAAACCAATATTTTTGGCTTTGAAACTTCACTTTGTTTGAAACTTTATAAAGATAAGAAAATGTTCATGAAGTATTAATACTCCCTCTCCCAGAACAGGGAAAACAGGAGTAATGGGTAAGTAAGGGAGAACCAGACAATATTTGTGGTTCCATGCTCTTAAAAAGGGGAAACCTCATTTAAAAAAAAAAATTGTCAGGACTTTTTTTAAATCATAGACACAATTCTATTAAAGAACAGAGAATCTCAGTCATCAGAAAACCAAGAATTATTCACCGTGGGTGGGATTCTCTACTTGTTCACTTATATCACTCTTATACAAGTGTACTTTTAGTTTACATCAATGCATCAGAGAAGAGAATCAGGCCCTGTCATTCTTCTCTTCTCTTTCATATATACACACAGAGAGACACAAGGTGGTTGAGGTGATATCTTTTAATAGATCTACTTACCTCTTACAGTTCTTAATTAATTAGAAGTTTTAAAAGTGCTTTTACTCAAGTCAAAAGCACAAGTTGGAGACAATAGCACAGCTTCCTTGCAGCACCCTGTGCATTTGGAAAAATCTGACAAAGGAAGTTCTTTATGAGGGTACAGCAGCCCATATCACATATGGTTGTCCTGATACATGCCTCCTTCCAAATCCAGCTTCGGTTTCAGTAAGTCATATAAATGGCATGGTCTGTGTCCTTTGAGGTTTTTTCTCTATAGCTACAGCAGCCCTCACATTGCTTCTACAGCCATACTGTTATTCTCTAACTCCTCTGGAGCAATTCTTTCATTTGGGTCCACCAAGAAGGAGTCACGAGGGACTGCTAAATGGAGCACACTATACTGTTCACAGGGTAAATCCACCAGATGACATTTCGGTGTCAAGGCAAGGAATCAATTCAGGATGCCTCTAATATCACCTCCAAAGAGGCTTCAGTTCTTTACTCCCTCTCCTGATTCTCTGTTCTTCTCTCCTGACTTACCTCCTGCATCCTCTCTGCTCTTCCCAGTTCCTCTCCTGCATATCACACCTGAATGTCTGTGGGAAAGAAAAGTCATCTACACCTTTCACACCTTAATCATGTTTTGGAAGAACTGTGATGTAGGAGGGGAGGAGAAGATTTTGGTTGAGTTCTGGCCCAAGAATCAACTTTCTTCTTATTTTATATGACCTAGTTTCCCTCCAGGCATGAAAAGAAGCGCAGCTGATATCAGAAACTCACTGAACTAAAGGCTTTCAAGCCTGAATGCACAGCCTGGCTAACACTAAACAGAGCTGGAAACAATGCAGTAATAATGCTCAATTTTCAAACAGCAGATTTGATTAGAAGGAAGAAATCTGTTCTGCAGATAACAGCATTTCCCAGTTCCATGTCAAACAAGGACTAAATAGCATGAGTTAATGAGCATGAAAAAGGGAGCATGAAATTAGGAAAGAATGTTATCTGGCAGGGAGGAAGCATAGTGGGAGAAGGAAAGCAAGGTCCTGTGTGATATCACAGGAGGAATTGATTGCTATAGCACCCCATATAAGTAGTATGCAGGAAAGGATTCCTGGAGTCCCATATGTTTGTTGTCATTATTGTTGTTTAATAAACATTTAGCCTATCATAGTATCAGGATCAAGGGCCTGTAATTATAGTACAGGGCATGCACATGGTTGTTTCCCATCCAAAGAGCTTACATGTGAAGCTGCCCCTCCTGTCCACTGGCCCACTAGGAGGTTGCTCAAGATAGGGTCACTGTGCCCTATGGCTTTTTACACAACTTTGAGAATGTGTGCCTTCTGTATGCTCTTGGTATGTCAGTGTGTATTCACCTCAGCCCTGATCCACTCAGACGAACCACCAAGGACAGTTTTATTCAGCCTCCCCCAGCGCTGCCACATCTGCTGGACTCCTGGCTGCAGAATTTTGGGGGGACAAGTTTTTGCTTCATTATGCCCCATGCAGGGGCAATGGGAGAAGCGGCATGTACTACTCAGCTTCATCCGTAATCTCTTTGGAGTCCAGGGAGATTACGGGTGACCCAGGAAACTGAATAGCACATACCACCTCTTCAGACACCCCAGAACTTGTATGAGGTGTATCAAAAGCTTCTTTGCAAGAGTGAGAGCTTTTCCCCAGGGCAGCTTGGGGTCTGGGGAGGGAGGGGACATTAGCCTGGGGCTCCTCTGGGTAGGTGAGGGTTAGCGGGGGCTCAGGGCATTGTGTGGCCAGAAGATCCTCCACTCGGGGGGAAAGGGGTCATGGCTCCGGCTTCAGGGGACGCTTGAGGCTCCAGCCAAGGGGGTGCACTTGGGAGCCCTCTGAGGGGGAGAGGCAGGGGGTCTTGGGGCTCTGGCTACAGAAGCGGGGCATGAGAGGAAAGGGCGGAGCCAGGGACTAGCCTCCCCAAAGGGGGGTTCCTCCCACCACCCATAAGAAAAGGATTACAGTCCAGTAGTCTCCTGTCTGCTTACCAGCCCTGTGCTCCCAGCTTTGATCAGTGCTGAAACTTTCTGCCTGGAGGGCAGAGGATACCCAACACAACTGCTGTTGAAGCACACTGGCCCTTGGGCTACACATGCTAAGAAGTTCCTGCCCGTGGACAGAAGTGACTGTCCAAGCTCATCCAGCAAAGCACTGGCAGAAGCTGGAGTTCAGCTCAAGTCTCTTGAGTTGTAGTCTAGTGCCCAAGCTACTATGCCACACTTCCAGTATGGGTTAAGTTGTTTAGGGCCAGATTGTAAAGTGTTAAGCACCCAAAATTGGGTCAACTTTTTTAAAAAAGCACATCTCCCAGTTAGGCACCTAAGTAAGGTCCAGATTTTCAAAAATGTTCAGTGCCCAGAAGCTCCCCTTATGAAACCTAGAGTCAGATTTTCCAAAGATGACAGCACTCAACATGGTGACATCTTTTGAAAGTCTTATCACTTATTCTGAAGTGTAAATGGGAGCTGAGCTGTTGAAAATCTGTCCCCTTGCATCTCTGGTGTCTTAATTCTCCATCTGAAAAATGTTTTCAAGGAGCACTTGTTTCATATGTTTAGACTGTAAATTTTTGGGGTTAGGGATTGTGTGTGTGTACACAATCTAGTACAATGGGATTTTGTTTGAAACCTTTATTAAACATTACTGAAATACAAATAAAAAAGAATTCTGAGAGCTTACTTCAAAAACATATCCAACCATTTTGGTTCAGCAAAACTAAACTGTATTTCTTAGAGATGAAGTGATACTGGTTCATTTCAGCCCATCCTATATTCAGTCCTGAACAGAAACAAGAAGCAAAAATGAGAAAATAAAGTTCTTCAAACTTTTTGGAAGTTTTGACTGAAGTTTGCCCAGAGTTTCCATAGAAGCTTCGAATTGGTTATGATTGTCTCTGAACTGCTTCAACCATTCCTAATTGAATCCCACTGAACCAACCACTAAAACTGAAATTTAACATGTTGCCCTCCAGTTGATCTCAAGAATGATATTATCCCATCAATTTCCTATCAAATTATAGTGCTTTGCAGGAATGCATTAAACTATCAGATCTTTCTCATAATGGATTTCTCATAGGGCTTTTAGTTCCAAATGAGCTTTGAGCCCAACTAAATCTCTAATGAAGCTGCTCCTCTCTCCCACTGCGCAAAATGAAAAGTGCTGTAATCTGGGGACTGTGCAGCTTTTGTTAAGTTAGGCAGCTATAGGTACAGGTTACTACATCTCAGTGAGTAACTGAGATGGAAAGACACAGTTAGCCTTGCTAAATAGTGAGCTGGGTAGGAATCCGGAGGCCTGCTGATATGATAAAAGTATTGAACGAGTGTTTGCTTAATATTCTCTTTCTCTCCTTCCTCTTCACAATCACTCCTAGGGGAATTCTGTAGGTATTTCTGGCAGCCTGGAGCTTTTGCCAGGTAATTATTGGGATGGGTAGCTAACTTAAATACTCCTGTTCCAGAGGGGATGTGAATCTTTCCCAATCAGCTCCTGGCACCTTTAAGATTTTGGAAGTATTTAAAATGTAAGAAGTCCCAAATTGACAATGCAGATTGATTTAGAGCCCATTTTAAATATCTGCTCCAGCTAGCACTGTTAGCTTTATTGCTTAAAAATGACAACTATTTCAAAATGTGCAGGTATGGAGCCATTGCAAGTTTGCTGGGGGGGGGGGGGGGGAATGGAACCCACTCTAGGATCCTGCTGGTCCATGCAAATTACAGTTTACATGCTTCCTCACATTTCATCTTCACTGGCAGCTTACAGCACAAGAACTGCATAGTTTTGGGTGCTGCAAAACTAAAAGAGACAAGGAAAGAGGAGGCTCTCTGCAGGATGGATGTTTCATTTACTCTGGACCTGATCCTGCATGGGGCTGAGCTCCCACTGAAGCCAGTAGGAGCTGGGGAAGATCAGTGGGAGCTAAGGAGGTGCCTAGCACCTCGGAGGATCAGATACATTTTTTTGTTCTTATTTTAATGGTGACGGTGCTTAGTGGGTGACATCCTCAGAGGGGCCAAGCACCTGCAAATCACATGGGCTTCAAGGTTATGCTCAACACTTTTCAGGATTTGGTCCAAAGTGCTGTATATTTCTACAGTGCTATGCAAGCATGTAGGGCTTCATTGTACCCTTTAAGGCATAGCCCAGTGGTAGAGGCATTGCAACAGAGGCAGAATTCCTCCCTGAGCTCTTGGGCATGCAATAGGAGCACATCCATGGTTAAAAGGGGGCTCAGCAAACTCCCTACTGTACACACAGCCAGCTTTGCCAGGGCCTGATTTCCACATGCTCCCCTATTCTCTGGAGACTGCATTGGTCATAAATTTTCCCCAGCTTGTTAAATTTGCACAGGCATTGTTCTGTGAAAAGGGACCAAATTAAAGAGTTCAGCAGCCAAACAATTCTAAGCAGGGTCACCTATTAAAATATCTCCTAACTGTGTAGGGAGCAGCACACACTTTACTCTTGACATGAGGGGAGCATGCTGCTCTGTTTCTTTTCTGGCTGATTCTCAAAAGCATTCTCTACCAGCCATTCTCTGATATCATAAAGCAGGGACTTTACATCCTTGGAAGGGACAAGTGCAACAACAATCATCTGCAGCATCGCTGAGGAATGGATGCAGGCTCTCCAAAGCTACACACAGAAGCTGTACACATTGAACTTAAACCGGCTTAGTTAAATCAGTGCAACTTCTCTGCATAGACTTTCTTATGTTCATTTAAAACTGGTTATGTCCGTTTAGTTTGCAGTTGTAAATATAGCAAAGTAAACTAAGCAGCTATACGCCAAATTGAAATCTGCATAAAAGAATTTGCCCACAAAATTGCACGAGTTTAACTAAATTAGTATGCAGTCACTCCTTTAGTTAAAGCGGCACAACTTTGTGAGTAGACCAAGCTTTAAGAGCATCAGCCTTCACATCTTCAGCTAAAAACCTAGCTCCCTAGCTATCAGTTGTTGCATACTCATATCCTCTGTCAGGCACAAGGATGTTTAACACACACTGAGCAATGGATTATATGAAGACGGGGAAATTGTGCAGTACCTCTCAATACAGGCAAGAAAAAAAATACCCTTTGTCCTCTTTTAAGAGCTTTATCCGGGGAGGTCAAAGCACTTTGCAAACTTTGAGAAGCACAATTGCCCAATGGATGAGGCACTCAACTTTGTGACAAAGGACCTGGATTCTGTTCGTAGTTATGTCACTGGCTTGCAGCACTGGATGACCTTGGGAAAGTCACTTCCTTTTGATGTGTTTCAGTTTCCCTGTGAGTAAAGTGGGCAGAATGATACTCACCCCTCCTTTAAGAGCTATGGACGAAAAGTACACTATGAAAGCTTGGTATAGGTGGGTAAGACTTGTAACAGTGCCCTGTGAGGTGGCCATCACCCCCATCTTACATACAGGAAAGTGAGGTGCCTTAGAGGCCAAGATTTTCCAAAGTGACTCGTACTTCTGGGCACCGGTACGTGTACAAATGCAGCGGGAAGCAGTATGAGGACACAACAAGAAGTGTGCAAAACTCCTCTTAATCGACCTGCAAGTTATCAATTAAGCATCTCTCCCTCAAACTGCTTTTCATAAGATCAGCTGCTTAGTACAGACACTGAGATCTTTCGTTCTGCTGGTCCGCTCCTCAAGCTGACAGGCCCAGTCGTCCCTGGGGTGATGCTCACCAGAACCAGACATTCCAGACAGGTTTCATCTGCTCCATATTACAACAGGCTGCTCCCACCTTAAGGTTCAAAGATTTGCACCATGCTGTCACCTTATGGGAATTGAGGGGGACCTCTAAACACAGGCCACAGGCTGTTGGTCCATTGTAATCACTATGGAGAACTTTGCAGACCCTTTAACTCCAAGAGAGTGAAGTAGCACAGTGCCTGTTCTGCAGCTTAGCACATACCCAGAATGGATTGTGCTTTGCTCTTTGCAGTCAAGACACAGTAGCTTGTAGGCTCTGCATAAACTGGAAATGGAAGAGCTACCATGAAGAGCTAGTGTGGGCATACAGGCATCATTCAGTGTGTAAGCAGCTGACAGGTCTGCTGCGGTTCATAGCCTGTGAAACCATTGAGCAGTTTGCTTGACAGTAATGCTCGGTGCAATATCCCATATATCACACTGGTTAGAGTCAATCTCAAGGGCTATTTAATTGCAGAGCAGACGTTTGGGCTCAGAATGGAGCCCAAATCATGAGTGGGAAGGATCCCAGAGCTCGGGCTCCAGGGATAGATGGACAAACAGGCCATATGGCCTTTTTAAAGGTGAAACTGTTATTGCTGGTATTTATTTGTTTCAAGTAAAGACCAGAAACTGAATCCCAATGACTTTGTCTAATTTTACATGCAGCCTACTTAGATTTGCATTCTGTTTGAGCACTGGAGAAGGTTCAACCCTTTGATGATTTGATAAGATCTTTTTATAAAGGTAACATGCAAAAGCAGATATGGTATCTGGCTTTATGGTAATTAGTTTTATGTAACTTAATTAAAAATAGTTCTGTTAAAAAAAATATCAAGCACCTTCTGATTTCTAAATTCCACCTTGAAAAGCCTCCTTATTCTTTCTTTCCCTGGGCTGCAATCATTGTATTTTAAAGACAAGGTTTTTAAAATCTAAAAACAGGGACGGAAGTGAGCAGAATGCAAAGTCTTCCCTTCTGGAGCCAGCTGAAGAGATTGATGAAATAACAGATAGTCTTTAACAAAATAGCAAGTCTACCTGACAGGAACCACACATCCATTCAAAGGGTAGAACAGCAAGAGTGATGCATTTTAAACATACTCCCAACTGGTCTGTCAGTAACAAATTAGACTTGTCACATTCTCCAAACAGATTTAGTGAGAACATTAACAATGTTAATGATCTGTGGTCTCAGCAGGAGAAAGAGCTTTGAATCTAGTTTTAGGACGATGCAGAATGGATCACAATTGTTTTGTTGTTGAGGTGGTAAGTTTTAAAAAATGTAAGCAATTTCTTGATTTGGAAACTTAGTGTAATTGGAAATAATCATTGTCTCTGAAATCCTACAAACCCTTAAGCACGTGTATAACTTTATTCACTGTGGCAGGCTGCATTTTCAAAAGAAGGCAACTCCCAACTAGGCACTTAGATTTCCAAATGTTCTCACCACCCAATTCTGGATTCTGAACTCTTTTGAAAATTCTGGCCAGCGTGTATCTTTTTTAAAGTGCAGAGCAGGGGCAGAGTGGCGTGTGTGTGTGTGTACGTGTTGGTCAGTTTGGATTCATGTGGATTCCTACCAAGTTCTCAAGGAGAAGAAACATATCACAGGTTGATTTTACACATGCAGAGGTTCTTCAAGAAATAGGCTAAATGTGTTTAGGCATCTAGTGTCCTATTGCGAACACTGATTATAAAGATTTGTGGTCTCATTAACAGGGGCTAATACTCAAAGTTTAGACACAACACATCCTGCATCTTGACAAGGGGTTAGACTAGATGACCTCATGGCCTATGATTCTATAATTTCTGTTTGTTTGGCTCTGGCTTGACATTGACTTGCCATGTCATTTTGAGCAGGTCACACAAAATTATCCTGCCTCAGTTTCCCCATCTGTAATGAGGATTAGAAACACATAGTACATGATTGTAAAATACGTTGAGATTCTCAGATGAACAGGACTACACGTGCTAAGTCTCTGAATTGGGAGAGCATCCCAATGCAGCACTTCATCAAGTATATACTTGACTTTAAACATATGCTTATTGAAGTCAATGGGACTTAAGCACATAGCTAAAAATAAGTACATGCTCAAGTTCTGTCCTGAGCAGGGATAGATTTAGGCATATGCTTAAGTGCCTTCCCAAACTGGGGCCTAAATTCAGGATGTATATTTTATTTGCATAACTTTACTAGGCACCATTTGTTCTTGAAATATGTGACTCTCACTGATCACATGTAATTTACACACAAGGCACTATAAGGCTAAGCTGGAATGTACTTGTGGCTGGAGAGGATGAAACCAACACTACTATCCTTTGGCGGCGATGTGGCAGTGAACTCCATACAAGCAAAGGGATCTTGCCTCATGGTCCTCACTGCAGCACTGGGGCGTAAGACTATATATAAGCTCTTTGGGACAGAGCCTTTTTCATACGTGTTCCTACAGCACCTCATAGAACAGGGCCTGATTCTTGGTTGAGGCTCTACAATAATAACATACTACTACTACTAGTAGTAGTAGTAATCAGCTCTTAAATATTTTTCCCATGCAGTCAGTACATAAATTTCCTGTATAGTCTTCCAAGCTGCTTAAAGACTGACTCAAAAAAGTAGGGTGGCCAGATGTCCTGATTTTATAGGAACAGTCCCGATTTTGGCGTCTTTTTCTTATATAGGCTCCTATTACTCCCCCCCCCCTCCTGATTTTCGCACTTCTTGTCTGGTCACCCTACCAAAAAAGAGAGATCTTGCCTTTCTTCTTTTAACAATCTTATTACATAACATTTCTTGCCCAAGGATCTAATTCCAGCTGAAGTCTTTTATACAAAAATATGGTTATTGTCAAATGGAGTAGAACACACATTCAGAAATCTACCTATTCTTTCTAATCTCCGGTAATTATTGCAATGGCCTGGATTTAGAACTCCTAGCTAGGGGAAGGAGAGAAGAGGCTGCAATGATGAGTTTTTCAGATTGAAGTCGACTGGTAATTAATTCTGCAAAACAAATGCTGTAATTGCTAAAAAGTAATAAAACTTTATATTACATTAAAGACTATAATAGGTTTTCTAAGAGAATTCTATTAAATTTAGCGCTCTGGAAATATGCTATTTATATATGCGAGCCTTGCAAAATGTCAATAGTTTGGTATTTACCCAGGAAATTAGGCAACCACATTAAAAAATTAATAATTATATTTAAAAACACATTTAGAGATTCTCTCGTTAGTTAAATTAATTACTTAATCTTAATAGCGCGGGTGGTGCATAATGGCTCTGATTCGTGAAGCTCTGAAAAATAAATAGGTATCAAGGGAAAATGGGAACAAAAAATGACAAGCTCTTTCCACCTGCTCATTTTTATAATTTAAAAAATGTGTGCTTGTTAATTTAGTTTCAAGTTCTGCTCCCAATGAACGAAACAGCAACGTTCCCACTGGGGTTGCAGAATCAGGGCCTCGGAAACAGTGGAAGGTGTCTGCCTACATGACCTGAGTAGAGGAGAACAGAAGAGGCCCCTGAGGTAAGGCATGCCTTGGGATAACAATTGCCATCCCCTAAATTAGAAAGCAGGGGCCAAAAAGGATTGGGGGTATCAACTGAGTTCAAAGGTTGTGAGGCATCAATAGGAGACTACTAGGGAGGGACACCAAACTGACAACCCCAGGGAGACCGCCTGTCTCCACAGAGCAAATATAGAGCAGTCTCCATGCCCATTCAGTCTTGGGACTCTCTGGTGAGACTGAGAGTCAGAGTGTGTCAATTGTGGTAGGCAGTAAGTTGTGTAACGGGGATACTTGTTCACTAGGAATGGGACAGAGACCCAATCACATGGGCCACCACAATTTATAAGATATTTGGTCACCACTAATCCTATCTTAAATCCATCAGCCTAGTGGGAAAAGATTATATAATCCATTCCTGATGCCTTTTGGCTTTGCCTTCATTACCAAAAAGGGTTTGTTTTTACATCCACATATAGCCTATTCAAGTTAGGTATCTCGATGTAAACCAATGGAAACAAGGCACAGGTAGTTTTACTTCTTTGTAGCTAGTTGAGGTTAGCCCTACATCACCGTGTGGAGCTTACCTTGACTACCTGCATCAAGGTAAAAACTACAGTACCTTGTTTCCACTATAATTTTATATCAAGAAAGCTGTCTTGAGTTAGTAATCTCTATGTAAAAACACATCTATTCTGCAATGGTGAAATAGCCCAAGCTACCCAATACTGTACGTGTATAACTTTGCTAGTCTCTTTTCATTTCTAACTGGGCTTGCATTGTGCTTCACTTTGAAAACTACAACAGAGGAGGAGACAAAGGAAATAATAATACAAATATATGAACAGTTACCTAGCTGTACCTCACCCAGTCTGCAGGCTAGTACCACTGTCACTTTGATTCCCGCAGTTCTGAAGTGCTCTGTAGTCTGTAGAACTAACTAAGGAAGCTGAATTTCTTCAGGCCACACTTCAGTTGGCTTCTCTTTCACTCTCTCTCTCTCTGCTTGTGCTTTTGTTGCTGTTTTGTTTTAATAGCTGTCATTTCTAACCAAACATTGTTAGTGAAAAGATGTTTAAGTTCAATGAAGTGTCTCTTGTGGGGAGGCTTGCCTATGTGAGTTTTAAATGTGATTAAGCACATCCTCAAATGTGACAAAACCCAAAACAAGCTATTTGGCTGAGATGCGCCAAGTTGTTCACTGAGGCCAGGAGAATGCTGTCTTGTGACAAGGGTAAAGCGTCCAGGAAAGGATTAAGAATGGTGTTTTGGTTTGCATTGGTTTTTTTGTGTGTGGTTGTTTGGTTTTTTTGCCTTCCTCTGTAGCAGGTAAGTTTGTGTCACTTGCATATTATCTGGCAATATCTCACTGAATCATTTCCATGCTCTTGCGGGGGCCTCGGACACCTCAATTCCTCCCAAACACTGTGGCATATAATAGTCTAGTTTCCTGTGGGCTGTGATACTTTGATCTAATTTTGGTTGTTGAATTTAGTGTGCAGGTGCTGGTTGGTGTTGGTGGCCTGTGATATACAAGAGGTCAGACTAGATCTCTACCTCTAGGCAGACCTCTGATGGTCTGGTGATCCCTTCTGGCCGTATACTCTATGACTAAACATGGGAAGGGACAAACCATGATGAAGAGTCCAAGCCAGCTGCACACATACAGAAACACATATACACACTCTTACCTTTTATTAAAGGCATAAAGCCATTGCATTAAATACAACAATACTGTAAGGGACAAAAATTATGGGGTACTTAAGTACCCTGTGGCAATTAAACTGTTAAATGTTCCGAGAACTCTGGCAGCCTTGTAGAAAAAAAGCAGACTGAGTGGTTGTTTTGAAAGACCTTGAAAAAGAATAATATCAACATTCTCTCTGCAGTCATCTGGTACCAGAAAGTTTCATTTCTTTCTCTCCTTCTGTTTGTTCATTTTTCCTCTATGTCCTAGTTGATAAGATATCAATTTAGGAATGTTAGATAGTCATAAATTAGGTATTAGGTATTGTTTAAAGTTGTAATAAAGTGTTGGTTAAGCATGTATAGAATTAACAAAGAGGGAAAAGGGCGGAGATGGCTTTTTCCCTCCTCCCATTTTGGCTCAGACTAACCTGTGACGTGACAAAACTGTTTATAAAAAACCTATTCAGTGTTGGAGGGGCAGCTGGTTCGGGGGGAAACGCGCCACTCCCTATTGATGCTTGCACCTGTCAATAAAGAGCTTGTTTGGACTTTGCTGGTTGTTGCCTGTCTCTCTGCAGTCAGACAACGAACCTTTGCCAGTCGGGGTTCGAGTCCCTGACAATACCTTCTCCCAAGAAACCTACAGGCACTTGCCTAAAATAAGAGTAGCAAAACCAGATGAAACCTTGATCCACTTTCTGCTTAAGATTGTCTGTTTCCCCTTGCCTCGTGGACAGGAAGTTGGGTCATATGGGAAGAAAAGAAAAGAGTGATGTCATTAGTTGAAGATACTTTCAGCATGGAGTGAAGTCAGTGGAACTATACTAATTTACACTGGCTGAAGATCTGGCCCCATGTTCCTGCGGTCCCAGAGCATTACAACATTAATTGGAAATCCACATTTTTACCACTGATGCCTTATCAGGCTTGTGGCAGGTAAGAATACTAGGGATCCAAGTAGATTGTGTTGGCCTGTTAGAGCCTGATCCAAAGCCCACTGAAGTCAATGGAAAGACTCCTGCTGACTTCAATAGGCTTTAGATCAGGCTGCTAATGACCCTGACTATATATTTTTCAGGTTGCAAGATCTGTCTGTCTGTCTGTCTATCGCTTTGCCAATAATTGCCCCATGTGCACAGAGATCAAGTGATGTATCAGTGCCTGTTATTTATGAAGAAATGCAGAAAACTGAGATGCTAAGTCTGTTAGGAATATATTTACGGCCTGCATAGTTTGTTCTGGAAACAATTCCATTCCTTCCTTTGCAGGTGTGTGAAGGGGCTTCCAGAAAATATCCCAAGTGTATCTGATTATTATTTGTTTAATTTGATTTTTTAAATATTTCCAACCAGTCCTAACTTTAGCGAATGCAGATGCTTTCTTTTATTTACTGCAGGCAGGAGCAAGTAGGTCAGTTCTGCACATGTGCTATCAACTCCATTGCTGTTGGTCAGTTAGCTTGCTATATTGCATTAAAGATGCAGCCTAGATAGGGGGCAGATTCTACTAGTCTTTATGTCTATTCACCCAAAATAAACATCTTGCCAGAAAGGGAAGATGAAGGGGAAATGTTCTGCTTCAGTCACTGATCACGTAAAATCTATGCTAGGACATAGGGCAAACCCCATAATTGATCCCATACTTGGTTCATTTTCTTGCCTGTTTGTGGCACAGAACTGACATGCTAAGTTGCAAAATGTACCCCAAGTGGATGTAGCAATACACGAAAAAGCTAGTCATCAAAGCTACTTAAGTGACAAGGGAGTCTTGTAGCACCTTTATAGACTAACAGATTTTAGGGATCATGAGCTTTTGTGGGCTAAGACCCACTTCATCAGATGAATGTTTCCTTTATAACAATACTTTACACTTGTACAGCACCTTTTAGCTGAAGTTTTACAACTATTTACAAACATTAATTAGTTTTAACTTCAAAACATCCCTGTATGGTAGGTAGGATCTCTTCAGCTACAACTACAATGCAGCTACCTTTGGTACTGGGCATGGAAGAGCTGTTTAGCAGAGTGAAACACATTAGGACAGGAAATGAATAATACACTATCCACTTTGAAAGGACAAGAGAGGTTAAGGAAGAAGATTCCAGTTATCTGAAGAGGATTTAGACTGGCACACGGAGGCAAACCCCCCCATTCTTCCAAAAAGTGCCAGGGGATGTTCAATAACTGAAAGTGGCCGGCGTCTCAGTTTTATGTCTATGTAAAAGACAACACTTCCAGCAGGACAGTGTCTCCTTGCACCACTGCTAAAATGTTTACACAGAGAGAAGAAAGACACACATACAGTAAATCAACACCAGTGCCCAGAGGCGCTTTGGAAGTCCCCTGTGTTCAGAGTGCTGACTGAACTCTTTTGGAAAATCTGTTTTACGCGACCCTAATCCAACACCCTTAGACACCAATGGGAGTCTTTCCATTGATTTCAGTGGTAGTTGGATCAGGCTCCAAAGACTATACATCACCTTAAACATGTGAGTTGTCGTATTGGAGCCAGTGGGACATCTCACATGCTTAAATATACACATATGCTTAAGTGCTTTAATTTAGAAGGGCCTGGTTTTGGGGACTAGATGAGAGGAGCATCATCTGGTATGGCTGTAAGAGGGGGAAAAAAAACAGAAACTTGTGAGTTTAAGGTGTGTGTGTGTAAACACATAGAACCAGAGCAGGAGTGATTTGCTGTTTTTCTGATTAGGCTGGGAAGGGGGGGGGGGAGCAGAGAGTCCTTGTAATGCTGGAGAAAAGCAGAGAGAGGAGGCCGAGAAAGGAAAATTATAAACCACAGAACTCCATTCTGAGCAAACATAACATACGAATAGAATACCTTGTAGTTCTTGCTCAGAGACAATAAATGTTACAACTTTAGCACTGAGGAGAAATGAGAACTGCCATTCCCAAAGGATACAGAATACATCTCCACATATGACAAGCAGTTAACATTATGGATAGCATCTGCCTGGGCTTTTATCATGATTTAAATTTGTTTTCCGTTCACCCGGCTGAATTGCAGGAAATTATATTGAAATGTGTACAAACCACCGGTTACAAATTTTATTATAGCCTCTGAGGTGATTCTACTGCAGGGAGAGAAGTTTATGAGTGAACATGAGTGCAGAGTACTTAGTCACCTCTGATATTTGCAGTCCGGATTGGAAGGTGTAATTGATTTTCTAATAACAGGGAGAATTCTTGGCTGGAAGCTTAGTATTGTGGTGTAGCCAGTGTCTAAGTGATGTAATCCTCATGATACAGTCCCTGAACTGCTTTATAGCGACTGGATTGCAGGATTATTTGCTAACAGTCTTTCAGATGATGTGTGATGCCAGGGGCCTCCGAGCCATCAGGGTCATTAAAGAGTCCAGGGTATTTTTCACAGGACCAAGCTGTCCAGCCCTTTGAAAAATGTCACAATCCTGGTGGGAAACTCTCTTATCTGGTAAATTCCAGAGAATATCACTGAGTCCCTCTATCCTTCAGGAGACACCGCCTGATTCTCTTCTAGTTAACAACAGCGGCCTGAATTCTCACTTACACAAAGGCCCACTTATCCCATTTTTTTGCCGTTGACTCGAGCAGTCCCAGGTTTGCACCTGTCCATGGAAAGGGGCCATTACAATGGGTGTAAGTGCAATAAAAAGGCTTTAGTGGAACGGAGGCTTGTGCATGCCATAGAGGTCAGTGGTGTGACTCCTGATTTGCATTGGCACGAGCAAAGAACTGGGCCCCTTGTGAATTAAATGTGACCCTTCACTTTATCCCACTGAGGGCTGTAGGCAGCCAGGCACTGTACCTGAAAAAGAAGGAGTAAATACAACGCATAGTGAGAAATGAATAGGAGAATCACATTCTGGATTGGTTTTGTTTTTAGTTTCTACATATAAACAATCCCCTCCCACCCCCACTCCCACATGCTTCTTTTAGAGGGACTATTTAGGTCCGGGTGAAAGTTGGATGACTGACAGTGCTGGAGAAGTACGGTGTTGCCTTTTGTTGACTGATTGATTTCTTTTTCAGTAGCACTAATCTCAAACGCCAGACAACTTGCAACATTTAACAACCAGCACTATTTGTATATATCAAGAACTGACATTTCACTCTACAGAGAAACAAATGCAGCTCAGTCAAATGATTGTCCAAAGACAGACTGTGAAGGGTCTGCCCATGGACTTTAATGAGCTTTGGATCAGCCCCTATATAGACTGCTGCCCTAAATGCAGCCAGTGGATCAATATTTGCATGTTTACATTTGGTCATCATGCTCTTATTGATATGTTACACATTTACCATAATTCTGCTGTTGTCTGACTCCCATGAATAGGAGTCAGGACTCCTGGGTTCTGATACAGACTTGGCTATGCAACTGTTTGAGGGGATGGGGATGCGGTGTCATCCAGGGAGGGTGAAAATCCCAAGAGCATCTTGAGCAGACATCAGATGTGGTCTGTTGGTTTCTCCTCCTAGCTGAGAATAGAAGCACAGACATAAATTCAACCAAAATTTTAAGAAAAATAACCAATTTCTTTCAAACTTCAGACAAAGGTTCTCTGAGCCACTTGGTCTGTGACTAATATTTTTGGACGCTGAGTAGAGTCTAGGCTATGGAGTTCTGTAGTGTCAGGACTATGTAGTTCTTTGGCATCATTGATTTTATAACAAGCAAACAGCTGTGCACCAGTAGCTCCCTGTACCCACCTGTAGCCCCATAGCTTTTAGATATGGTTGCTGCTGATGGAATTTTCTCTTTGAGCACCACCTCCAGTTGTTTGTCTAAGTACATGGCTCTGTGAAAAATTGCTGAAAAATGATACAACCCAGTCACATCATCCCCATTGTGCCTCTTCCTAATCTAGCTCTGCAAAACCTTCTATTGTCATGGAAAGAGCGGTGGTTGGGGTATGAAACTGACAACCAGAACCCCAGGCTGACATTTGTCCATGGCTTCACCACCACGTGCCTCTTTCCCTCTGTATAATGGCATAACAAGATAGTGTCAGGGTTAATTATTTAAGGCACAGTTGCTGTCGGTGAACACTAATGTGAGGAGTCCAGAATGCAGCAGGGACTATCCTAAACACTTGCAAAGCACTTGAAGGGCTGAAAGGCCTAGATAAGAGGGAAATGTTATCATTAGGAATTGCGTTGGACTGGGTTTCTTTGGTAGTTTTCTACAATGTGCTGCATTCACACTGGTGCAGAGACTGAGATCTACGCTTGGATTTCCTGGCTCCATCCACACCCCACTATGGTTTCTCATCAGTATTCCTGCTACACAAGTTGGTATCAATATGGTTCTCATTCCCTGAGCTTAAAAACCTCCCCGTTTCATCTGCTGACAGCTTTTTGCAAGCAGCTGTAAAGTTTTTTTTCCAGTGCTCATCTTACCTCCACTAGTGAACCTGCATCTCCTGCTACAGAAAGATGGATAGTAGGCTATTTTTATATTTTGAGACAGATTTATGCAGGCCTCAAAACCACATGAAGCCAACCACGTAATAAAAACATATCGATGAATGTGAGAAATGTTTATGCCAAGTCTTTTCTGAATTTCTCCATATATATTTCTTATATTTCAGGTTTTAACCTTAAACTCATTATGGGCAATTATCAGTGTCATGAATGTGGAGGGCATGAAATAAATCATGTGTCAAGTGAAATATACATAAACACATACACACCTATAGATGGATGTAGCCACATGTGTATACACACACACACACATATATATACACATTCAAATGCACATATATTCATGCATAAATATATGCACATATACACATATAAAGGTATACAGGTGCATCCATGTAAAACATGTATATGTACAGACATACACAAATACATATACATACATGCGCAAATATGAGCATTTGTAAACATAACACGTATTCATGTGTATACACAAGCAATTATATTTACACATACATATTCTTACAAGTGTGTGTGTGTGTGTATATATATATATATATACACACACACACTTGTATATATATATATATATACATATATATATATTCACATATTGATTGAACTGATCTGATCCTCTATCAATGAAATATAAAGTAGTTAGGGGGAGAATATCTTTAACAAAAAGGTTGCTTTTCATAAGCAGTTTAAAAATCTGTCAGTAACTCTAGCATTAATGCCAAATAAAGAAGAGAAAAATAAGATTAGGTTGCAGAGTGTAGAAAAGAAAAGTTTCTCTTTTTCCTCCAGCATTAATCAGAAAAGGCTGAAATGCAGAATATCATTTCTCTTGAATAAAATTGTCAGAATATAAATCACTCTTAATACCTCCAATCCCCCCCAAAAAAATCCAAACCACTACCTAAATCAGCGAATAACAGCTTCTCTGCTTTGCCCACACTTTGTATGCTCCAAAGCCTCTCACCTCGTCTAGCGATTCTGAATAATACAAGAAGCTGAGGCGTGTATATGAAACCTGGATTAATGTGTGAGATTTAATCTGTGGTTTGCAAGTACCTGGCAAATTCTGGGGAAATCAAGTCTAAAATTGCTCCCAAACAGGACCCAGGTATCAGATCCAGCCATAATATGTTGTTCATGACACATTCCTTCTTCCAGGCCATCATTTTTATTCTTCACTGAATTTAGTGTTGGTGAAAGGTGGCAGGTGGACACTTTAGAGTACTACGTGAACCAAGGTCTTAAATGTATCAGCACAACAAATATTAATCTTATGATGTTAGCTCCTAAAGGCCCCCCAGGGAAATCAGGATGGTATTGTGCCAGGCACTGTACACAGGTAACAAAAAGACCCAAATAGCTTACACTTACAGCCTCTCCTAGAGATGTGTCTGACAATCAAAGGAGATTAAAAGAAATAAATGGGCAGGAGGCGAGGGACAAGGTAAACAGTGGAAAGCTTTTTGTTGGCTTAATGAAGAGAAGTGTCGTCACAACTGTGTAGTCACTGTTGAGTGATTTGCAGACATCAGAGAGGTTAATTTTAAAGGAGGGATTTGAAAAGGATACAATGCAGCAACTGCTTTAAAAAAAACACACAAAAAACAAACACGAAAACCCTTCTATGAGTAGAGGGCAACAAGGGTATGAGCATGAAGGTGCCTGAAAGAAAACTGGAATGCGGAAGAATGATCTTCAGTGGCCACTCCCTCCGCCGTCATTGGTGAACTGCTACGTGCTTTTGTTAGCCAAGAGGAGGAATGGAACCCTGGCTCAGTCTCGTGAAAATCCTTCTAGCTGACATTTAACTGGGGTTAGGCAGATCCGAGAGCTGATAGTGTGTGTGTGTGGATACATCTATACTACCCGCCGGATCAGCGAGTAGTGTTCGATGTATCAGGGATCAATTTATCATGTCTTATCTAGACTCGATAAATCAATCCATGAATCGACACCTGTACTCAACCTCAGCAGGAGAAGTAAGCGGAGTCGACAGGGGAGCTGCTGTGGTCAATTTGCACCCGTGAGGACCTCCAGGTAAATCGTACTAAGATACTTTGTCTTCAGCTACGCAAATAGCGGAGCTGAAGCTGCGTATCTTAGTTTGAACCCCTTCTCCCAGTGTAGCCTGTGAATGATCAACTTTTCCACACCCTGATTTCAGGGGAGACATGTTGACAAGAATGCAGAGTCCAGAGAGGACAGGTTTTGCACCACATGTCTGGGATACAAAGCCTACTCTAGAAAAATTATTATTCTTCAAAGTTCCCCGAGAAGCGAGAGTTTAAGGTGTTTAATGATTAAAAACCTGATGCCCTTGAATATAAAAGTCAGATAAAAGAACTGCCAGGGACCCTAATGCAGCTGAAATGATAAACATAAAGGGAGCAATAATGAGTCAGCCTGAGGTGATTACATTCTCTAATTAAAACACATGTATCATTTAGGCATGTTAATCTTTGTCTGTCTGATGCAGTTTGGTTAGACTAACCTATATGCAGTGTAAGTTGTTTTTCTTTTTATTAGCATAGCAGTACATGTACCAGGCCAAACCATTACATGTATGGGATGTTCTTCCAAACCACTCTGTTCTAAGTGAACAGCAAGACCAACAAAAGCATAATGGAGGAGATTTACAGAAGGGACTAAAGTGAGTTAGAAGCCTAACTCTCATTGCAATTCAGTGACATGGGCAGCTGTCTACATTAGTCTCCTTTGAAACCCCATGCCAATACCTCTGGAGCAGGGAAAGGGGTTTGATTTAAATGAAGGACTGACCCAAACTTTCATCCCAAACCTCAAGCTGAACATGATGTAAAACGTGTGCTCTTTAAACATTTCAAGTCACTCAATGTAAAAGTAGAGCTACAGCTGATGTAAGTCACTGTAGCTCCACAGGTGTAGCTTTGTAGAAATTAATGGTGCTGAAGGCCAGCCTGCTGTCCCAGTTCTATGAGAGGCCTGACAGAAGACTGCTGTTGAATTACCAGCATTGCTTTCTGCAGCACCTAGATGCTTCTTGGAGGTTTCTTAAGCAGGAGGCAGGATCCTGCTTAGCCAAATACTTGTGACTGAATAACACAGACTCAGGTATGTAAAAGCCAAAGCTTGCAGGTGCCTCGGCAGGTATTATAGTACTAGACAGAAGATCAGCAAGCCCCTCTTCTGGAATGTTGCATTGGGAAATCTGGTTCACTTCAAAAGAGGAGTAAGAAAGTCAAAGTTGTAATAAATAGACTAATTCCCTGCCAGCCCAGTTCATAGAGTAACTAGAAGATATAGAATATTATTCCCTAAATCCAACTGTGCTCCTTGTCCACGGAACAGCACCTCTCTTCTTGTGCACTGAGTAAATTCTGCCTAAACCCACAATCACAGAGGGCCCTGTGCCACTGAAGCTATTGTGAGTCTGCTGCAAAGAAGTGGAGAGGGAAGGAGAAGGGGTGGTCAAAGCAAATGCCTCTGAGCCTGATTCTCCCTTGCCTTTCTGTTTGTTTGCTCATTCACACCCATGCACAGAGCGTGCCAGATGCTACTGGATCAGAATGGTCATGTTTTGACACGCTGCCCAGATGTAAATGATATCACAAAGTACAAAGTGATGGAGAACTAGGTCCGGGGAGTTAGGACTTCTGGGTTACATTATCAGCTCTGTTGCTAACTTGCTGCATAGGCTTGGGAAATTTTCTCCACCTCTTCATGCCTCAGTTTACCCGTCTGTAAAAGGGGGGAAATACCTTGCAGGGGGGTTGCAAGTCAGTGCTAGTAAAGTGCTTTGAGATCCTTGCAATAAAGGTGCTATTTTAGCAATAAAGTTAGCAATTAATTAATATTAAATATTAATATCCCTTTATTCACATCTCCTGGTACTGTGTTCATATGAAGCCTCTAGACCTGTAGACTTAAGACAGAGCCAAGCAGGGTCCAACTGACGACTAAATGAGCAAGAGGAAAGAGAAACAGCCTCCTGGAGAGCCTGAGATGGCTCACAGGGTTTAATCTGCAGCTTCGATGCCTCAGTGGATATGTGGAGCGTAGTCATGAGTATACACCAGCCCATACAATGAACATATAGTAATGTGGTAATGAAGCAAGCAGGAATCTGGATTGACACTGACACTGGAGGTAGAAATCCCATAAAACTCAAAGGTGAAGGCAAAAATGGAAATACACATAGAAGCCTGTTAAATGAGATTGATGAGAAGAGTCCAAGTGTCCTTGAACAGGGTAGTAAGGATAGTCATAGGGGCAGAGCACCAGTCTGGGATTCAAGAGACACAGGTTTAATTCCACTCACCCACAGATTTCCTTTGTGAAATCAGGAAAATCATTTGATCCACTCCATGCCTCAATTTCCCTTTGTAAAATGGGAGAAATAGCACTGCACTAGTTTACAGGAAAACCTAATGATTGCAAGGTGCTCGGATACTATGGTCACAAGGGCCCTAAAAAGAGCGAGTGGAGGCTTCTCTTTGAGTCATATTTCATACCTGTGCCATCCTTTGCAAGGTTCTTCTCTTGAAACACCCATTTAGCAGATGCAGGCTCAGGAATCTCGGTGCCTGCCCAAACTTTGTGTTTCCTACTGCCGTAACCCAAAGGGGCTTGCAGCTGGCAGGAATTGCCCCAGTGCACATCCACCTCACCCACACCCCTATTCCCTTGGTATGCCTACAGGCAGTGGAGAAGTCCTGTAGGCATCACAGAGCCGGCTCTGTGCAGGGTGGATGGTTTTGGCTTTATTCCAGGGAGGCTCCACCAAGGAAATCAAGAGACCTATACCTAAGAGTAGCTAGAGTATGGGGGTGACTGTCCCCTTGAATGGGGTGAGTATGGACAACGGCAGTACAATTTTTGCCTCTCCTCCTTCTAGTGTAAAAGGGTGAATTTTTAAATGTCTGCATAATATAGAGATTGGCCCCTTGGTCATGAGCCAAACCACATGCATGCAGCCGGGGGGGGGGGGGGGGGACTTAAACTACAGGAGCTTTGCTTCCAGAAACACAGTCCCTAGAAAGGAAGGAAGGAGACTGTCCCTCAGATGCTTCCCTGGTTGACTGCACCTGGCAGTTAAAGGCAGTGGGAGAATGTGGGGCACATTCTGGAATCACACAGGTCGCTGCCAGGTTCTAGCACAGAGGTTCTCAAACTTCTGACAATAAAAATTACTACATGACCCCAGGAGGGGGGACTGAAACCTCAGCCTGCCTGAACTCCCAGGCCGGGGAGGGGCTTGTAACCTGAGCCCCACGACCCAGGGCTAAAGCCCAATGGCTTCTGCCCCAGGCTCCTGCACATCTAGCTCCAGTCTTAGTGACCCTGACCCACTTTGGGGTCCCGACCCACAGTTTGAGAACTGCTGCTCTAGCACATAGCCTGTACTTGCCATGGCTTTCGGAGGTGTCATGCACCTGTCTTTAAAGCGCCACTTTTCCCAGTCCAGTCTCTTTCATCAAGAGCCCTTCTTAATGCTGCCAGAAAAGTGCTGCTAATTATGAGCTGTCTCTGTCACCGTCCCTTATGCACTCAGTCTCCTATTATCCCAACATTTTTTGTACCCTCGTTAGTTTTAAGAGGTCCCCATCGGATAAAACATGATTTCCAAATCAGTGTGATTGAGCCAATCAAGCAGGTTGCATAAGGCTGTTAAAACCCTTCATTAGCATCAAGTATCCCTTTGTAATGACTGCGGAAGCAGAGAAAGCGGTGAAGACCAATTTATAGGAGATTGTCAAGGCCAGAGACTTGTGGACAGGGTTCAAGATGCTCATGGAGGAGGAACAGATCATCCTGAGACAGGCCATTGAGAGCACTGAAGAATCAAGCAGGTGGCATGTCCGGGAGCTGCTGTTTTGGGGATGAGACACAAGACTGAGGTCCTGACCCTATATGCGCATTAAAGGGCCTGTGGAGTTATCTGCAACATTTGCAGAGTTTGCCGTTTTCACTTTTTTAATGAAAATATAAACCTGAAATTTTCAAAAGCTATTTTTTGGATTGGACGCGATTACAAATAATCCACATCGGGGTCCCTTATGGCTGGTCTTCACTCGCGCGGCGTGGGATCGATCTTCTGGCGATCGATTTATCGCGTCTTAACAAGATGCGATAAATCGATCCCCAGGAGCTCCCCCGTCGACTCCGGAACTCCAACTCGCCGGGAGGCGCAAGCTGGAGTCGACGGGGGAGCGCACCACTGACTGCCACCGCCGTGGGGACGAGAGGTAAGTCGGCGGCAGATACGCAAACTTCAGCTACGTGATTCACGTGGCTGAAGTTGCGTATCTGCCGTCGATCCCCCCCACCCCCTAGTGAGGACAAGCCCTTAGAAAGCTTTGAGAGGATCTGAGGGCTTACCAGTGGTCTCCAAGGGCACTGTGCCTATCCAACAGATCATGGTAACTACTGGAAGAGGACTCAGAACCTATTTCTTAAAAAAAACAGGCCTCAACCAGCTAAGCTACGAGACAACATCCATTAGCAGTGAGCAATATAGGGCCTATGACATCCAATAGAGCAATTCAGATTCCTTCCAGTAGAGGGCAGTAGCTTGTTTACACATTGGCCACTCTGCAACAGTGTGAGCACATCCCTCCTTGGAAGACACTCTTCTTGCCTAGTGTCTGTGTTGCATTCCGCCGCAGAGGCAGCTGTGTCCCAGCAGTAGGTGCATCCATTGCCACCTGCTCATCCAGACAGAGCCTATAAAGCTGTTGGCGGCTGCCTCTGGCAGAGAAGCGGCACTGCAGGAACATGAAGGATTATTATTATCATGAAGAGAAAATGAGAAATGATCTCATTCCTAAAAAATATGCCGCACTGCATATTTGCCACGCAGACGCGCTTGATCCTCTGTCATGCCGGGCAAGTTTCTCATATTAGGCAGAATAATGTCCTTTTTGAAGAGATATTAGTGGGTTATTTTCCTTTTGGTGCAGGTGGCATTAGGATGAGAGGCCCTGGCTATTGCACTGTCAATTTGTTTAATGATTATTAGAGGAGCAGGTGATTTCTATTAAAGGGAAGTGACAGACTGTTCATTAGGTGTAGATGCATGTTTATTAAATTGGAAGCCTAGAGGAAGCAGCCGGGCTCATTCACATCCAAATTCCAGGCCGATCCATTTTATTTTGCACCTGGAAGGTTCATAGCACAGCTAAAGCAGAAGCAGTTCACCAGGCGGGGGATGGGGAAAGTGTCACGTTCATGCACAGACATCTCTTGTCTGCAAAATGGAGACTGAGCTGGGGAAGTACAGCCTCTGTGGCAAGTTCCCCCATTAATTTCCCAGCGTCCTAACTGGAAAGGTTTGGGAATGGAGGGAGGGCACAAAGATGACATGAGGTTTTTGGCTTTCAGCCCAGACCTTCTGCTGCTGTCAGGGTGTGTCCTGGCTCTTGACCTAATAGGAACATAGGAGTTATTCTATGGATCCATCTAGTTCATCATGCTGTCTAACAGTAGACAGCCTGACAAGAATTGTGCATGCAATGGACAATTATACCATAACCTGCCCCTAGGAGAAGATTCTTCCCAGCCTCCATCAGTTAGTGCTTCGCTTGTGCCCTGGAGCAGCAGAATTTGTATCCCCTTTTTTCTTTTATCCACTCTAATATAACTGTGGATGTTCTCATTATCCAAACAGAAGTTTAATCCCTATCAGTCCTGCCACCCAGTGCTTCAACTTTCATTCTTCCCACTACAGCACCACATAAGTAATGCATTCCAAAATTAAATCTTTCCCTTTCAAGCATCTAGTTTATTAATAAGCTTACAGCTCGATCTATCAGCATTAGTGACACCATTGTTAGAATGGTGTCTCTGGTTCTGATGTCAGCACTTCAAATATGATCTTGGATTGGAAAGGGTTCAGAATGGAGCAGTATGAATGATTCAAGGTCTGGAAAACTTGGCTTGTAGTGGCAGATTTAAGGCAAGAAGATTTAAATCAGAAGAAAATATTTTGAGTGATCTGAATCGAAACATTTTCCAGAGTTTGACTTTTCATCCTAGTTTGGGATGGGAATTTTTTTCAGTGTCTGAAAAATATTTTGTGGGACAGGAAAACCATTTTCAATTCAGCTCAGCTCCTGGGGCTAATCCCAGCTCACCCACTGACTCCTTGTGTGGCCTGGAGTCTCTCTTTTCCTCAGTTTCCCCAGCTGCAAAACAAGGATAATACTGAGTTATCTCCCAGGAGGGGAGGTTATGGAACTTAGATAATGTTTATACAGCACTTTGCATTTCATTCCCCCTCTGCTGGAAATGGGTTGCAGGACATTCCCCAGAGTATTTCCACTATGTATTTTAATTTGTGTCCACATCAGTGAAACATAAGCTACAATTTATTTAAATGAAATAAAATAAAACAAAAATCTGCTCTCTGGTAAGCTCCCTTTCCTGTATTGTGTATCTATCACTGTGAAGGCAGGACAGTGCCCTGCTGCATGCTAATAAAGCACTGTCTTTCCTTCTGCAGCTTTGTCCTGTTGCTGAGTGATTGTGATTTGTGAATGACAAAGTTCCTGCTCTGCGGACACTTGACTGAGAAATGAGCTGGAGTTGTGTTAAGCCAGCCCTTCCCCTGGCTGGATGCAAAAACATGCAAATGCTGCCACCCAGAGGCAACCCCTCCCTATGGCAGCACAGATGCTTAAGGCATGTCTACACTGCACATTCCTTTTGTTGGCATATAGGGCTTGTCTTCACTACCCGCCGGATCGGCGGGTAGCAATCGACCTTTTGGCGATCGATTTCTCGTGTCCTGAAGACGCGAGAAATCGATCGCTCGCGGCGCCCTTGTCGACTCCAGAACTCCGGCTTGCCGTGAGGACAGACGGTCAGTCGGCTGCAGATATGCAAACTTCAGCTACGTGATTCACATAGCTGAAGTTGCGTATCTGCAGTTGATACCCCCCCATCCCCCCGTAGTGGGGACCAGCCCCTACAGTACATACGCTAGTATCCCCCCAGCTCAGGTATAAACAGCAGTGTAGATGGTGAGGCACTGCATGTCAGTAAAGACATGCCTGGAGCCAGTGAGTATGTACCCTGGTGTATACCCTACATGTCTTTCTACTTGCCCAAGCAGTGCCTCCCTGTCTCCACTGCCATTTTTAGTAGCCTTGTGTCCTGCCGCTGCCGCCTATCCCTGCTGCAGGGGAAAACTCTGGCAGCACGGAAAGCTCTGGCACCTTCCAGTGACCAGAGCCTTTCCTCACCATGGTGGTCTGGCAGAAGGAAGCAGAAGTCTTTCCCCACTGCCTCCCCACCACTGGAACCTTTTACTCTTGCATGTAGCTATGCATACTGATGTACAGGGCTGGTATTCACTACGGGGGTGGGGGGGGGAGGGGAATCAATTGCAGATACGCAACTTCAGCTATCTGAATCACGTAGCTGAAGTTTGCATATCTGCAGCCGACTTACCTGACATCCTCACGGTGGCGGCAGTCATCGGCGCGCTCCCCCATCGACTCCAGCTTGCGCCTCCCCACAAGCTGGAGTTCCGGAGTAGACAGGGGCACCACGAGCGATTGATTTCTCGCATCTTCACCAGACGCGAGAAATCGATCGCTAACAGATCAGTCACTACCCGCTGATCCGACGGGTAGTGAAGACCAGCCCACAGTATAACGGTAGCTTTAGAAAGAGGCAGAGTGGTTTCAAAGCCAGAATAGTATCATTTTATACCCCATAGATTATAAACACAGGTGTCACTTTCCTACTGAAATGCAGCTACCCCTGGAGTGGATGAAAGATAGGTTATTTCTGTTTTACAGATAGGAAGCTGAGGCATAGAGTGATTAAGTGACTTACCCAATGTCACATAGTAACCTGTGACTAAACCAGGAACTGAGTCCTAACCTGGTGCCTTAATCTCAGGACTGTCCTTCCTCCCAAGTGTTCTGGTTTTGGTCACCTGGGAGGGCTTCTGCCTACAGTCCTTGATGCTTCTTGATTGAAATGTAGTTATGTTAATATGCAAGGGACATACACAAAAAATCATGCCACCAGGTGAGATTAACCCTTAGAGAAATCCCCTTGAGGTTCGTCTAATCTCCCCTCTCCTCCGACGGGTAGTGTTCAATGTATTGAGGATCGATTTATCGCTTCTCATCTAGACGCGATAAATCGATCCCCAAAAGCACTCCTGTCGACTCCAGAACTCCAGCTCTGCAAGAGTAGTAAGCAGAGTCGACGGGGGAGCCACCGTGGTTCACCTGCCACCGTGGGGATGGCCAGGTAAATCAAGCTAAGCAAATAGCATAGATGAAGTTGAGTACCTTAGTTTGAACCCTCCCGTGAGTGTAGCCCAGGCCTTGGAGAGTTCTGGTGATGGTAGATCCCATACCTGACAGCTCCAAGTAGGGTCAGAACTTCATGCAATTTTGGACTGCTTACTCCCCGTAACCTATGATTGCAGGTTAGGCCAGGCACAGAGAGTTGTAAACACGCAAAACCAGGGGAAAGTTACTCAACTTAGGACAATAGTCTTTTTATCTCCCTCTGGGAACTTGTTTCAACAGCCTTCAATTCCTGGCTCAAGCATTTTGGAGTCTTAGATGGGTAGCTGATTGTAATTGTGGCGTGTCAAAGTGTAGAGGCACATACACAAATAACAATTCTGCCAGATTACAAACTGTCCAAGTACAGTCTTCACCATTCAAAACACGTCCCATTAGTTCCAATCACTCAAAGTCTCCTTTGGCGCTCAGATGTGGGAGGGAGGCTATTAAATAATGACTGTGTTTAAAGGCCACAATAATACATTCTGTGCCCACCAGACGACGAGTTGCTAAGCTGTTATTTTGCCGTTCGGTTTTCATGTGCACGCATTCCCCCATTCAGGAGAAATCATCACTTTCACACTCAGCTGGCCTGATTGCATGAAGAAGAATCTGATTGCATTATTCATCTGAAAGCTTCATAAAAGACTTTAAAACTCTTGAGGAGCCCTAGAGCTTTTGATGAAATTATATTTCAATGGGCTTAAAAAAAAAAGTATTTAGTTAACTGGTTGCATCTGAATCCAACTATCTGGTGGCTGGGCCTGAATGGAAGGAGATGGGCTGTTGTTTTTATTGAGCAATGTACTGACTATGGCATATTGTGCTGCTCCTCTTCTGTTGTTCTCCCCTGGTCAAGGCCTGACTATGACACCAGCCCTTCGAAGACTCTTTCTTATAGCCGAATGCAATAGTATGAGGGCTAATCGCTGAGGGAACGCTGCCACCTATGGCCAGAAAAGTAGAATGGCAACTTCTGCTGAAGAACATCTGTGTGTATAGATCACAGGCTTGTCTCTGTCTCGTCCACCAGCAGAAGTTAGTCCAGTAAAAGATATTATTTCACCCACCTTGTCTCTCTCATATCCTGGCATCCAAACTGCTATAAGAACACAGCAATAAACTTTACTAGCATCATTCAGATCTGCCTCTCATTCTTTTCTGGAGGGTTGTGAAATTGAGGTCCTGAGACGAACTTTGTTTTCCCTTAAAATGTGCTGATGCCGAAGTTTAATAAACCAGTCTTCAGACAGAAGAGAAAGAGAGTTCCCTTGTTCAGTTTTGGCCCTCTGAGTCCTTTTCATAGCCTCTTGTTTTAAAATACAAATGTCTTATTGTTTGTATTTCTCTTTGAATGGATGGACCCAGCCAAGAACTCTCAGCTGATCCCCCCTGTCCCAAATGTTATGGATGCTGAAAATATGAAGCTGTTTTGGATCCAAATTTTGCAAATAACCCCATTTTATGGCATTATTATTTATATTAGAGTTGTTCCTGAAGCTGCAGTCTGAATGGTGCTGTATTGAGAAACTAGTCCGTGTCCTAAGGGTTTACAGTCTAAAGATGAACAAGGAATCGAAGAAAGGAAGGATTTTTCTCCCTGTTTTGCAGATCAGAAACTGAGGATCAGAGAGACTAAGTGAGATGCCCCTTTTTTATAGTATACTAATATTATTTATTAAGAAGAAGGTCAAAGTTTGAGAGTAGAATTGTTTGAAAGATTTTCAGTGAAAAAGCTAGTGGTTATTTCTGAAGTTAACAGTAATACAGTGTGTTATGACTGCACAGAAAAATACACCGGTATCCCTAATAATAAGAGATGGCCCAAATTTAAAAAGCCCTGGATCCAGATACATCTTTTTGCATCTCCACCTCTTCTCTTCCTGTAACAGCAGTGACATCACGGTGCGGCATGTGGATAATGATGTCACAATGATACTACAAAAGCACAGTGGGTCTTAGAATGTCACAGCTGATCAGTGGAGGAAGCTGAGAAAGAAGCAGGCAGAGGGAAATGACTAAAACTCACCTGACTGAAGACAGAATCTTCCGTAGAAAATATGCACAGTTGGCTTTTATCCTCTCCTCTTTGTCAATTTTCTTAGGAGGCCTGTTCCTCATAGTAGCTGCCCGGGTAGCCAAATGTGCTTACAAGTTCATCTCAAAGTGCATTCTCAGCACAAAGGTAAATACAAAGTCTTCGTGAAGTCATGCATGTTTGGGTGTTGACATGGGAAAATCTACATGTGGGAAGTCTTGGGCCTTTTAAATTTGGCTACAAAATAACTTAGATTTCTTAAAATTGTACTCCAGAGCAGAAAATCTTTCTCTGGCTAGATCTTCTGCTGTGTTGTGCTGAGCAGAGCATGTGTCCAGGGAGAATTTGGCCATTTGGCATGAAAGATTCTGGATCTTTCTTGATTATTTGGCTGTGTCTATTGCTCAGTCTATCTGTCTCTCTCACATACGCATGCACACCGGGTCAACTTTAAGTCAAAGGACTTAAGGGAAATAAGGTATCTAATTGCTATTGAATTTCAATGGGGTTTGGGCTTTTAGCTCCCTTTTGAAAACCCAGCCCCAATCCCTCCCAATTACACTTTTACAGTCACCCAGAGAATGCATTAACATGTATAATGAATGATCTTGAGATGCTTGTGTTCGTGTTACATATCCAGGTTGCTTAACTATATGATTTCAAATGACTCTATAGCATCTTACTTATGTCATACTGTGCTATCTCCTACCATTGGGACGTGCCACATCATTCTATCATTTAGAAGAGAGGATTCGACATCAGCCAACCTGGATTGCATGAGCAGAAAATGAAGGGAACACCCATGGTGCTGGCAAGAAAGAAGGTATCACTGTTTGCCAAAGAGCTGAAATCATTTCTGATTATCTGGTGTCTTTTTGGCTGCTAGAGCAGGTATAGGGCTTAGTGTTGGCTTCTTACTGATGCTAGAGCCTGAGTGTAAAAGAGGCTGGGATCAGCATATCTTCTGTAATACACAGAACAGAAGCTCCAAAAATAGGTGATAAGGGAAAGGGAACTAATAGACAATCAGACCGGTTGTCTGAATATTGTGATGGGAGGAGGTGCTCACAGTTTTCTACCCACAGAATAAATCTGCATTGGGTATCTGTTCTACTAATTAATAGCCATACCTATAGGACAAGAAAGAAGCCTGCAAATGTGACAAACTAATCAGAGTTAGCGGATGCTGCAAGGACAATGAAAGCCCCAGTCCTGGGTCACGTTGGGGTCACATATAAGGGAAAAACAAAGGGGTGAATCTTGCAGGTCACATTAAAACAACAACCTAGAGCTGGGATATTCCAAGGCATCCATGAGAGCAATGTTTAAATGATCCAAAGTGCATAGGTTGGATTAATTCCTGGTGCAAGCAGGAGAGACATCAGAAGATGTGCTGGCTTACTCCAGGATGAATTTAACCCAATTTCCTCCAACCCGAGGTTACAAAGGGTGGTAACATAAGGGTTGTTGATGTACGTCATCTATGAGAGCATAAAATACTCCATCCTCAGACAGGCCTCTGGTCCAGGCAGTCCTGTATCCTATCCCAAACAGTGATCCAAACAGAAAGGCAAGCAAACCTAACATAATGGATCTGGTCAAATGCACAGTGCTAGGCATGGGGGTAAAATGTCTTTTCCATTCCTTGCAGGCAATCAAATGATCTTGAATCAGGATATTTGATTACTCCAGAACACTGTTTAACTCACATTTAAGTTGTACAGTTATATGGCTTCTTGGGGGTGATAAAGCTAGATTGCTGTTTGTGGGAAAAATACTTTCACTGCTTTCTTTTCAAAACAATGTGTGTGCATATGAGTATTTGTGTGTGTGCTGTGTGTTTGCACTCAAGTGAATATTTGTGGATTTGGGTTTGTGTGTTGTGGGGATTTGATTTTCTTCTGACAATTTGTTTTCATTAGACTCCAAACCATTATTAATTGATGATGCGGTCACATGACTATCATGTGGCAGAGGATAAATTAACCTAAATGCTGTTGTGATGTAATGGTGGGAGTCTATACAGAGTGACTACTAGCAAAGTGAAGCTCAACTCAGCACCTGCCAGCTTATCCAAGGGAATTCTTCCTGCTAGCTAACCTGAGAGAGCTGCAGACTAAGGACCATATAAGTTTTCTTTCTAGTCTGGCTATAATATTGTACTAGATGCAAGTAGCAGGACCCCATTCTGTGGCTTTCACTATCCTAGCAAGCCATGTAAACTCTTCTACTTCCCAGGGTCCCAAACTATTTGTGTTGCTCTTAGGGGGAGCACAAACGCCTTGCTCGGTGGCTGTCCAAAATGAAGCAAATTTCAATTCGCTGGGAAGGAGCCTTCCTGGAGTCGGTGGAGATGATGCTGTCAGCTCAAACATGTATTGGGCGTGTGCTGGTAAGTGGATTGGTTGGTAGGGTTTCATCCCCTGCTGGGGATGATAAGGCCCATTGAACTGGTCTTCTGAGACACTTGTATCAAAGTGAAAGCCCATTGGTGGTGCTCCAGCGAACCACACACATCAATTTACCCTGTTCCTCTAACCAGACGTGACTGGGCTGCTAGGCGAATCTGAAAAGTGTCCCTAAGCAGAAGGAACGCAAAATGAAATGGTAGATACTCACAACCCCAGACTCACTCCAGGTCAGGATGGAGGCACATTGCTGGGTCAGGTTGCACAGTTGCTCTATCCTTTGGATAATCAAAGGGACTTCAGTCCTCATGACCCATTGGGTGCTTGCCCTTTACCTGAGAAGACTACCAGTAGAGCGGCCAACTATGATGGCAACTTATTTATTTATTTAATGTCACTCCATTAGACTGACAGTACTTTCTCCTTCCATCAAAGATCTTCCAATGGGTAATTCTGTTCACTAATGCATTTGATGATGACTGCAGTAGAAATGCCTGTAAATGAAGTGGTCTAAAAGTTATTATGAATTAATACACAGAGAAGCTAGACACAATCAGGCACAAACCTGGACCATATAGTACTGTGAAGAAGATCCATCAACAGTTACCCTTCACTTCCCCAGGTCAAATTACCGCCACTTGTCATCAGAACTTATTGCCTTACTTATCTCACCTTCCTCTGTGTATTAGATATTGGAAAATTGGCATAATACATTAGACCTTACTGCAGCTATGTCAATTAACAACCACTGAGTACCTCTTGTGACTAATCCAAATGAAAGCCCATTTCCCACCTTTGTCACGGAACACAGATAGCTGATTATTTGTTTCCTGACTTTCTCCCCAAAGTCACAAATAAATGTCACAAGAGATGCTCTAGATAAGTCTGAGTCTGTGTCAGTTTCAGACAGGCAAGTAACGTGATATCTCATGCTTGATGTCTATGTTTTTAGGTGATACTGGTGTTCCTACTGAGTATTGGATCCCTCATCATTTACTTTATCAACTGTGCCTTGTAAGTAGAATCTAGGCATGTATCCAAAATGTTTGTTGCTTCCTTATATATGGGAACAAATTGTAGAAGCCCAAAATGATATATGTTCTTAAAGGGTGATCTTGTGGCTACAAACACAGACAAAAGGAGCCTAAGAGAGTTCCTGTTGAATTTCAATGGGATTTGAGCGCCTAGCTCCCTTAGACTCATTTGGAAATGACAGCCATATTTTAAGGAGGAAGTGGCCTTATAGTTAAAACCCAAAAATGGAACCCAGGAGTTCTGGGTTCAATTGTCAAGTCTGCCAAAGACTCCCTCTGTGGCCTTTGCTTAGGGCCAGATTTTTAAATCAGTTCCCATCTAAGTAAAGTGGCCAGATTCTCCATGGTATGGTGCTCCGCATCTTGGAACTCCCACCTGGGCTTCTGGAAATCACTTCTGATCATCTGACCTCATTTCTGGGCACTAACCTTTTTTAACCTCTGACTCTGAGACTCTCTCTGTCTTAATTCCCTTGCTGCAAAACAGGGATAGTGATATTTCCCTGCCTCACAGGGTTGTTGTAAGAATAAATTCATTAACACCTGTGAAGTGCCCAGATGCTAAGGTGATGGGAGGCCATATAAATGACTAGATAGATAATAGATTCTCTTATAGCAAACTCCAAATCAAGTTGGCTCCGATTAAGAGTTAAATTATCTTTTTTTCCCCAACTGCTCGTGCAGCAAAGTCAAATAATATCAAGCTGAGAAAATCCAGCTGCTTCTCACATCATCCACAGCAATAAAGAAGATAGCTGATGATTCTACTGATGATGCATGAGGCAGAATAGAATCCATCTAGTTCCAGCACAGCTGCATTTGATTGGAATTTGCTAATAAGAATGAATCCCATTTGTGTCTATAAAAATCAACAGAACTGATGTTGAGAAAGAAGGGATTATGTTTATGTATAGTTGCCGTTCTGAGGACAAGACAGTATAGAAATGCAATTGTGTTCTTTGTGACATGCTCTGGTCTAAAAAATCAGATAGTGATAATATTCCTCTTTGAGTTCTGCCATTAAAATTGACCAATGAGAAGGTTATTGTTCTAAAGACACACACAACAGGGAGCAGTAATTTAATCTTTCTGAATGGAAAAGTGTAATGACAAGTGAAAAAAGCTTTTGATGTTCCTGGGCAAAGGGGAAAGAAAATGGGCTATACTTTAAAATTAAGTGTTTGTAATTAGATTGTAGTTACACTATAGTTACAATAACTAACTACCACTTATTCATGTCACCAGAAGTTAACTACTTTATAGAATTACATTTTATCATCTCTTTGATTTCATACTTAATATGTGGATTTTTAGCTTTCAGGAATACTCATTATATTGTATTTACTCTATAATCACTCACTCAGTTATATAGTTAAATTCCAGTTTTGCAAATTTAGTAATTATTATAGGTGCAAGAAAGCATAACTAAAATGTAATTACACTGCAATTGCAGCATAAATACACTCACTGAATTATAGAACGTAACCAGAAAAGAAAAACATCCCATGAACATTCTTTTGCTCAAATTTCCTTAAACTGAATTCTTTTTTATTTTCCCCTCGTGGAGCTAAAATTTTTTTCAAACGATCATAGGACGTGATCTCCATGTGCTCAACACCCACAATTGGGGCCAGATTTCCAAAAGAGCTCAGCCTTCAGTAGTTCACATTTTGACACTTACAGCCAGATTTTCAACGGAGCTCAGGACTCAATATGCTGAACTCTTTTGATAATCTGGCCTCTTATTTTGGTGCCGAAATGGGAGTTGAGGTCTTTTTGGAAATCTGGCCTTTGTAAACAATTTGACAGAAAATAAAATAACTAGACGGAGTAGGAAACATACTGTGGCCTCCAGCAATCTTCATCCAAATACATATATCTTACAGGAAGTGCTCAGGGGTAAAAAATATATTGTATGTAAAGCCTTGTGATCAATTTAATATGCCACAGCAGTGTTTCTTTTCTCAACACTTTATTTAGACTGCTGCACAACACTGGGAAAATAAAATAGAATGTTAAAACAAAATAAATAAAATATAAAAGCTTTGGAGCAAACTGAAGTGAGTTCAAACAGCAAGGGTAAACCTCTGAAGCAGAATTATACATCAAGTACAATCCAATATTGTATTTAATCCCAAGACATCAGAAACCTGCTGAACAGTTAGGAGTAGCTACAGAGGGAAAAGAGTTAGTTTTCAAGAAACAAATAAGTATTACTCTTATTTATATCCTATTCTCTCCATGAATAGGATGACATGCTAGAAAGTAAACTAAGTTTTTACACTGGTTGACCTATAAGGCCAGGTTAGCTGGCCAGATCTCTCCAGCTAAGAAGGCCCCCAACATGTAAGAGTCTTCAGCTCCTAAGGCAGCCCTCCCAGCCAACTCTGGCATAGGCAGCATGCCAGAGATAGCAGGTGTGAGAATCTAGTGCTTTCTCAGGGTGAAATCAATGGCAGACTTGCCCTTCCCAGCTCTTGATTTCATGTGTGGACTTGGGTCTGATCCGACGCCCACTGAGGTGAATGGAAAGACTTATTGACTTTAATATGCTTTGGATCAGGCTGTGAATCATCCAAAAATTGGAGGAATAATTCCTAATTCATAGGCATCCTGCAAGAGTTTAATAAATTAGTTAGTCAAGCGTTTGGAGATTCTTGCATGAAAAGAGCAATGTTAATGCAAATGATGATGACTTTTCCTTCCTTAGTCCTGTAGAGCTCTATCAGTCCTTCACCGACGACACCCTTTCCGTAGATCTGGCCTTCAATGCATTCTTCCTCTTCTATTTCGGATTACGGGTAAGGGCACTTTACAATAAGATGAGTTAAAATAATAACTACTTGGAAATAATTTAACAGCATGAAGGAACGTGATAGGAGTATTTCTCCTCTCACCACAATATGAAGCAGGAATTAACTCAACTGAAATCAATGGGATTAGACCAGTATGGAATGGCATTAGATCAGAATCATGTCTCAAATCCCAATATGTAAGAGAGACTGGACATTTCTGATAGCAAGAGGGAATACGTCCTAATACCAGGGGCATCATTACAAAGGGCTAGGTTTTGATATCCTTAATCACATTGTATAGGACCAGAGAGGTAGCCGTGTTAGTCTGGAATAGCACAGGTAACAAAGTCCTGTGGCACCTTAAAGACTAACTATAAAGTTTTGAAGCATAAGCTTTCGTGGGCTAATATCCACTTCGTCGGATGCAAGCAGTCCGACGAAGTGGGTATTAGCCCACGAAAGCTTATGCTTCAAAACTTTATAGTTAGTCTTTAAGGTGCCACAGGACTTTGTTACCATTGTATAGAACATTACTCCACACTAACCCCAATAGTGAAGTAAGGTGTTATTTACCATGAGCAAGGTTATCAGCATCTCTCTCGAGTGTTAACAGCTATGATGGAATGATGGTCTGGCTGTTCATGTTACTGTACTCGCTCTTAGGATCTGGGTTCAATTCCCTATTTTGCTGCAGACTCCCTCAATGAGCTGTGGGTTTTGCCAACCATTGGATTTTCTAGTTCAGTGTCATCGACACTTAGATACCACGAGAAAAAAAAGATGTGTAACTAGATGTCAGTGGACGTAGAGAGCTTATCACTATGATGGTGAGATGATGGACCAAATCCTTCTGTTGTGACTCCATTCTCCACTGAAGTCAGGGTAGTTTAGGGATTAATTTGCCCCAAGCTGCCCTAGTTTAAAACGAACTGGGAAATGCTCATTGGGTGCCCACAGGATGGAGAGAGAGAGAGAGCGGCACTAGCTTTGTTCTGCAAAAGAAGCCTCACTCTGGGCTTACTAACCGGCTCTTTCTCTTTGCTCCGATGTGCTTCAGTCTCACACCATCCTCATGCTCTTTGATTTTGCCTGTTTTCTGTAGTTCATGGCAGCAAACAACAAGCTGAGATTCTGGCTCGAACTCAACTCCATCGTGGATTTCTTCACCATCCCTCCAGTTTGTGTTTCCTACTATTTAGATAGGTATTGGCTTGGTAAGTAGGACTTGGAGATCTAGTTCCCCATTATTGTTATTTCACGTCTTGTCCTCGGGATTATTTTACTTGGCAGAGGTGACAGAATCTCCTTATCTTGACTTTCCTGCACTATGGAAACTGCTGTTGTATGAGCAGGAGCAGAATTAGGCCCTTAGGTGAGTGGGGTAACAGCGGCCCCTACTGCCTCCATGAAGAGAATTGGCAAAAGCTCTGTGCACCACTTAAGTTCTGCTTCAGCCATGTTTGTCTGTCTGTCTAACTTTTAATACCATGCCCATCCCACATCTGAGCCTCTGGGTGAGGTGTCTCTTCCAGGAGGCATTCAAATGGGAGAGTACAGTGCTTCCACTATGGACTGACTTCTGTGCCCATTCTGTGGTGTAATTCTCAAGACCTGGGACACACTTAGGCCTCACTTAGTCCCTCACAGTACATAATGGTTCAGTCCAATGGTCAAGCTAGCCCAGGTCGATGCCAGGTGCTTCAGAAGGAATGAACAGTACAGGGTTATTTATCAAGTGATACACCCTCCTGCTGTCCAGTCTGCCTTCATAGGGTTGCTAGCCCTACAAGATTGCCCTGGAGTCTCAAGGTATTAAAGATAAATCTTTAATGAAACATCATGTCATGTGATGAAACCTCCAGGGATACGTCCTACCACCTACTTTTCGGATGGAAGGTTTAGAGACACTCGGAGCATGGGGTTGCATCCCTAACAATCTTGACTATTAGCCATTGATGGACCTATCCTCCATGAACACATCTAAATCTTTTTTGAACCCGGATAAACCTTTTGCCCTCACAACATTCTCTGGCAATGAGTTCCACAGGTTGACTGTGTGTTGTGTGTTGTGTCTGTGCGTTGTGTTGTGTCTGGAGCCAAGTTTGATATGACATCGGCTACAGATCAAAACAGAAGTGTGCATATGTGTTTGCACACACACACTCAAGTCTGTGCATGCAAGCACACCGAGATGCATTCTTGTTGCTAGACATTGATTTTCTCTGCCCTCTTCCTTTTCTGTTTTCCTGCAGGTTTGCGGTTTTTGCGAGCACTGAGATTGTTAGAACTTCCCAAAATATTGCAGTTTCTCAAAATCACCAGGACTAGGTAAGTCAAAGTCTGGTCAAGTGATGTCTGCCATGTATCATTATCTCATGACTCCTGTAGTTTGGTTGGCTTAGGAAATGGGGGAAATAGATGTAATACACTGCTGGAAAATTCTGATCCACGATTCCATGCGGATCCATATAGTGCATCTGACCTCTGATCCTGAATCTGAATTGAGCAAACTATTCTATATCCAATTTTGTGGATCTGGCTGATCTATTAAGAAGGAAGGAGAAAAATTAAAAATATTATGTCCAGTTGGAGGCCTCTTGCAAGAGGGTGGGTGCAGTAGGCAGATGAAGTCATGTGGGCAATTGAAATTGTAGCATAACTTTTGTAATGTCTTTAATGAACTTTCCCCCCTTCCTGTCCTCAGTAATTCAATCAAGCTGTCCAAATTGTTAGCTGCAGTTCTCAGCACCTGGCTCACAGCTGCAGGATTTATTCACTTGGTATGTACAGTCAATTCCACATAATTCCTGGATAACCATAAAATAGTGCTAAGGCATATTCTCTGTGTACAGTTTGCTGGGGGAATGTAGCCTTTTACTGGGGAGAGACGGGACAGGAATCGATATTGGTCTGAAATACCACTGAAAGGGCATGTCTATACTACAGAGACTGTACCAGCATAGCTACAAAGCCATATCTATGCCAGCATAACCCCACAGGGTAGACAGCCTATATCAGTGGAAGGGTAGGAACACCACCTCCCCAAATAATGGTAGCAACGTTAATGGAATATAGGACAAACAGGGAAGCAGTTTCTTCTTAGCTGCACAGTGACAAGCTGTGCCTTGGTAGGGGTCAGGGGCGAGGTGAATTCAGAAATTAGTCATCCAAAGAAATAGGGGATCTTTAGACATCAGCTCAAATCCCTAATGCAGATGTCTTGTACCTGAGCGAAGCAGAATTTACACCACCGCAACTTGCCTGGGGGTGTTACCAGATTAATCTGCACTGGGGCATTTTGCACTGCTGTCGCAAGTCTGCATCAGGGGGTTACATGGGTTTAGCTATGTGGATGTAGCTACAATAAGGCAAATCTCATTTTTTTCTGGCAAAGAGGTTCCCCAACCCTAGCTCACGGGGCAGATGAAACTGAGGGAGGTAAGCCATATTATATATTTATATATTGGAACAGGGCAGCTGGCAACTCATCCAACTGGGATATCAATGGCAAAGGATTATTATGACTCTTGCTAGGAAATAAGCAGCAAGTCCTATAGCAACAACAATGCTTGTTTCATTCATGGGAAAATAAAGAGAAAGACAGCAGCAAGATTTTCCACTCAACCAAACCTTTCCAAGAGGCACTGACTCTTTTCAGAATGTATCCATAACACACTCATGAATTACAGATGGACCTGAACCAAAATCTTGGATTCAAACCCTTTCCTACCCTTTTATCATTCCGGCAGGTAGAGAATAGTGGAGATCCTTGGCTCCACCATCAAAATTCCCAGTCCCTGAGCTATTTTGACTGTTTATACTTGACAATGGTGACCATGTCAACAGTTGGCTTTGGTGATGTTGTGACTAAAACGTCCTTGGGTCGTATTTTCATGATTTTCTTCATCATCGCTGGTTTGGTAAGAAACCATTATCTCCTTTCCACAAGTGGCCAGTTCTCTGGAGTTTAATGCAATGTCAAGATGTTAGTTGATATGAATGCCAACACCAAAGCTCAGGGTTCAGCATTTCTACTGTGATAGATGTTGGCATGACTAGCAGTAGAGCAGGGAGCTGCATTCACTTGCCTTTCGGACCATAGAAGAACCAGGGGACATTGAATGAAATTCAAAGGTGGCAAAAATAAAATGGCTAAAAATGAATATTTTTTTCTGAATAATGAACAGTTAATCAGTGAAACTTACTGCCATAAGGTACCTTAGAGACCACGAGCTTAGCAGGATTTAAAAAGGGATGGATATATATCTAATAACAAGGATATCCAGGATTTTGATAGCAAAACAATTGCAAGTGTTTAATATATTAACCCTCATGCTTCAGAGCAAAAGCTTTGATGACTCAGAGTTAGGAAAATATATGTATTTATGTCACTCATCACAATTTTATCTGTTCACCTCATAATCAGTAATGAATTGAATCCTACGACAGCTCTATGAGGTAGGGGAATATTATCTCCATTTTAAAGATGAAGAATTGAGGCATAATGATAGATTAAGTGACTTGCTCAAGGTCACATAGGGAGATTATGGGTGAGATGGGACTAGGACACAGGTCATTTGAATCCCAGTTATATACCTTATCCTCTAGATTGTCCGTCCACCACTATAGTAGACATCTGGAGGGTGTGTGTCTGTGTGTGGGGCGTATGGGAGTCTTGAATCGGAAGACTGCCTGGAATGGCAGCTGGTCTGGTGAGACTTTATTACCCCAGAACAGGAAAACTATACAGTGATCTGGCCAGAGGGCCAAGTCATGAAGTGGAAGCAAGAGAGCAAGAGAGTTTATGGCATGAACAAGCAAAGGAAGGGGGTGTCAGACTGGACAGAGCTAATCCCCAGAATCAGCCACAAGGGAAGGCCCCCGCAATGAGTAGTACCCTGGGACAGTGGGAAAAGCAGAAATGACTCTAAGCAGGATTGTATTTCCTAACACTTTAGGTCTTGTTTGCAAATTTGATCCCTGAAATTGTGGATCTCGTTGGTGGCCATCGACACTACCAAGAATCGTATGAGGTAGTGAGAGGGAGAAAGTAAGTGTGATTGTTTGTTGTCTTTGCAAAACAAAGAGCATCTTACTAGTTAGGTTACAGATTAGATCAGAGGAAATAAAGAGTGATATGAATCTTCACAAAATAACTTGAGCCAAAGCCTGAAACTTTCTATCTTTCTACCCATCCATCTTGGCCCGCATCACCAAAGTATCTGAGTACACATCTAGTCGACAACAGCTCTCTTCAGGATGAGTTTTATTTCTAAGGATATGTCTATACATACAGAGCTGCAGCATGCAGTTGTACTGATACAGCTGCAGCGCATGTGGTGAAGACACTCTATGCTGATGGGAGAGAGCACTCCCGTTGGCATAAAAAAACCCACTTCCACAAGGGGAAGAAGCTATGTCGGTGGGAGAAGCTCTCGCGCCAATATAGGACTGTGCCTACTAGTGCTTAGATCAGTGCTTGTGTCACTCAGGGGGGTGGTTTATTCACATCCCTGAGTGCCGTAAATTATGCCAACATAGGCTGTAGTGTAGAAATAGCCTAAGAGGAGAGGAAGTATAAATTAGAGATCAAAAAGACCTATAATTTCAAATAGCCCATCCCTTTCAAACAAAGCAAGATTGTTCCAGTATATCCTTCAGTGCTTAGTCCATTCTATTATTCAGTAAAACTGGTTGAGAATTTTCAAATTTCAAAATATCAGCAAAAATGTAATTGAAATTTAAAATATCAACAAAAACAAGGGAAGGGGAAATGTCAGTATGTCAACATTTTTCAGTTTGATTTTTTTAAAATTAAAAAATAAAAGAAAATATGTTTGTTAATTTGCCTTGACCTGTTTGTCAGCCAACTCTATTTTTCACTGACTCAGGTGATGAAGCTCCACCATTTCTTTGGGAGAATATCCAACTGTATTAAAGAAATCACTTGTAACATTTTCTCCTTGATATTCATTCTAAATTATTTTGGGCTTAATTTTATCTCATCGCTCCCAGTTATACATTCATAGATTGATAGATTTTAATGCTAAAAGAGGCTAGTGCAATCATCTACTCCAACCTGTGTCACAGCATAGAATTTTATCCGGTAACCTTGCATCAAGTCTGTAACTTGTGGTTGAACTAAATCATCTCTTTCAGAAAGACATCTCTTCTTGATGTAAAGGTTTGAATGGATGAGAGTCCACTATATCCCTTGGTAAACTGTTGGAATGATTAATTACCTTCACTGTTAAAAATGCGCATTTTATTTCCAGTACAGAATTGTCAAGCTTCAACTTCCATTTGGATTTTGTTATGCTTTTGTCTACTTAACTAAAAAACCCTTTACTATCTGATATCTTATCCCTGTTTAGGCACCTATAGTCTCTGATTAAGTCACCTCTTAAACTTCTCTTCAGTATCCCCCAAGCCCTTCCTTAATGAGTCCTTTCCCCCTTTAGTGTCTATACCATTTTAATACTTGTAGAAAGTTTTATCTCCCCCTTGTTTAAAAAATAACCCTTCTAACCTACAGGATCATGATATATGGAATCAATCACAACTACAGATAGAAACAAAAAGTCTTCCACACAACTTGAGTTCCAACTTTGTTGCCATATTTACCCAGGATCACACTCTGTTTGGAACTCTGTATAGCACACAGAAACATCCAATAGCTAATTAATTGTTACATACCATGCCATACTTATAACAATCACTCTACAAGTTCCAAACATGACAGAGAGTTCTCTGAATCTCTTTCTGTAGGTACATTGTTGTCTGTGGTGATATCACTCTGGAGAGTGTGACAGCTTTCTTAAGAAACTTCCTGGCCCAGGACAGAGGAGATATTTGCACTGAGATTGTTTTTCTGGGAGAGTAAGTATTCCCACTAAACATTTAAAAGTCACTTCCTAAGCACAATTGTTTGAGGGAGCTAGAAGCAATACTTTTATTGCCTGGTGTCTTTGGGCAAGGGAAGTCACATTGTATAACTAATTAACGGGAAATAGGAAAGAGTAGAGTCATGTGAGACCTTCCCACCCCTTGGGAAGCTTTATGATAAAATCTTGTCTGTGCTAATGTTTAATGAGAATAAAAATGTTCTTGGTTTTGAGTGTATCTTGCATTTTGGATCACTCTATATGAGACTCTATGACCCATCCAAGGATGTCTTGGAGCTATCTGGCAGAGACCACAGCGGTTAATAAGGGTTACAGGGTCTGGTATCTACATATTGTCAGAGAATATCATTTAATTTCTCTAGTGAAAACCTATGTCACACTGGTCATCATAATCGTAGAGACATGTATGTATGGAAAATATGTGAGGAGTTATGTATATACAATAAAATATGTTCTCGAAGTCTATTAAGACAGGTCACCAAAAGGTGATCCATATATTCCTGTCTGGCAGGAGGAAGGAGACATTTATCTCTCTCTGGCTGGCCATGTGCAAATTAAGTATTGCATGGTTCACAATGGACTCCCATTTGCAGTCTGAGCAAAATGAGTGGGAGTGGGGAGGTGATTTTGTCTCTGGAGCACTGATGGAATGGCCCTGGGGTAATGCATGCAGTTCTGGCACCCACATTTTCCGGGGGATGTTGAAGAATTGGACAGGATGTGGAAAAAAGCCAGAAAAATGGTTAGAGGACTAGAAAAAAAAAAGCCTTACAGTCAAAGACTTAAAGAGCTCAATCTGTTTATTTTATAAAAACGAAGATTGAGAGGTGATTAGATTAGTGTACATATATCTTCATGGGGAGCAAGTACAGTGTACAAAAGGGGTCTTTAATTTAGTGGAGAAAGGCATAATAAGAACCAGTGGCTGGAATTTAAAGCCAGACACATTCAAATTTGAAATGAGGCATAATTTTTTATAGTGAGGGTGATTAACCACTGGAACAAACTATTAAGGGAAGTAGTGAATTTTTCATCCCTTGTTTTCAAATCAAGACTGGATGCCTTTCTTGGCCTTAGCCAAACATAAATTATTGGGCTGAATACAGAGGTAATGGGGTGAAATTCTCTGGCTTGTGTTATACAGGATGATTTAGATGATCTCAACTTCCTTTCTGGTCTTAAAATCTATTATTCTACAAGGGAAGGTTGGGTCACGTCTCTTGTATTTGGAGTAATAGTAAATGACAGTGTGGAAATGAGTTAGGAAAATAACTGATTTTTAGGGAAGGAGGTGGCCAGAAGTGCATAGGGAGGAAAGAAACAGATCCATGGTTCTAAATAGATGCAGATTACAAAATCAGGGATTTAGCAAGTCTTGCTTCCTGCTTCTCATGCAGTACCACTATAGTGAGATTTCACTCATTTTAGTGGAATAGTACTGCTTTAAATTCCATGACACTTAAGCTGTATAAAACCTATATTCTGTGCCTTAGCTGATCTGCCAGTGTCCCTTTTAGGCAGATTTTTAAAATGCCACATAAGCACAGCACATTTGTGGGGTGGGGAAGGTCAAGAACATTGTTATTAGGGGTTGATCAGCCTTTTTCGTCTGTTCTGGTTTTTTTATCGTGTAGAACTCTTCCTAATCTGGAGCTGGAAACTGTATTCAAACACTATTCTGCCTATACCACTTTCTTCCATGGCTCTGCACTAAACTATAAGGATCTGAAGAGAGTTGCGGTAAGACCCCCTTTTTTCATCAACCATTTTCTTTCCAGCACTCATAGTTTTGAAAATCCAGACTCTGCCCATGAACTCCAGCCAACCAACTGGTTACATTCTGCCACTACTCGCACTGATTAGAACTTTATTCAAGCACTCCCATGTATTTCAATGGAACAGTTTGGTACAATTCAGTGTGAACAAGGATGCAAGAATATAATCCTCAATGTTCGAGTTTAATGGATTAAGACTTGGAAAGATGGAAAATGAAAATAAATGACAAAACTGAATTGGGACCAATTGGCCTTAAAAGAAGCATATAAAATGGTTCTAATAAATGTAGCATTTTTTGGAAAATAAAGATTCTTGACAATTATTCAGCCAAGCACAGGGGATTATTGTACCTCATATGGAATCAAACCCTGAGTCTGTTTTTCTGTCCTGAGAAACAGATGGGATCTGCAGATGCTTGTCTGATCCTAGCAGATACCGACTCCTCGGACCCATATGTTGAAGACACTTCCAATATCATGAGGTAGGGCGAGATCCTCCGGCATTCTCTTTCTGTATCTGGGTGATGTTAACGCCTGCAAACGCAATGAGCGGACCTAGGCAGGAGCAGCATGTGTTTACCCTGTCACAAGTTTCTCTGCAGAACCCTTGTGTAAGAGGACCAAGAAGGTGGACAGCCCACTAACCCCCCAAACTCCACAGTGGATGAAGTTTTTGCCCTCTCACCCTCATGCATACTGTTTCAGCTCTCAAGGGGACAGGTGCCTTGATCCTGAGGAAACCGTCATGTACCCACAGGCACCCTACCTTGAGCCATGATTGCATTAGCTCTCACACACTCAGCATGGTTAGTGAAGTCAGTCCTTCTGTGTGAGACTCCTAGGGGGAATGTAGATGCTGTATTATCTGGTGCTGGTCATTCAATAGGTATGTTGCTCCTCTTCGGAATCATTACAGAAGTACTGTTCTGGCGCAAATTCCAAGCTAGATGATTATGTTTTGTGTTTGTGTTTGTGTTAGTGTTTGTGTGCACTCTAAGTGCGTGCCTGGGGCGGCAAGCCGTGGGGGGTGGCCTGACTTTTGCCGTCAAGGCGGCACTCAGGCTGGCTTTGGCGGCATACCTGCGGGTGGTTTGTGGCTGCCATGGATTCGGTGGCTGAGGACAACGAGGCCGCTGGACCCGTGGACCTCCTGCGAATTACCGCCAAATCCTCAGTACACGGGACTGGCATGCTGCGGAACTTCCACACTTGAGGCGGCAAAAACCTTAGAGCCTCCCCTGGCAGTAACCACTGTGGTGAGGCTTTGAAAGATGAGGGCATTTCTCCCAGACAAGTCACATTAACCAACCGCTATATTTTTCATGCAGGGCGCTGTCTGTCAAGAATCGCTATCCAAAGACAAGAGTCATTATAGAGATAATCCAGTCCCATAAAAAGGTAGACCAGTAGCTTTGTCAGTCTAATCTTATTCCTTTAAGACGGTGATCATGGGTGAAAGACTGGCTCCATTCAAACCAATGACTAAGTTCTTACTGACTTCTACAAGACTAGGATTCTACCCCATAGATCTTGCTCCTTCCATTACTACTATATCAAGTGTGTCTGTTAATGTTACTAAATGATAATAATTGAATCTTCTTCTCTCATGCACATTGTGTGCCAGCAAAGGGGCATTGTTCAATTGTTGTTTAAAAAAAATATGTTTAGCGTTTAACTCTGCCTTGTGGGCTGTCCCCATCAGAAGCATTGCTCAGCTGACAGATTTATTTTTGCTTTCCTGAAAAGCTTCAAGGATTGGTCGTAGCAAGATATGGGGAGATCAGACTAGGGGAATAGTTAGTCTGATCCACTGTGGAAAGGTGTGGGATCCCTACTGGGCTAGATGCCAGAACAATAAGAGCTAGGCCAGGCTTTTCAAAAACAGTGATTTTTGGTACCTCAGTGTTTTGGTGACCAATGTGAGACCTCTTGAAGCAGCCTTTTCAGAAAGTGCTCAGCTCCTTTCAGGTTTTTCAGCTAGGGCACCTAAACCAAGTAGGACCCAAAATCACTTGCCCCTTTTAAAAACTTTGGCCTAGAGCTGTTCACAATCTTCATCACTGGCTTTGTAAACATTTTTAGAATATTGTTATTTTGAAAAATTCAATAACTATTTTTTTTCAAAATCAAAAAATGGAGAGAGAAAAGCCAGGTTTTATTTGATAGGAACATCATGTACCTTCCTGTCTTTACCCTCACTTGTTTTCACTGTCCTATCCTGAGACAGGTATACCTGGCAAACATCCCCAACTGGGACTGGAGGAAAGGAGACAGCATCATCTGTTTGGCTGAACTAAAACTAGGCTTCATAGCACAGAGCTGCTTGGTCCCAGGCTTGTCCACACTCTTAAGAAGCCTGTTCCTTAGGCAAAAGAATAACAAGGTAAGCCCTTCATTTGTCCAAACAATGGGAATGACCACTGTAGGGTCTAATTTGACAAGCGTGTGTCCCTTGTTATAGTGGAAGCTGCACTTGGGTATTTTCAGACTCATCTTGATCAAACTGGGACTTAATTTGGCAGGGGAGACTAAATAACCTAATAGGCTATTTTTACCCAACACTTGAATGTAGTACCACAGGTTTGCAATAATGCTTTACAGCATGATTAGAGGTATGGATTCTGATTCTCCGCTTGAACCAGGATAGCTTTGATAACTTCAGTGGAATGACTCCTGATTTGAACCGGTTGATGTAAATGAGGTGAGAGTGAGTTCTGGGGTGGCTTTTCCATCCAGTGTAATTAATACCCAGCTTTAGGATTTCCTATCTTTGTTTTATTCTTACAGAGTTAGGCTATGTCTACATTATGGGGTCTACAGCTGCTCAGCTTCAGTCCTGTAGCCGTTCCATTGAGTGCCATAGTAAAGGTTCCTGCCGTGATGGAAGGGGTTTTTCCATTGCTGTGGTAATTCTCTTCTCCAAGTGAAGGCAACTAAGCTGATGGGAGTATTCTTCCATTGACTTAGTTGTGTCTACACTGTGGGTTAGGATCAGCATAGCTATGGTGTTTAGGAGTGTGAACTTTTCATACCCCTGAGCACCATAGCTATGTGTTTTAAGTGTGTTTTATGTGTTGACCAAGGCTTAGGGCTTGTCTGCACAGCCCTGCAGTGCAGACAACGGGGGAATGAAAAGCAGTGTGCACCAAAGTGCTCCGGTATAACTCCCTTCATTGCACACTGTCAGTGTGAACTAAAAAGTAAACAGGACTACATTAATGCAAAGTAGGAACCTTTTTGTTTGTCCCTGCAGCATCCACATGGGGGAGAAACAGCACAGCACTTTGGTGCACACTGCAGGTCATACTCCCGCAGTCTGAGCTGCCAGATAGTGTAGACATAGCCTTTGCTGAGGGACAGAATAAGGCCACTGAGCCACTTACATCCTCCAAATAGAATTTACGTGGGGCTCAAGTGTGCACAGGACTTAGGAATACTATTATACTCTCTCTTTCCTAATCTGTCCCTATTAAAGAAGAAAAAATAACAAGTAAGATATTAACTTTTCACTACACAAAATTGTTCACAATTCTTACAACCAATGCCAGAAGATGTAATAAAAATAAATAACTGTCAGGCATTAAGTTGTCTGGAGAAGCCTCATGTTTCCTTTTGCTGCAAAGGATATGTTTTACTATCACCTAGTGGCCATTTGAAATGCATTCCATAAGTGGCTTCTATGCTAATTGGATTTTTCTGTATTCTAGATTAGAACAGTGGCAAGAGAATTATGCTAGCATTTCTGACTTCTGATACTTTTCATTCATAGGTTTTGCTTATACAGATTAAGTGAACATAATATGAAATAAATATAGGTCTCATTCATATACAAAAATTGTACCTAAAACATGTTGAAAGATTTTTGACTAAACATATTTTCATCAAAATATGCTGTGTTATCACAGCCAACATGTTTTGAGGAAATGTATGGATTTTGGACAATGTTTTTGACGGGGAGGTTTCTGATGTGCAGGGTTCTCTGCTGACCAGAGGAAAAGAGAGACCCAAAATGAAAACCGGATGCTTTGCACTGGAAAACAGATGTTTTGACACAATTCCATTTCACAAAACATTGAGAAAGTTTTTTGTTTTGTTACGATGTTGAACAAAAACAAATTCTGATGTCTCATGTTGCAAAATAGAATTGTCCTCCTGTGGCCTGCTTTAGTTCTTCTGCTTTAATTATCCCAGTATAGTTGAATAAATACAATACCTCTAGGTTGGATGCTGTTGTATTGCTCTAAAAGTGCTAATACCAGCATACCTAAGGAAACAATTTTTATTTGATTATATATGGCACGAATAAACAGATTTACAGGTCTAGATGTATCACCTTATATGGCACGTTAAATTGCACAAAAAAGTTGTGACATGGGCTACAAATGCAATAAAAAATAAGGGATTCAAAAGATTAATAAATGGAAGGAGTGGGGTGACGAAGACTCTCCTGGTCTGGGCACCATTTGGTCTAGAGTCAGCTCCGTACTGAGGCACTTCTGCTCCCACTTTCTTCAGTGGAATTTTTGGTGCTCTGCACTTCTATAAACCAGGTTTCTGGTTGCCAGAAAAACAAAAACAAAACAAAAACATTTTTTTTTGTTCTATGAAACTCTGAAAATCTTTGACAATCAGCGTTTTTTGCCAAAATGTCTATATTGTCAACAAAGCCATTTTCCATTTAAAAACTAAAAACAAAGCCTATTCAACAGCTCCATTCATTGTTTCTCATGGCATATACTACGATACCATGATGATGGATGTCAGTATAAAACCCTAAGGACTTGTCTGCACTAGAAAATGCTGCTATTTTCACTATACTGGTGTATACAGCAACACCCCTAGGATGGACACAGTTATACTGGTTTAAAGAGCCTATACTGGTATAGCGTATTCCAACTGAGGAACCAAAATAAGCAATACTGATATAAAGCTTCTTTATATCAGTATAATTGCCTCTACACTATGGCCTTTACCAGTATAACTATGCCCGCAAAAATTTACACCCCTAACTAACATACATACATCACTACAACTCTTAGGAGAAGACCAGTCCTATTATAGATAGGTAGACAGAGTAATTCTTATTGTGAAGTAAAGGAAATTTTGCTCAAAATTATCTGACTCTGGGACTTCTTTGTATGTTTTTATCGTTATGTGACTTTCTCCATTTTTAGTCCTGCTAAACAACCAGCCTCAATTAATGCAGGAGTGTGAAGCGTCCAGATCACTTATGGTTTAAATTGGGCCATTATTCTAAGTGCTGTTCATGTGGCTGCTGCAGTAGCCAGTGAGTGTCACTGCACTCACTGCAGTGAGTGCCACTTCCACTGCTTGCATCCGACGAAGTGGGTATTAGCCCACGAAAGCTTATGCTTCAATACTTTAGTTAGTCTTTAAGGTGCCACAGGACTCTTTGTTACCTCTGCTATTCCAGACTAACACGGCTACCTCTCTGATTCTTGACTGCATTCTAGTAACTGTCCGGATTGCCACATTAATATATAATCATGTGGCCAGAGGCAGCCCACTGTTACAGTGCCTCTTTCTCAAAACAACATTTGCTCTATGGTTATTTGTTTTAGGTGAAGAGAAAAGGCCTGCGAAACAAGAACGTTTTTGAAGGCAATGACTACAAAGTGATGACTCATTGGCTCTCCAATGATTTTGTGGGCATGACTTTTCCAGATGTTTGCCGGTAGGTAGAACAGAATTCGGTGTTGCTTCCCTCTTAGGGTTTGTCTACACATGAAAGTCAATCCAGAATAAGGAAGGGTGACTTAAAGTGAATTAACGATTCCTGATTAACTTCATGTTTTGGGAGCTCTTGTTACAGAACCAGAACATCACCCATGGAATTAATCAGGAATAGCTATTCTGGGAATAATTCCCTGTGTAAACAAGCTATTAGGGCCTTAATTTGATTTCACTTAATTCACTTCCAAAGTGAATTAAGATGGACTGAATAAGGACTCTCTAATCCTGAATAAAAGTGTTCACACACAGGGGCTTAATGCAATTTAACTAATTAACTTCAGGCCTGTTTCCTTCCCCCCAGGTTCTGCTTTGTGAAGCTGGACCTTGTGCTGCTTGCAATTGAATTCCGATCCGGAGTTTGTGAAAACAGGTGACTAGCGAAGCTGCTGATCCATTTCTTTTAACAAGAACTTGTCTGTGTAGTAGCCATTCCCAACCCCCTTTGGATTAAATTTGTCCCCAGGCAGAGAGTTAGCACAAGGTCTTTGCATAACATACACCCCACTTCAGCCCTATTTTGAAGATATAAGTGGGATTAGTCTTTGGGCTTGTCAAATACAAAGGGATGAATTTCACCTCAGATGATTAGTTTCTTCTTCACCCCCAGGATGATCAGTAGAAGAAGCAAATGAGCTACTCTTTTCATTGTCTACTCCTGTACCCCATTAGGGTGACCAGATGTCCCAAGGGACAGTCCTGATTTTTGGATCTTTTCTTCTATAGGCTCCTATTATCCCCCACTCCCGTCCTGACTGTCTGGTCGTCCTACTGCCCATTCCCCAAAGAAGAACGGATCCTGCTTGGGATCTGGGTGACTCTTCCCCATCACGCTCTCAGATCTAATCATTGATAGCGTATCAAGATTTTATACAGCATCTTTCATCCATAGATCTCAACACACTCTACAACAGAGGTCAGGGTCATTATCCATATTTTATGAATGGGTACAATGAGGCAGAGATGTGATATGACATGTGCAAGTTCACTCTGCAGGCCAGTAGTAGAGCTGGGAATGGAACCTAGATCACCTCAGTACTAGCCTTGTACTCAATCCATGAGGCCACACTGCATCACATGTCTTGCCATCACTAATAAAAACACTTCTCTGGGTTTTAACCTCAGCCATAGCCAAGGCTCCTCAACTCCATGAAGTGTGGTCACAAAGGTATAGTCTGTCAATGCTGAAAGCAGAATCTGCTAAAATCAGAGTCAGACAGTAGTCCCTAACAGCTGTAATGATGAAATGCAAGACACCCTAACGGGGATGCTGGAATTGGCAGAGAAAAGGAGAATGAGCCAATGCCATAGATTTTAGGAAACGTTATGAAATTATCCAGAAAACAGCAGTTGATTAAGTGCAATTATTTTTTTCTGCCTTTGTGAATGAAGTGTCTGCCTGTTTGGGGGAAACTGCTGAGAACATGAAAAGAAACAACAAAACAAAGGGACAGAGGAGAGAGAAAACTGCTAGGGAGACCACAGGGCTGATTTCCAGAGGTCCTGAATGCTCACAACTATGAAGTTAGTGAGTGTCATGGGTGATTAGCTCCACTGCAAGTCAGTCCCTGGGTGAATCTGGTGCTTCTGGCACCTGTAGGGAATGAGACAGAGATGACAAGGGGGAAAACTCTTTGGAGCAGAGACCATCTTTCTGTTCCATGTTGGTACAGATCCTACCACAATGGGGGCCTTGGTTCCTGGCTGAGGCTTCTAAATGCTGCCACAATAATAATTAATTATAAGGAATCATTTATTTCTTCTCCGTCAGTTGTTTGTTCATTAGTAACTGAGTAATTAAAGAGGAGACACTATGGGGAGGTGTCCTCTTCTTTTTTGGGTGGGAAGTGAAAAGATGAATCCTTACCTGTTGTTCCCTGCTCTGGCTGTACTGCCAAGATCCATTAAAACGGGATTGAAATCCGTAGGATGTTCAGATGTCACTGGTACATCCAGTAGCGCAGCAGCTCTGCCTAACTGTATCTGATAAATTTAGTAACACTGTAGGGGGATTCTACCTAGATGTACTTGGTACTTATAGCAACACAGCAGGTACATGCTCTCTGAATGTGCCTGGGATATTCAGGTGTCTTTTTCCAGGATGTAATGGTATGTTTAGCAGTGCAGCAGGTGCATTGAACCTACACATCCCTAATACATGTAACAGCACGACAGGCATGCTTTAATGGGAAGTATTTGGCATTCTCAGCAACACAGTGGGTGCAGCTGGATATATCTAGAATACTCAGCAACTGCAGCTAGACTATGAATTTATCCATTCCATTAAAATAAATGTTTTTGAATTGTTTTGAGAATGAAAAGAGTCAGTTTCCTATAAATTTAGCAATCTAACAAACATTTTAAAGCATTTAAAAATGTTATTATGTTGCAGTAATTATATAAAGATTGGTCTTGTTCAAATATTAGATTGAACTCAGGAGACTGGGGTTTGAGTCGTGATTCTTTGGGCTGGTCTTCACTGGGGGGAATTGACTGAAGATACGCAACTTCAGCTATGTGAATCACGTAGCTGAAGATGGCGTATCTTCAGCCGACTTATCTGCCATCCTCACGGCGGCGGCAGTCGGCGGCGTGCTCCCCCGTCAACTCCAGCTTGCGCCTCTCGGTGAGCTGGAGTTCTGGAGTCGACGGGGGTGCCGCGGGTGATTGATTTCTCGCCTCTTCATGAGAGGCGAGAAATTGATCACTACTAGATTGATCGCTACCCTGCCGATCCGGCGGGTAGTGAAGACAAGCCCTCTCACAGACTCTCCTTGTGTCCACAGGCACATCCATCTCTTTGCCTCAGTTCCCCATCTGTAAAATGGGGCGAATAACACTTCACTTAATTGCGGGAGTGTTGTGATACTTGAACACAACAGTGAGAGTGGTGTGGTGTATAAGTGTCTCGTATACTGTAAGGCAAGTAGGGATCATTATGACTATCTACTCTGCCTCCTTGAAGAACACAGGCCAAAAAACTTCACCCAACAGATGCAGATGTTCTCCATCGTGGAGAATTTTTAAATCAAGATTGGCTGTCTTTCCAAAAGATCAGCTCTGGGAATTATTTTGGGAAGTGCTATGGCCTGTGTGATACAGGAAGTCAGATTAGATCATCAGAATGATCCCTTTTGGCCTTGGAATCTGTGAATGGTAATTTGCCTTTTTTTATTTGTTTGTTTTGTTTTGTTTCCAAACTGTTTTCCAATAGCATCCTGGTCAACCCATCTGCAGAGATAAAGCTCCATCGAAACACAATGGGCTTTTTTATTGCCAAATCCAAGGTGGAAGTTAAAAGGTAACTTTCAGTACTATCCTACAGTAAAAAAAAGTTCTAGACCAGTAGAGCTTCCAAGAGTTAACAAATGCATTTGGACCTATTCCTCCACTCTGCTACATTTAATCCAATTTCTCCCTATTTGCTTTTGTTGCCCAGGGCTCATTTTTACTGTAAAGCCTGCCATAGTGATATTGATAATCCAGAGCTGATTAGAAAATGTCACTGCAGAAGCAAACCTTGGACAAGATCCTTTTCAGGTAATGTTCTGTTCAGACTGGGTTTCAGTTAGAGGAAATAGAAAGTTAGCTAATTCATACCTGATTCCTAGGTTATTTGACCATCCTCCTCTTTATTCTCTCTGTGAAAACATAGGTTTGAACATGACCCTTTATCCTTCTGAAAGATCAAAACTGAATTGAATACAATTTATTGAGTGCAGATCTTTCAGATGAGTTTGCAGAAGATCTTTAGATCCCATCTACTCCGACTGCTGGTTCCTGTTGCATTTTTATAAACCCAACATCTCCTTGGCCAGACTTTCCTCTATGTTCATTGTTATGCTCTGCATGGACTGCTGCTCTTTATCTCCAGAATTGGAGTCTGGGACAATTGCATCTCATTGGCGCTCTATGCCTATAGTTTGTGAGGTGCTTTGGTGTGAAAGGTGCTACCGGATAAACCCAGAAGTCTTTACTCAGTTTGTACAATGAATAAGGATCTCAGGATATTGCTCTATTTAAGATATTATCATCGTCAAGATTAGGAAATAATAATAATGAAGGCAGCAAAGATGTATTTGAGGTTGAGCAAGGATGTATTATAAGATTAAGGAGTTTAGGCTAAACACTGGGAAAGCATAGATTGGATGGGAGAAACTCCTATTCACGATAATGTCAATGCAGCAGTGGAATGGTCTGGGACTAGAAATGGGACCTACAACCTTTCGGTACTAAGTCACCTCCTAAAATCTACCCCAGGGAGTAAGTGAAAATTCCTTCAGTCCATTGGATCTTCATTGGATTACGTGAATGACTTGATGGATCTCAGCTCATTCCTTAGTGGATACATGTACTTCATAGATTCGTGGAGTTCAAGGCTAGAAAGTACCATTACATCATCTAATCTGACCTTCTGTATATAACGGGCCATTCAAATTCACCCACTTATCTCTATACTGAGCTCAGTAACTTGAGTTTGACTACAGCTTGGGTTCTACCAGCATGAACAGAAAGGCCATGGAACTGGGATTCTCTCCTAGTCCCAAAAAGTGTTCTCCTCAGAATAATGCTGAGATCCGGTGTGGTGGCCCGCTGGAGCACCATGCACAGCAGCTACAGATACTGACTGGAATTTCAAAAGCAGTCTAATGAAAGAGCTGTGTCTAAATCCCCTAGTTTTAGCGAAGCATGTGTATATAGATGTAGACTGTTTTGAAATTCTCAGCCATAATGTCTGTGCCCTGGATATAGGACTTTTGCTGTACAGAGCTGTCAGTCAGGTATCTTTCATCAGCACTCAGCAAATTCACATGCACAGAATATATACTTTAAATTAAATCTCCTTTCAGCAGTAGATGGCAGCCAAGTCCCATTATTAAATATCTGGCTGAAGTGCACAGGGCTGAGATAAAGGGAAAACTCATTCATAGAGAGTGCTCAAGAAAACAGACCATGTGAACAAACACAAGCATGCTGACACCTGGAGGATTCCATGTAGGAATGTCATTTACAAAGAGAAATCATAGCCCATTTTTCAGTCCCACATACTTATTAAAATAGATGCAGCTAAGGTCCCCCAAAGCTAGCTGATTCCCAGAACAGAGGCTTCTGTATAATACAAAGACCTCTCAAAAAGAATCAAGAGACAGATGGACAGACATAGACACTGTAAGAACTCTCATACCCGATGGGTTTTCCGTTTCCCTTCGGTGCAATTTAAGGTGGTTGGGTGAAAGGGCAAGGTGGGGTTTTAATATAAATGTAGTCTGATAAAAAAAAATTGTTTACATCTCTGCACCAGATAGACTGCAGGGAAACAGTTTCTTCAGAGGGATTGAAAGTATTGGCAGACATAAAAACTTGCCGTCAGTTCCCCCTAGCATTTTGGATGTATCAGAGCAAAACACTGCATAAAAATAAGTGCTTCAGTCTGTGACAAAAGAAGTAATGCAGTTTAATCAGTACATAATGCCCTGGCTGTCTCTATTTCCACTGTCAGCCAAAGTGAGATAAGGAATCATGAGCCAGATTCCCAGCTGGTGTAGATCAGCCTCTCTCATTGATTTCAATGAAATTAGGCTGATTTTAAACCAGCTAAGGATCTGATTCATTTTCATTAATTTCCAAACTAATGCAGAAGCCTGAGAGAATTGAACTCCCGTTAAAACAGGCAAAATCTTTCCCACTGGGCATGACATTCAGTGTCAGCATTTAACTGGAGTACGCATGGCTGTGAAAAGCCAGGGTAGTCTGGTAAAATCAGAGACAAGGGCTATCCCTGCCTTGTCCCCAAAATACCTACATCTTGCCAATACTATATCTATATAGTAATACCTGTACATTTCCACATGTAGATAATCCCTAAGTAATTTAAGATAATGGGTCTTGTGCTCATAAGGCACTTAGGACCAGAGTATTAAGGGCATTTTGTCACCTACAGATGTAGATTGACACCTGATGTAATTTTCAAAAATCCCTTGGTGCCTAAGGGAGGCCTTCAACCATTTTTGAAAATCCCAGCTCAGACTCTCCTATGACAAAATTCAGCCTTAACACCTTGAAAGTCAAGGGCCCTGATTTAGATCGGTAGAGAATCTGGCCTTATGTGAATTATACATGGAGTCTGTGGCAACTGAATCCAAATCTCTTGATTTACAGTCAAATGTCTTCACCTGAAGACCATCCTTCCTCAAACTCCGAGGTTTCTCAGATGATTGTTTCTCCGGAAGCTAGTTAGGCTGTTTTTGCATTTATATCCATATCTGTCTTGGCTTATCATACTCGTATTAAGCCTGATCACCTGAAAAGGCTGACAGCGGCATGCTGCACCCTCAGAGAGCTGTTTGTTTTTTTCCCACCCACCTTCTGGAAAACAAATCCCCGGATCAGGAAACATCAGTCACTTGGATAAACTGAGAGAGAACACTGTCAGTAAATAGAGGCTGGTAGAATGGCAGGTAGAGCTATCTTGTTACCAGGAGTAAATGCACCTGCTTCTAACACACCTGTGCGGTACAGTTGCTGCTTATTAAAGTTGACAAATGGCCCATGCAAAAGGATGTCCCTTTTCTGCCAGGTGTATGTTTCAACTCATGAGACCTTTCGGCTGGATTAGAACAGTTTGGGAAGAGTTACAAGATCAGAAGGAAATGAAGGGTGTGTGATAGGTTTCCCCTGTCAGACTGTGTGATGAAGAGATATGTGATGCCTCTTCAGTCCAAGTTCCACCCACATACGCACATGGGACATGTTTGGACACGTAAAGTGGATCTTTGCTGATCCTCCTGTCAGGCGCCGATAGTGATAGGAATGCAGAGTGGAAAGGCAGGCAGCAAGACAGAGACTCTGAGAAGCAGTGGGCCAAATCCTGAGACCTGTGCACAGTTATTACTCAGCAGGAAGGACCTCAGGATTTGGCCAAGAGACAATTAGATGGAACAGCAGTTTATTCAGATAAATGATTCTCCAGTGGTTAGGGTGCTAGTCTGTTACTTGGGAGTCCTATGTTCATTTCCCTGATCAGCTGCTGACTTCCTGTGTGACACTGGGCAATTCACTTGATCTCTCTGTGCCTCACTTCTCCATCTGTAAAATGGACATAATAGCACCACCCCCCCTTTTTCAAAGAGTGTTGTGAAGATAAAAAGGTTCAAAATTGTGAGATGTTCAGACAGCTGCTTCAGTAATGGGGTCCATATAAGCACCTAAAACAGATTTATTCTTCCCTTTATGACTTTTATTTCTAAGCAGGTGGAAGAGATTGTCTAGAGCTCTTTCTTTAATCTAAGTGTAACTCACACATAAAGAGCATCCCCCACTCTCTTCCCACAAAATGCAGTTGAACACCAAGGCATAATAGGCTGTGCAAGTGTGTTATACCATAGGACCTAAGGGCTTGTCTACATGGGGACAGTAAAGATATGTCTACATGGAGATTATACTGGCCTAACTTGAGTTTTTTCTGTTGGTGCAAATTTTTTAAGCTCCTGCAGAATTCTCATATGGTCCAGTGGCCACTTGCAATCAGCATATAAATACAACCAAGGGATCTATAAAGAGAGGCAAGTTCCTGTTCACTGCCTTTGTTTTCAGACAAGATGAGGCTTCCCCAAGAATCACTGTACCTTCCAGACCGAGAGCCAGTAAAGTCGAGGTCTCTTGGGGTTCTTCCTGCTTCAGGTGTCACTTCCAGGTAAGAAGTTCAGAACTCTTCTTGGTCTTGCGGTTGCAGTGAATATTTGTATGAGAGATGAGAATGGCAGGGTGTTTTCTTTCATGATGGAATTAAAAACCTTTTGCACTTACTATTTCTTGTGGCATTGCTACTGGTTTTGATTGCAATGGATGGTTCAATGGCTCTTCCTTGCCTTGATTAATTGTATGGCCTCGTAGAAGCTCAGTTCAACCCCACACACATCCAACTTCTCAGTCTGTCAACCATATTCTCATTGAAGGGCTCAATTCTGCAAGATGCCAGGCATTGTGAACTCAGCAAATGACACAAGGTACTCAGGTTTAGCAAATCTGGATTCTGGTGCAGCATGGGAAAAGGATGTAATAAAGTCAAATGGCCTTGAAACCCAGAGAACCCCCTGACAGCAGTCCCACTTGTCTAACCTAAGCACTAGCTTAAATCACTCTGCTGACCATCAGGGGAGACCTTCCCAGGTTTACAGTCTAAATTCCTTCAGCTATCTCCACTGGATATATGGTCAGCAGAAGAGTTTGAACCTGGCCACCACGCTAGAGACCTCTCCTGCAGGGACTAAAGGAGTCACTCCAGTTAAGATAGACTATGATACTCTGACTCACACTGAATAATACCTTGCCAAGCAGCCCTACTGACCGTCAGTGGGACTGCTTATGGTGGTAAGGTGCTACTCAACCATAGGGGAATCACTATCTATACTTAGCTGGCAGCAGTAGTAGACTGTTATACTGTGACGAACCACGCACTACAGGGGCATGAAGCACATATTGGCCAGAGTTGACATACAAGGACTTGTGGGTAAACACAAGATCTTGGCTGTGGAGGGAGACACAACCAATGTGTGACATTATCTTATTAAAATATGACCGTGTACATCATTGTTGTTACAACTGTTATATAATTGCAACAAATCTGATACAAAGTGTGTCAAGTGAGGTGAAACTGGTTTTAAATAACCACTCAGTCTAGTGTCTGGGTGTGGAATCCAGAACTGGAATGCCTAAGGAGAGAGGCTGCTTTCCTGACTTCTTGTTAGCCAGTGTGGTGAAACAAAAGTTTACTTTTGTTGTTGGTTTGGTATACCTTATGGGAGAATAACCACCAGTTTTGGGGTGTCTCTACCCTATTTCTCAACAGTTTGTCCTGAATTTGGTATTCTCAGTTGTGACCCGGAGGGACGCATGGTGACACCATAATCATTTTCATTAGATCATAGCTTTTCTATTGACCCTTTACTTGACACACTTTCTATAAAATTTGTTGCAATTATATAACTGTAGTAGCAACAATGATCTACCTGGTCATATTTTAATCAGCTATCGTCACACAGTGTTTGTCACCTTCCTTCTACAAGAGCTTGGGATCTAAGTCTGTTAACAGCTCATGAACACCAGAGACCTGGAGAAAACAAATCTTAATAAATATAACCCCCTTTCTTCCCCTCTCCTCCTCCCCAATCCTTTTCTCTGTTTTGACAGCGAAGACAATCATTGACATAACAAAAACTCCAGGGCCTCCTCTGGGTAGCTTTGCAGCTCCGCAGCTGTCCCCAGCACTTACATAGGATCAGAACAATAAAACGTTCATTGCTCCTGCTCTACAAACAGTTAGGTCAGTTGTAAATACTGGAACTGCATAGTAAACACACACACACTCACACCGTTAGACTGTGCTGACTCGTTAAACATAAGTGAAAACACAATTAATTTATAACACGTCTCTTTTCCTCTTACATCCCGCAACATAATTTACACACAAAAAAGAGCCCTCACAAACCTGCTGAAATATCATTATTAAAATGTGCATGAAAAGTCAATTATGCCAGAGGGAGGTATTCAAGAGAAGTGAGTTTCCATACTCTGGCATTACACCTTGGGGATTAGGTATTTCTTACTTATTTATTTTTCCCTGAGATCTTTGCTGCTGCTTAACAAAAAGGAACACAAATTTTACTAGGAGATGTACTGTAATTCCCTGAGGATGCAGCCAAATACGCATACATAATTCCCTTCCCTATCAAGATTCTCCCTCACCATCAAATCACAAAAGAGGCAATAATATCCCACCTAGCCAAGGCATCATTGTACCCTACACGAGGTTTTCGGAGATCTAGATTTAAATGCCACCAGGGATTGGACTTCCACTGCTTCCCATGGAAGGACATTTTACGATGTTACAGTTAGTAGTGGTAGTAGTACTTATTATGGGCATTATAATAGTGCCTAGAGGCTCTTGTTGAGATCAGGAGGCACTGTGTACACACATAGTAAGAGGATTTATGGAAATTTAGGAGACCAGCTCCCAGTGATCTTCAGTGGGAGCTGGGTACTTAGCTCCCAGATACTCCTTTGAAATCCCAGCCCTTGTGTTCATGCACAGGAGGGCTCCAAAAGTTTTCCAAACTGGCTTAATACCATGTGGATTATGCTCTGCTGCAGCAGCATTAAGAAGCCACTTCCTCTTGAACCATTGCAGTGCATATAGAGACACACACAAACTGGATTGGTTCACATTATGTACCAGATGCTGTTTGAAATCTTCAAGAAGCACCATTTCTGGGAGCTGTGGTGAGAACTTTAGGATAGATGCCAAGAGGGCATTGCAGTTGAAATGATTTAGGGACAGCGCTGTTGTGGATGAGGGAATGTGCAAAGGGTCTTAAACCACCAGCTCATTCTAGTTACTGTAGATCTACTGAACTGTTCATGCTTAAACCAGTTCAGTTACAAATGGCTCTATTCCTTACTGTAAACAAGAATTTAGAGATCACATGAGCCCTTGTTTAGGAAGGTTGCTGGGACTTTGGGATTTTTAAGACACCTAGTTTTAAGCACCCCATAACAAATTCAGATACCACTGAAATAGAGTCCATCTAAGGAGTGAGAGAGAGAAAAGGTAGAGTAGGTACCGAAAAAAATCAGGAATTTTCAAAATATTTTAATAATTTTGCAGAACTTTTGAAATGTCAAAATCAGCAAACTTTTTCACTGCTGAAAAAGTTTTCACTAACTCCATATTTTGTCAAAAAACTCAATTTTTTTGACAAAACACTTGTGTCTATATTTTCTGGGAGAGGGTTCTTTGTCAAAAAATGTATTTTCAATTTAAAATTTCATTAAGAACCTGAAATTCAGAAAGTTTCAAGGTGGTCCAGTTGGAGGGAATAGGGCAGGGTTACTAGACCTCAAATTCTCTCGGGGCCCAGGTCTTGCATAGATTTTTGGTTGCATGCAGAGTCTGAATAACGATTTCTTCTCTCAAACTGCACATACAACTCTCAGACACACAAGCACATTTTTTCCAACCAAAATAGATCACCAAGAAGTGGGTCTTTATAGCCAGAAAATTAACTTAACTGGTACCATTTCACAAAAGAAATTCTATAAATCTGGGTTATAAGTGAAAGAATAAAAACCTGTTAAGATCCTGAGACACTTAGGAGTCCTTCCATCAATATATTTCCTTTACTAGACATGGTTTTCCCACATGTTCTTGCCTATAGGCATTACAAATTTAATGGTGTATTTTTTGCTGAGTTGTTGACTCTTGTTTTTCATTCCTGCTCTGTTTCTAGATAGGTATGAAAGAATGTTTGTGCATAAGATCCCATATTGCTGCTTGACTGTACTGTCTCAATCTCCTTTTTGTCCTGGATTGGAGATCATTTAGCCAAACAAAGGATTAATAAAAACTGAATTAGATGAAAGGGAAAACCAGGTTAAAGAACCAAATTTTAGTTCCTCTTTAATTGAAACTTATCTAGCATCTGGATAATTGTTCATAAATACCTGCTGAGTTGTGGAGCCTACGTTAGGGCTTGTCAGTTTTTAATAAATCTTAACGACGTAAGATCTTATTCTTTGATGCTACCCATCACATCTCAATCCAAAGGCAAGGCAAAACAAAGCAATAATGCTAAGCACTCCAGCATTCAGCTAATCTGGCAGAATGCATCACAATCTTTATGAATGTGTGTGAGGGGTTGCGCAGGAGCTCGCGAAAAGGTCATTGGTATTTTTGGAGCAATAAATCACATAGGGGAAAGATTTGCATTTTGGCTGTATAACATCCAGGGCCGGATTGGAAAGAGAATACTTTGAAGTAATATTTCTCTGCTGACTTGTTTTATTAGCTTCCTTTAAACATGTTACATTATTGCTTATAGAATTTCATTTACTTGGATTGGCAGCTTGATAAATATGTCTATTGGCAATGATTTGGATTGCTCTGGGCATTAATATTATTAAAACCTGTCACATGGAAATGTCTGAAAGATGACTTACTGTAAAGATTACAGCATGAAATAAATCATACAATGGTATTTGTTACCGTTTATGGCCTCTTGGAGCCGAGTCAATCCCTTTTTATGTTGCATTATTTTTCAAGTTTTTATAGCCTTACATTATATATCGCTGTCAGAAATGAACAGATGGGGTGTCAAACACAAGCCTTCTGAATAATTCTCACCCTCGGGTTATTTGTATGAAGGACAAGTGTAAAACTGTGTTCTCAAGAAAAGGGAGATAGATAGAGGTGGAGAAAGTGTTGTTACACTAAGCAAGATCCTTTTTGTCAGCATGCACTGTGTGCTTTTGATCCCTACCTGGCATTTAACCTGAAGGAGTGGGGATTCTGGAAAGTTTAGCTGCATGTGTTTCAGTCAGGGGGAAAACCTAACTTACAAGTTAAACAAGTTTCACGTTCCCTTTGTTTTTCTGTTGATGGAAATGTCAGTGGGTGTTTAAAGCCAGAGCACAACCTCAGAGGGTTTGGATAAATGTGAAAAGTTCAGCTGCTTCTCTGTGCCTCTTTTGTCTAGGAAATTTTGAGCCTTCCAATGTCATTTGGAAACTGGAATTTTAAGAGGTACAAGGAATGAAAAACAAAGTTAACCCTTCTGATTGGGTTTTTGGAAAATGTTTAGTAGGCCATTCCTTATTTCATCCACATTTTCCCAAATCTTGTTTTGAAAATTTGATTCTCCATAGGACTTTAAAAGAAGAGTGCAGGGGGGGACCGGGGGGAGGTTATGGGAGAAAGATGGAAGGTGGGCAGACTCATAGAAATGACCATTTAAAAAAAAAATATGATCCCGATCTAAGGCAGGTTTTTGTTTTGTTTTGTATTCTGAGAAGTGAGGGTATTATTTTGCCTTCTACTCTTTACCCTAGTTTGGAGTCTATGCTTCTTGTTATATATTAGCAAAAAGTCCTCATCTGTGTTAAGGTGATAGATTACGAAAATTGATAGATAAGATCAGCTGATAAATGAATAGGCAGTTCATTGGACTTATCTGGACTGGAGAAATCAGGTGGGATACATTTAGCTATATTCTGTCTCTCCACAACCCCTAGCCTCCAGAATCCTGAGGGAACCCAGCAAAACTCAACCTCAGCTCACACAGCATTTTGTTAGTTCCTCTTTTCCTTTATAAATGAGCGTTTGAAACATCCTCATTTCTTATTCTAACACAGCACTGGGTCAGTCTTGATCTTGGAGCTCTGATGTCTTTTTCAACTGAAGGATAACTCAACCAATAAGCCTAAAAGCTCAACAAACCAGTGTATGAGACATTATAACCTGGATCAAGTAGTAATATGACATAAGAGACTTAGTGACAATTGTAGCGGTGCAAAGAGTGCAAAAACTATCTAGGGGTGCCTGGTTTAGTGACATCATAAATCTGTTTACATACAAATCTGATTCATTTACTGGTACCAAAACACAAATATCAATTTTGTTTGCATAACCACAAATGAGAAAATGTCCATTTGCATATGGAATTTTAAAGACATGCTATAATTTATCGAGGAGAAATCCTGTCAGTGGGAGTTTTGCCACTGATGTCAATGGGACTGTGATTTCACCAGTAATTTATTTCTTGACTTAAACTCAACTGAAATCTATATGTTGGCCTCAGTATCCTCTTGTCCCTGCTCTCCAGACAGCAGGACATGTAGAATGTCATGCACCAAGAGGTGACAACTTCATCTGTGTGGGAAATGTGTTTTTCTATATTGGGAAAATATTAGAAATTTAGAAAAAAAGGTTCATCCCAAATCTGGGTGAACATTCAAAATCTCAAATTTTCACAAACCTGTGAAAAAATGAAGAAGAAAAAAAAGTTGTTCCCACCTATATACTGTTCATTCCATTTCACATTGTACAATAGTATTATTGCTTTAAGACTTTGCGTGACTGACTGTGAGTTCTGAGTGCATAAGGATAAGTTTCATAATTAGCTTTCCCTGTGAACTTGTGCAAACCAATCTATTTCTAATTTGGTCAGCTCCTGATTTTTAATGAGGGTGCCGAGAGTGACTGAAGTCTCTGGCAGCATGCACTTTGTATTTTAATTACCTACAGTAATTCTGACAATTACACAAATGTCATAAATCACATTGTAATGATCCATTTAAAAAAATACTGTTTAATTGCTGCTTGGAGATTTGAATTAAACAGGTATGCAATGGATTAAGAAAGAACTTGAGCTCCTTAGAGTACAAGGCAGCCATATTTTGTTGGTTGAACTGGTGTTCTAGCACGTGGGAAATCCTGGTAGGAAGCTTCTTTGACTGGGCCAAGTCCTGAATTCCTTAGTCTCCTCGCTGCTGTGCAGCATGCTAGCCAAAAGGCCTGTGCACCACTTAAGAACTCAAAATAGGGCTTAAACAGGACTTAAATGGTTTATAGGCCTTGTGTGATGTGAATTTCACCTTCTCTGCTCAATCCTCACTCAACAAAACTCCTCTTTGTTTCACTGAGTCCAAAGACCCATTACTCACCAGGTACGTCTCCCTAAGAGAGTATCAAGTATCAGAGGGGTAGCCGTGTTAGTCTGTATCCACAAAAACAATGAGGAATCCGGTGGCACCTTAAAGACTAACAGATTTATTTGGGCATAAGCTTTCATGAGAGAGTGTAATTGTTTTGCATTGGATTAAATCCCCCGCAGTGAAGAAAGCCAGCATCAGAGCTGCATGCTACTTGTAGGGGACTCAAAGCAGTCCATCTGATGTGCTAGAGATTCAGTTCATCTAAAAATCACGATATGCTCCTGTGTAGCTGGGTCCCAGTTTTTACTGGATATTGGCCTTAGTGAAAAATCACTCCTATCATCGAAGGTCTTGACTAACTCAAGTTCTGTTCTTTAGATTATTTTGCTATTAATAACATCATGGCACTGAGTTACAAATGATCCCAAATGTTCCCAGTCACTATTCTCCTGCTAACTTTGACAGGGTTGAAGTAATTAGTACAATATTGCAACACTCAACATGTGTTTACAAGATAGTGATCTGTTCCACAATGGCTTCCAGATGTGTGTGTGTTTGCAATTTCATAATTCAAAAACAGATTCTGTTGCTCTCCACAGATTCCCCATCAGGCTGTTCAGAAACACTGCTGATAATTAAATTAACCCGCTAACTAGCCATGCAAATTCTGATAAACAGTGACCAAAAAAAAGAGGAAACTGTGGAGAAGCTCTCAGAAAAAGGATGAGGTTGTCATTGGAGATCACTCATCATTATGACCAGTTTTGTATTTCCCTGTTTGCCAAGTTCAACATGGTTCCTTCATACATATCAAGAGCTTTGGGGTTTTAATTAAATAATTAGGGCCAAATTCTGCCACCCGTGCTCAAGCTAAGTAGTGCCTCACCCTGACTGACACCAAGACAAGCCACAACTGAAAGTGTGAGTAGCAGAATCAGGCCCTACTTTTTTAAAGTTAGCATCTTCCCCATTCTGATTGACAATGGGCTTGAATCCGAAACTTTGCACTGTAAATATCTGTAGTCCTTTTCCATCAGTACAGCTGCGTATAAAATTCTCTTGTAGTATAAAACCAGTCAAATATGGACTTTTCACCAATTTCCACCGTAAAGGCAAACCACATCACTTCTTCAGCAGTGTACCTTTGGAAATCTGAGCTGTGAGTGAAAGGCATTTTTCCCCACCTCACTGAAAATGATTAAATTTAATCCATGGTACAGTGACATTAAATGAGCTGGAATGCCGGGAGGGTGGGAAGGAACCATGAGCAGGATACCTACAGGGAGCAATCGTTTTGATGCAGTGTCGTGTCAGACAATACCCCTTCATCGTGATGTTCTGTCAGTCACGGGTGATGTCACAGCTGTGAATTGAGTGTATGTGGGAGTGAAAGGGGGAGGTAGGATCCCAGACTAACTTAGTTAAGGGCTGGCAGAGTCCTGAAGCTGATGCCACTCTGAGTCAGTAGTTTGCAATTTTAAACCATTTCTCAGTGGCAATACATTATATACCGGTGTGGGCGGGACTGCATTTTTAATGGCCCGACAGTAGCCCATGGGAACTTCAGCAGAGATCTCAAAATGGACACTCCTCATAATGAGCGATTGTTTTCCATTAAAACAATTCGCAGACACACAAATTCAGTCTGCAACCCGGGGCGTCTGGCTTTCTTGTGATAATGATGCTGTTATGGCACCTGGCTTTTATCTGTGCGCTGCACAGTGTGTCCTTGTCCAGTGTTAGCAACCTTTCCGGGGAGGCTAATTAGACTGGAGGGCAGAGAGGGGACATACAGATCAGATGACGGGTTTGCTAAAGAAGGTCAAACGGCTTCATAGTGTTTAGAAGTGGAAAGGACCCATGAGAGAGAGCACCTAGGTCATCTCCCCAACAGTGCAGCATTGTCACCTGTTGGCACCCATGTTTTGTTCAGAGAGTTGCTAACTCATGATTTCATCGCAAATCTTGGTGCTTTCTGGTGTTTTTATTGAAGCCCCGACTCCTGCACTCATGTTATTACATGAGACTCCTGGCTTTCATTTTAAGTAACAGTTGCTAACCATGTGGTTGCAGAGAGCTTTATTCTTGTAGCTGGCACAATGCTGGTGCTGTCTCAGGCTATGTCTACACTGCAGCCTATGCTAGCAAAACTTATGTGGCATAGGGGTGTGAATATTCCACATCTTTGAGCAATATAAATCACACCAGACATAGTGTCCACAAGTACTATGTTGGCGGGAGAGCTTCTGCTGTTTGCAGAGGTGTTTTTTTTATGCCGACGGGAAAGATCTCTCCTATCGGCATAGAACATATTGACCAGATGTGCTGCAGCTGTACTGATACAGCTGTGTTGCTGCAGTACAGTATGTCTAAATGCGGCCTCGTAATTAGTATTAACTATTAAATGGCTTAATGGATGATGCATTAGGGCTGGTCTCCACTACGGGGGGGGGGGGAGATCGACTGCAGATACGCATCTTCAGCTACGTGAATCACATAGCTGAAGTTTGCGTATCTGCAGCCGACTTACCGTCCGTCCTCATGGCGGCGGCGGTCGGCGGCACGCTCCCCCGTCGACTCTAGCTTGCGCCTCCCAGCAAGCTGGAGTTACGCAGTCGACGGGGAAATTGCGAGCGATCGATTTCTCGCGTCCTCATCAGATGCGAGAAATCGATCGCCAGAAGATCGATGGCTACCCGCCAATTCGGCGGGTAGTGAAGACATACCCTTAGACTGGGAGTTAGGAAATCTGGATTCTCATCTCAGCCGTTCTATCCACCTAGTGTGTATGACTGCAGACAAATCACTTTCCATCCTTTCTCTGCCTTATCAGTTCATATTAAGAGCTTTTTGGAGCAGGGATTGTCTCTTACCCTGTGCGGGCAAAGCACCTAGTATAATAAGGCCCTGCTCTCAGCTGTGGCCTTTAGGTGTTACTGTACTATAGTTAAATTTATTTGTTGCAACTTTAGTGATACTTCTGTAACTCCGCTCACTTCACTGGGGGCTGCATGTATGTTGTTAAGGAGTTGTTTGGTTCAATGGATATAATTACGAGACTTTTTTCTAAAATGCTTATTTTTAAGACAGGTTTTACGTGTTGCCCCATGTTAACTGTTTGTTCGAATACTATGAATAATGACACTTTGCAATTATGCACAGCTCCTTTGCATACATTCATTAATTATGCCTCACGGTTCCATGCGAAGTAGGCAAACCACTTTGATCCATTATGATTGAAGTGATATAAATTAATCTGTGATGATGAATAAGCAGTATTCTCACAATGGCCATGAAAGTAGGCCTGTGTAGCAACCTGCTCAGGCACAGGCAATTTTTTGCATTATGTGTGAAGCCCCACTCCTCCTTGAAGTATAAGACTAACATGTGCAGTGCAATAGGTGGGAGTGATTAAAAAAACAATAAAGAGAATCCCCAAATGGGATGTGAACTGAATAGCCTCCATTCCATGCATTAAATCATTCTCAAGCCTCAACATGCACAACACAATGTAACGATGTCCAGGCTGGTGGGATGTGGACTTTTCAAGCTCCAGCTGTTGAATCAACCTGCTTGCTTCATTTAGATACCCAGAGATTTCTTCTTTCTGAAATCTTCTGCAATGGCAGTTCAGGGATTTACCATGTGTGTTGGTTGTTCAGGCATAATCAAGAAATTCTTCCATCCACAGCTAACGATAGGGTGCTTTGCACTCAGTCTTGTGTCCTTTTCCTCTCCTCATTACAACACTAGGGGCTGGTCCCCACTAGGGGGGGAGGGGAGATCGATTGCAGATACGCAACTTCAGCTACATGAATCACGTAGCTGAAGTTTGCGTATCTGCAGCCGATTTACCGTCCGTCCTCACGGCGGCGGCAGGCGGCGGCGCTCTCCCCCCTCAACTCCAGCTTGCGCCTCCCGGCAAGCTGTACTTCCAGAGTCGACGGGGGTGCCGTGGGCAATCAATTTCTCACGTCTTCACAAGACGCAAGAAATCGATCGCCAAAAGATCGATTGCTACCCACCGATCCAGCAGGTAGTGAAGACCAGCCCTAGGAGACAGAAGGCAGCATTGTGTCCCAAGGATTTGCAAAGGTTCTCAGCTTGCCAAAGCCAAGGGAATACAAGTAAGCAAAGAACTCAGCAAACACCAAAAAGTCTGACACCAAGACTCACTTCAAGCACATTCTCCTATGTGAGACTGAAACATCCAAGGTCAGAATGCTGCAGGCTGGGGATTCAAAAAAAAGATTGCAGAACTTTGCAAAGAGGTTGTGAAGGATTTAAAGATAGCTTATCAGCAGGACATTGTTGGCAGTTGAAGATATGGTAAAAGTGCTTCCATTCCTGCCTTGGAATGCTAGAAACAACTGTTAATCACTTATGCTAGTTTAAAATTCTCATATGAAGTTTGAAATATAATGGATCTATTAATCTGTCATCTAGCACAGTGGTCCCCAACCCCCGGTCCGCGGACCGGTACTGGTCCGTGGAGCATTTGGTACCGGGCCGCGGCCGCGTTCCCCTCCGGGCCGCCTTCCCTTCCGCATCCGGCGGCTTCCCACTCCGCATCGGCCGCCTTCCCTTCCGGTCCGTCAGCACTTCCGCATGTTTGCGGCGCTTTTTCGGCGGACATACAAGAGCCCGCCGCGCCGAAATAAAAAAATTTAAGGTGAGCAATTGATTTCTGCGGGTTTTCGGCGGACATACAACGGTCCGCCGCACAGAGGGAAACATTAAAATCACCCCCCGGGCCGCATGCATTGAGTCGCCCGCGTTGACCGGTCCGCGGCGATCAAAAGGTTGGGGTCCACTGGTCTAGCATACCTTGGAGCTGAGGTACTGATCCAGTGTTCACTAAGACGTGACTCATGGGTTTCTGTTACAGTTCTGACTATGAGTTGATATAGGAAAAGAACAAACGTCACCATCAATGTAGTTATCTGTCTACCTATCATTTCAACTCTGGGGCACATGTGATGGCTGCCACACAGGGGATTAAACTGGAGACCTCTAGAACAGAAAGCACACGTCTTTCTCTGGCTTGGTTAAACAGTCAAGCATTGTCAGGTGAGGCTATAAAAGATTCATATTCTGGATCAGGCCAACCTGGAAACACACCCAGACCTCTACATCCCTATGTACCTATCCACAAGTAGGATATGCACCTATCTCCAGATTTTCAAAGATGCTCAGCTCCCACTCAGACATCTAAATAAGCCCCAGTTTTTCCAAAGCACTCACCATGCAGCTGCTCTTATTCTGACACCGAAAGCCAGATTTTCAAAAATAAAGCTCAGCGCCCAACCTTTTGAGAAATTTGGCCCCAACAGTAAGTGACATGCTCTTGAAAAGTTGGCCCTGAACTCTTTTGATAATCTGGTTCTAAGCATCTATATACCAGTAAGATTCTTTTCTCCACTTTCAAATTCCTAAGATCACAGTACAGGCTGATTTATTCCTCCCAAAAAAAAAAAAAATTTCTGCAAGGATCATGTCATTTGCAGAGCATATGGCAGAAGGGAACCTTAGTTAAAGAATGGTGAGCTAAATCACAATCCCCTTTGCTTTGGCAAGGACATCAGGTAGATACCTTTATGATTAAGTGGGTGTCTTGCAGTCTTTTTTTATTTTATTTTCCATCTCAGGGTTCCAACAGGTGTTTCCTCCAAGGCATATAGGTTTCCTATAATATTAGAATGAAGGGAGATGTCACCTATGACAGCTTGTGTATATAGATGATGGTTTTATTGTGATAGAAAACGTGTGCACTGATTGATTGGTAGAGCTGAGTACAGTAAAAGAGGCTTGTGAGAAGACTGTCTCCAACTTGCCAAAATACCATTTAATCACTGGCTGGGACATTCATTAACTAGGCAGCAGGGAAGAGGCCTTGAATACTCGGGAATGAGCAATATGGTTAATGGACAAAACTGTCTCTATTTGGCATTGGACTGTACAGATACACTGGAGAGGTTTAATGGGATGCAGGTTTATTTATTCCCCCAGATGTATCAATTACTATAGACAGTTCTGTTTAGAGAGCAGGTTTAGACTTTCTCCCTGTCTCACTAAAACAAAGGGAGAGCAAATAAAATTGGAAAGTGAAAAATTCAAAACTGACAATAGGATTTTTTTTCATGCAACCTGTAATTAGACAGTGGAACTCACTGCCACAGGATGTCATTAAGGCCAAGAATTTAGTAAGACTCATAGAGGGACTAGACATTTACATGGTAGCAATATTACCTAGAGTTTTAATAGTTAATACTAATTACATTTGGAAGAGATATAAAACCTTATGGTTCAGTGTTTAAGCCAGTCTCTAAAGTGACAAAGAATCTTGTAGCACCTTATAGACTAACAGATCTTAGAGATCATGGGCTTTCGTGGGCTAAGACCATCATGGAGGACAGCTTATCCCATATCTGCCACAGATGAGGGTTCTTTTATTTTCCTCTGAAACATCTGGTGCTGGTCTCTGCTGGATGTGCTAGCTAAGAGAGAACAGCGTTGGGGAGGCACTGCAGTTCTTCAATGGAGCCAGCTCTCTGACTTCTGATTGAAATTAAACCCAGCGCATGTTCTAAAGTCTTGAATGTGTCGCAGAGAAGGCTCAAGGGCTGTTTGGCAAGTTGCAGTCATTACAGCTTTGCTCAGTGCCATTAAAGCATCCTCTGTGGCTTTTATATTTTGGGTTGGTCTCGTGGTGGGTGACTGTTTATAAAACCTGGAAACATGTTAATTTAAAAAGAACAAGGCAACCCATTGTAAGGAGGACACCCTGGGGCTTTATTGTTACTTCCTTAGACTAAGGTTGGCCAGCTAGCAGCAAGCAACTGGAACTTCCTGTTTGGTCTTTGTTCAGGTCTCCTGTGGAAAGAAACAGACCCAGAAAGGCCCCGCAAGCCTCATAAAGAAATGTCACCCTTTTCTTTCACACCTCCCTCCTGCCCCTGCAACACCCTCCCATTCAATGAACCTCACTTCCTAATTTGTGCCAGGTGAGAGATTACTAAAGTGTGGTCTACACCAGCGAGGTATGTCAGTATAACTGCATTGCTCACCATGAATGATGTAGTTATACCAACCTAATTCCTGGTGTAGACTGCGCTATATCAATGGTGGGGGGGGGAGGCTTCTACTGTCAGCATAGCTACCTCTTCTTGGGGAGGTGGACTACCTAAACCAGTAGGAGAAGCCTGTCCATCGGTAGCATCTTCACAGACACACTACAACAACACTGCTCCATTTTAAGAGTAGACAAGCCCTAAGACACATAAAATATGAAGGGTTAGTACCTCGGCAGGTGCAGGCTCATGTAGTTCTATGGAAGCAATGGAGCTCTGCTAATTTACGACAGCAAAAGATCTAATCCCTTAGGTGTTGTTTTTTTTAATTCCCCTCTTATTTTGGTCATTACAGTTATAGGGTGATCAAGTAGTACTTAACTTGGTAAATGTTCTTGACAATTGTTTAAGGTTGATTTCACCCCAACTTTAGAACTGGAGAAAATCGTTCTGAGTGAAATATTTATTCAACACATTTCACCTCTTTTTCTGTTCAAGAATTGGCTGTGATCAGATAGTGGTTTTCTCATACTTATCTGTAATTCAGAAGTGTTCTCCAAACAATTCTTGAGGCCAGGAAGAGTAATATCACAAAAATGTGGCATTCAGAATTTAACCTGATTGGATATGTAAGTCACGTGGTCTTGTTTCTGCTCTCTGATTAGATGAGTATAGCACTTTGAAGCACAACAATTGAAATGTACTTTCTGTCAATACTCTGTAACATCATCCTGCTCCAAAATTCATCGAGTCAATGGAAAGGTTCCTGTTGATTTCACGGGGTTTTGGGGCTAGACTGGGTTTGCATAAAAATCGCTCTTTCCACAATCTTTCCTGCTGATGAACTCGGTGTTTAGAGCATTCAGGAGAAGCAAGCATGAAACAGCCACTAGAACCATCCAGATGAATTGATATAATAATTCAAAGAAATATTTGATGAATATGTTTTCCCTGCATGTGCTTGGCTCTACAGAGCATAGTAACAAGAGAATTCATCTAAATAATCCCCACTAGTGTTCTTTAAATTGCTGCACCATCACTGCAACCACGTACCAACTGGGACAAGACCGGACTCTTGTATGTAGTGTACAGCTCCATACAACTGATCTGCCTTGCTGCAGTGGGACAGGCTAGCCACGAGTCAGACAAAGATGGGTTCTTGCCAACAGGTACAAAGATCATTTGAATGTGGCTAAACTGGCTGCGATGTAGCTGATCCATTGCTCTATCTATTCAGGACTGCAGCTATCGTGACAGAAAAGGATAACAATGCTTTGCTGGATTCCACAGGAATGTTCCACTGGTGCAAGGCTGTCCGGTTGGAGCAGGCTGTCCTGGTAGGTGTGGAGTAATTAGCTACGCTGTATGGAACAGTTATGACTGCTTCTGGGGAATGGCTTTTTAAATTTGTACGGGCTCTGCTGCAGAGGTTGGCACCCACTGTGTACTCAGTACCGAGGACACATTCACACCTGCGCTGTTCACTCACTCACTTTACTTGTGTTCCTTCTTCTTCTTTTAGGGTTACACTGTGCCCTCTAGACACTGATCTATACTATGAGACCCTGAGGGAAGCTCAGAGAGGAGTTGAGCCTCAGGGACAGGTGGGAATGGGAGTGTCTAGAAGCAGTACCATTCTTGAGGGGGATTCCACCTGCTGGTTATAGTTATTAGTATGACAGTAGCATCTAGAGGCTCCAACCAGGTCAAAGACCCCCATCAGCTAGGCACTGTACATGCACACAGCAGGAGGCAGTCTCTCTCCCAAAGAACGTATACTATACATGCAGAAGACAGGCTGAGGAGTGTTATCCCCATTTTATAGATGGGGATCTGAGGCTGAGAGTGGCTAAGTGACTTGCCCAAGGTCATACAGGGTATCTGTGGCTGAGCTGGGAATTGAACCCCAACCTTTCTAGGGCTATAGAGGGCGCACAGAGAGGGGGCTCTCCTTAGTATATCCCTAATATAATACATGATTGCTCCTCAGCAACGCCTTTCCTATTCAGCAGGACTTGGAGGCTGGGGGGCAGCTGGTTCACTAGAGGGTCCTGGCAGGCAGGCAAAGAGGAAACTGATTTTCAATTTTTTTAAATGACTTAATTACAAATTTCAAGATTTTCTGTGTTCTGATTTTACTAGTCTAAGAATTTTTAAACTTTTTTTAAGTCCTTTTATTTACTATAAGTGTTAGTCTTTTAAAAGGACAAAATCCCATTTAGAAATGGCAGGCAGTGCTCTGAGCTGCCAGGATGCTGAGAGGAGGCAACCAAATCTTGCAGTGAGGTGATCAAAGATTTCATCAGAAATACAGAATGTTCAAGCTGTTCCACCAGCTGGGAGACTTGCAGCAGGCTGGAATTTATGCTGCTTGAAATGCATCCTCCTTCTGAGCATGTAAAAGGTTCCTAAAACCCATCAATATCGAAAAGAGAAAGGGATAAATATCCGAAAGGCCTGGAAGCTCAGATCACATCACCCAAGGGTGGCGTTTTCAAAAGCACCTAAGTCACATTTTCAAATCCTAAACATATATCTACACTTAGGGCTGGGGATTCCCCACTTGAGAAATCATATCAGCGCTAGATCTGATCAAGCCAATGTGCTAAAAATAGAGTGTAAGCACAGTAGTGCAAGCAGCTGAGGTGCAAGCCAATCCAACTACATTGCCAGCGTCTAAGATGGATATGCACTGGGGTGGTGAGCCGCTCCCATTACTCGTGCTACTAGCGCTATCAGAGCTAGCATGGGTATAATCCTTCAGACTGGGAATTATATTTCAAACTGGTAGACTTGTTTCTCCAAAATGACATGCCAATCCCTGTTGCTCACTTATTATACCAGACTTGCTCCTGCTGATCTAGCAACTGCATATTTCCTTCTGCAGATTCCAGCAGTCATAGTTCTTCCAAGTGTTCCTATAAAATACACTATGTAATAGATTGTGTTGTTTAATTGTTTAGCTCCATTCAACAAACTAATCATTGGACTTATGGACTTAAATACAGCTGAAGGTTTCATTATTCAGTATAAATGAATCCAATTAGTTAGAGACAGTCATTTAATTTAGTTATGATTGTAATCTCTCATCAGGAAAGTTTCCTCTGACATAATGCTTTTGTTTCTCTGGAAAAGAAGAGCAGTTGGGGAAAGAATGTTATGAGGACTTACTAATTTGACACCTCATTGGCTAAGGTGGATACACACCATGTACATTGACAGCTCTCGGCTGGTTGATGTGGACACATACCATGTACTAATCAAGTAAGGTTTCCTCAGTCACATCTCATTACTCGTCACCTCGTCACGCAGAGAGGATGATGCAAACAACAGTGTAGTGTGCCACAAGGAAACATGATACCACAGGACTAGAATTCAAAACCCAAATATACATCTGGTCAAAAAATAGGGAAACAAATTCCATAACATGACTGCTCTGCCTCTCCCCTGACCTCTGTGATTTATTCCTGCCACCAAAGCTTTAGGGGAATGAGTTTGGACCCAAAGAACTTATGAGGAATTGTTTCATTTTATACAAAGTCCGATTCTATGGCAGTAGTGTTATCCAGTAAGGAAATGGTCTATGTCTTCCTAACATTGAAGAAATATGTAAAAAACTAGCAGCTTTTGGGGTCTGTTCTGTTTTAATTTAGAAGCACCAGGGACAAACTACTTCACCTCTGCATGATCATATCGTGGTTTGTGTCTTTGGAGATTCTAACTCGACATTGATTGGGCTGCGGAACTTTGTGATGCCTTTACGAGCCAGTAACTTCACTTACCAGGAGCTGAAAGACATTGTCTTTGTCGGGTCTCTGGAATATATGAAAAGAGAGTGGAAATTTATCCAGAATTTCCCAAAGCTGCTATTATTCCCGGTAAGAATTTCTCTGTTCAGTCTCTCACTTTCTCTGTTTCTCTCTTACATACACACACTCACACCATTTTTAGACAATTTTAAAGTTCAATATGTTTTTAATAACCATGTACAACACTCCAAATGTGACATTTCCCCCTTACGATGGGAGTTTGCTTCTTTTGTCTTCCACTGGATTTTCCTTCTGCAATTCTGTAATCTCATCAGGGATGGACAAATCTGTTCCAACAAGAATTTAATTGAAACTTGATCCTGAAACCAAAACTTTCTTGACAAATTTTCAATCCTCCGAAGTTTGTTTTCTTTTATGGGTGCCTCTGCACTCTCTGGTTTCCTGCAGGAGCACAGGGAACCTGCTCCCCCACAAGAAGTGGGAAAGTATCCAAAATCTCATAAGAGAGGCTCAAAGATTTTGCAGTTTCTCCTTCTGTTTCTGGACCTTTGCTGGTGAGAGGAACATTGGAGAAGTTTCTGAAATGTGTTTGCTTATCTAAACCAAACCTATGACCCTTTAATGTTCACTCTTCTCTGAGTCTCATACTCCAACTATCTGTCCTTTTTAACCAGGGGAGCGGCCTCTCCTCCACAGACCTGATGGCAGTTAACATAAAGTACTGCAGCATGTGTACCATCCTGTCTTCTTCTAACCTGAGGGCTTCCACCCCTCCAACTCTGGTGGACACAGAAAGCATCTTAGCCACTCTTAACATCCGGTCCATGCAGTTTAAGTGCAGCTCAACTGCTGAAGGTAAAAAATTCTCAGTTATGTAGATGAGCATCTTTCTATGATGAAGCAGGGGAAAATAAAATAATCTCTGTCACCTCTCTCAAGCAGCAGCATTAGAAGAGGAATATTTCAGTTTACTTCTGCGTAAACCTTGGCAGAGGACAAATTGAAACTAATCCTTCATTGAGAGTGGTCAAGACTTTGCACCAACACCATCCACGATGGTAACATGCACTTTGGTCAGCAATTTTGAGGTTTTTCAAGGTCCCACCAGTGACGAATTGTAGGTTGAGACACAATCCCTGTCCTGCTTTGTCCAACGTGAAGTAAAAAATGAAGCCACTGCCCTCTCTCTGGCTTAATACTAGTGTCAGATTTGGTATGAATCAGGGGACACCAGGTGACAGTTCCCATTACCTTGCCGCTTTGAGGTGAGGGACACAAAGTAAGAGCAACTCCTTGCAAGAGTCAGGGAGAATAGGAAGCTGGCTACTCTCACCAATGAGCAGCGTGTATCGGGAAATATACCCACTACTACTGCCAGGAATAATCATAATACAGCTAAACCACCCTGAACATGCCCGATCCCATCTGATCTTGGAAGCTAAGCAGGGTTGGGCCTGGCTAGTACTTGGATGGGAAACCTCCAGGGAGTACCAGGTGCTGTAGGCTTAATACCTGGCAGTAGGTATAAAATGCCTCCAATGACAGATGGGGGGTGGGGGGATAGCTCAGTGGTTTGAGCGTTGGCCTGCTAAACCCAGGGTTGTGAGTTCAATCCTTGAGGGGGCCATTTAGGGATCTGGGGCAAAAAAAAAATCTGTCAGGGGACAGTACTCAATCCTGCTAGTGTAGGCAGGGGGATCCTGCTAGTGTAGGCAGGGGACTGGACTTGATGACCTTCAAGGTCTTTCCAGTTCTAGGAGATTGGTATATCTCCATTTATATTTTTTTTATTTATTTTTTAACGACGCATCGGTTGGAGTATACTCCAGTTGTATCACTGGTTGTGTCCAGTCTAAGCGGACCCTGCCATAGTGTGGGAATAATTCTAGGAAAAACACACTGCCAGGAATAATCATAGGGCCAGAAGTGTCCCACAGTCCATCCTTTGGTTGCTAGGAAACCCCTGACATAAAATAAGTGTAGAACAAATTGAAAACAGAGAAATCTTAAGTAATGAGGTGAGTCAGGGAGTGGGGAAGGAAACTTTTCTGGTTGACAAGCAGGTATTTAATGGGAAGGAAAACCAGTAGGTTTCTGTGACCTATTCTCCAAGTGCCCAGAGAGCCACCCAGTGTGCTATAGTAAAACACAACCGAGTCAAACTGACAATTTTATAAGGAATCATCTGTGTCCTCTTTCTCTCCACCGCCCCTTTAGACTGCTGGGCATTGCCCCCTCTTTTACCACTGCTCTGATCACTGGCCTATCTCTCCAAAAAATAAATACATCAATTACTCTTCCAAATTCAGAAAAATATGTTGGGTTTCCACCTTCTGATGATGGGGAGTGCATCCATGCTTACTTCTGAAGCTTTTGTAGTTCCAGTTTTGTTTGCAAAAGCCCATGTGAATGGAGCTAATGGACAGTGGTAGATGGCAGATGCATTGTACACTCCCTAACCTTCAACACAAGTAAGAGATTTGTATGTTTCCTCATGAGGGATTGGGGGGCGGGGGATTTGCTGCTGTTTTCATCTAAACAGCATTTGCAGCACAGAACTGCCATGGAAGCAAAACAACTCCAGTCCAGCAGAATATTTATTGCATCTCTCTTCCTCCCTTCATTTGGCAAAGGAGCCAAGATTTGTCCCCCTCTCGGGAAAGGAGAAGTATTAATTAACTGAAAACGGGCTGAGAAATATATGGCTCTCCTAAGTGTTTTCCCCATACTTTATTATCATTCACAAGGCTTTTAAAACAATGGCTGTGCCAAATGAAAGATTAGAGTAAGGCAGAGACACGTTTTTAAATAATAAATTGACCAAACAATATGAATATAGGATTAGAAAACAAGAAAAAGTGACTGATAAGGGATGTTTGAGTAAGAGGTACATGTAGCTGAAGCAGATTAATTAGTTAAAAAGTGATCGGTACATAGATATAATATTATAGTTATAGATGTATATATTGATCATATAGATAGATATAGCTACCGTGTGTGTGTGTATATATGTATATATATATACACACACACACATGATAGACTATATCTACTGTACATACATCTTTATACATAAGTATGATAGATAGATAGATAGATAGATAGAGGGGGTTTCTGGGGATGGATGGATGGATAGATAGATAGATTTACTGAAATAAAAAGACATTTCTTTCTATCAATCACTGGCTCTCTTCTCTTCAGCATTTTTGCCTTTATCACCAAAACTTTGATAAGCAGAATCCAAACCCCTTACCTGCAATAACAATAATAGAGAAAATATTAAAACAACCCTTCCCACCCCATCTGGGTAGTTTCCTCAAGTACATTTTTATCCACTTCTCTTGGAAATACCTCTATAGCTTTGTCCATCAGAAGATTTCAGAGCCCTTTATAAACTTTAATTAACCCCAACAAACTCCGAGGCTTTTTCCCAGGGTATTGTCAATGTTTTACAGTGCTTTAAACGGCGGCATAAAGAAGTTAGGCAACATGACCCAGGTCCTCACGGGTATTCAGGCATTGTGTGCTAAATACCTTTGTTGATCTGGGCCCATACCTGTGACGTGCACATCATGTTTGCAACAAGGCAGGAATAGATCTCAGACCTGGGTTTTAACTACAAGACTATCCTTCCTCACACCATGTAGCTTTCCAACAATTCTGTTGGGAGATGGACAGATGACAAGATGATTTGTTCCACGGAAGCAGAGCATGTGGAATAAGATGCCTCTGATTTCCTCATTCATTAAAATGACCAAGAGGGATGTGGGGAAAAAATCTTATATCATGGATAATGGAAAAGCTCAGTCAATGCTCATCCGCGGAAGAGGAGAAGCAGAGACGCTGACAAGAGTATAAGGAATCAGATTGCGTCTCTGGAGAGGAAAAAAAGGCTAGCAGTAGACCAAAGGAGTGACTCATGAATAGAGTGTGGGCTAGTGGTTAGAGCAGGGAACTGAAAGTTCTATTTATGGGTTCGGGAAGGAGTGGTATCTAGTGGTTAGAGCAAGAATCCTGGCATCAAGTCTCTTCTTATCCTTACCTCTGACTTGCTGTGTGTCCTTGGGCAACTACCTAGCCATTTTACACCTCTGCAATAATAGTTATTGGATTGTTGTGAAGCCAAATTAATTAAAGTTTGCCACATGCTTTAAGATCTTTGCCCAAGAGGCAATGTGGAAATGCAAATCATTCTTGTTTTTATTACTCATTACTGTAATCGGTTCTTTTTCAAAGAATGGTTTGAATAAAAGGAAAGAGATTCTGTCACCCTGACTCTAGCAGCTTTGACATCTTCTGACAGAGTTGCCCAACATGATCTTTTTCTATCTATTCTAGGTTTTTCACTCAGGTATATTTATAAGGTGCTTCTCTACTTTTGGATCCCTAACGTGACTATAATCCCAAATTCATAAATCCTTGGCTACTCAGTTAAGGCCATTTCTCAGATTTACACTGTTTTCTGGGGACAGAAAAGTAGTGTTCACTTAAAGGACATTATCATCAATAAATAAAACCCCTTTTCCCTGAGCCAGCCATTAAATCTGTCTAGTGATTCACCTTCTAAGTATAAATTAGCTCTTTCCTCTTTCTAGGTTCATTAGATGTGTTGTTAAAATATCCCACCCACTTTCTTCTTTGCTGCTATAATTATTTTTAATTATAGGCCCAGATCCTGCAGCTGGGTCCCCATATAGGAAGTCCCTGCTGATCCAACAAAAGATTGAAGCCATATTTTACAGTCCTATGGGGCTTTTCATATGAAGGTCACAAAACTGTTTTAAAGACATTCACCCCCTAGAAGAAAAAGTAAATTATTATTACACCCCATTTGTAAATGGGTAAATCAAGTCAGAGAGATATGGTTAGCCAGCAGGTTATGAACTAAGACTGGGAGAGGTTGGAGTAGAACCCAGGCGTCCCAGCTCCCACTGTTCTAACTACTAGATTCACTTTTTCCTCTTAATTATTTTGTAGTAGTCCACCTCTAAAAACCACCTCTCTCTCTGCCTGTCACCCCCCAGCCGGGGTATGGGCCACCAACTGGTGCTGGTGTTTCAGTAGCAATTGGTTCCCTTACGGGGTGGAGTTGCTAGCCCCACACCCATGTTAAGCCTACAGCACCTGGTATTCCCAGGAGGTCTCCCATCCAAGTACTAGCTAGGCCCAACCCTGCTTAGCTTCCCAGATCAGATGGGATCGGGCATGTTCAGGGTGGTTTAGCCATAAAAACCACCTCTAGAGACCAAAATTGTGGTCAGTAAAGAGAGCAGTGGTTAAAGGCAGGAGACACAGTAAAAAAATGTTATTTTTTTGAATGACTACTCCTTTTTAATAATCTCACATATAAAAATGAAAATTCCCAGTGTTGCTACATCAGACATCAAAAGCTTCCCTTAGGCTGTCTGAAGGGTCTAAGGGCCCAAATTTCCAAGGTGTCTAAGTGTACAAGGACTTCAAAAACTTGCTAAGCAGGTAAGGTGTCCAGCTCCCATTGATTTCAATGGAAGTAGGAGTGCAATCCATGAAATAAATAAGGTACCTATGAGTTAGGTATCTGAATCCCCAGCTGTGGCACTAAATCCCTTGCTTGGCTGTCACCTAACTTTGTAGACACCTAAATTCACTCAGTGCCTAGCTTTCCTCTTTAAAAAAAAAAACCCTAAATGCTTAAGTGTGAGACCCTGGGATACGCTGGCTGTGTCTCCATTCTTGGGGCCGTGCCACCTGTCTCCCACCTAAGCCTTGGCGGAACTCCGGAACTTGGCATCCAGCTGCCCAAGTCATGTGCAGGGCACAATCCACATGTACAGGACTGGGTCCCATTCAAAAGCCAGCTGGAGGAGGAGGTAGTGGTGCTCACTTTATAACATTTAACCCATGTGGGAGACCCAGGTTTATTTCCCCCATGTGTCAACAGGAAGAAAGGATTTGACTAGGGGGTGTCCCACCTCTCAGGAGTGGGGTCTTACCACTCATCTATGGGATTGTCTGATGTGGGACTGACTCCTTCACTGTCTCCTGCTGAAGCTGTTCCACTGTGGATAAGTAACAAGGGATTGGAGTAGGAGGATGGGTCCTCTCCCCCCTGGGGCTGTGCACACACCCCACCCATCAGCTAGCTTGGGGGGCTCCCTGCCTCGCATGCTGGCTTCTGTGAATCACATTCTGAGGCACCTGTCTCTCCCTGTGCATTGTTAGTAGGGAATCTAGATGCCTAACCTGGCTTTATGGATCAGTGTTGTTCCTGTGATTTTCTAGGCACTTAAAATTTAGGTGTTATGGCAGTCAGCATTGCAATGCCTAAGTGCCTTCATGGATCCTACCCTACCTGGCAAACCTGCTTAGCCACTTTTGAAATTCCCAGTAGTTTCCTATTTGCCTATTTAGATTCCTAAATACCTTTGAAAATCTGGCCTCAAGTGCAAATTAGGGTTGATCTTTCCTTTCTCTACTGGCATGGTTACAGCAGGGCCACTGTGTGTGATGCTAAAGGGGTTAAAGATCTTGTGCAATATAATTCTAGCTGATAATCTCAGCAGCAGGGAGCTATCTAGGTGCATTAATTGAGGTTAATAGGTCCAGGTGAAACAGCTGAATAATGTTAGCAACTAAGGAACCTGATGAGGTCAGCTGATGATCCAAATATAAATAGGGAGGGGGGAGGTTCTACTCTCTGTTGCCATTTGGGGGGGGGGGGGGGGAGAGAGTAAGAGGGGGAAAGAGATGAGCTTGTTTACTTGATTGAATCCAAGTAAAAGAACTGGAAGGGAGGCAAAGAGCCCCCAGAGATAGAGAAGGTCCAAACAATTTGCCAAACTAAGCTGGTATGAGGCTAGCAAAACCATTCAGGCAGGGACTTTATTTAAAAAATCCCTGATCTTGCAAACACTTAGACATATGTTTAAGAATGAAAATAGTCCCATTGACTTTGTTGGTACCACTGTGTTCTTAAAGTTAAATAGGTGCTAGGCTTGGCTTTAGGCTTAGACTAAAGAAATCTGCAGCAATCTATATACAACACTATGGTTGCAGACCCGCAATACAGTGCCTTTCCCCACCCTTTATAAGGCTTTGGAGGAAGGAGTGGATGTATTTATAGGCAGCCATTTTCTTACTCAGTGATTTTAATGTGTGGAGTAGGTGCCCACAGCACAGAAGAGACACCTCTAATTATATTTTAGAAGCTTGAGGTGAAAATAGTAATGTGCACCTGTTCCCTAGTAGAAGCAAATCAGGGCTTCTACTGTTGCCTCCCACTATGGCAACTCATTGGGATAAATTGCACTAGCTTGTCCAAGCTCCATTTTATACCAGTGTCGCACATCTAGACTGGGGGTTTCACTGCCATAGCTTTACAGGTGCAGGACAAAATAAGAATAATAAAAAAACAACCCACAGTGTAGACAGAGTTTAACGGTTCACAGAATTTGGGTCAGGGAGGAAAATCTGATCTAAAGCAAGTGCAGAGAAACCAATAAATATCTTTCTTTAACATCATCATAATCTGAGGAACTAGCAAAAAAAAGAAGGGACCAATTTAAAATACCTGTTTATGTATGTTATGAAGCAGCAAAACTGGTTTTTAAAAAAGACAGTTAAAAGCTGGACTTTTCTGTACAATATTTATCAGTTGCTGATGGACCTCCAGCCACCTTACTGATCCTGATTCTCCATCATCCTAAACTTTGCAGCTATAAATAAAATACATCTCATTTCACATCCCTAACCTTGCAAAAGTTGGACGTTTGTCATGATTTTGAGGCAGGAGTCCCAAGTTCCTCAAAAATTAAGTGAACATTGAACATTGCAGCTATATGATCCGAGTCTGGAGGTTGTAACAAAGCCTGAACCAGTCATGTGTCTTGTGGTTTTGGATTTCATCATAAACATTTCAGAAAGCTCCCTCTGAGCCCACCGTGTCTTCCACACATTACCTGTCCCCAGGGGTATACAACTGAAGAGCTTTTAGTGAGCCAGACCCCCATGGGGGTCAATGTTATTTACACCCACAGGAATGAGTATTTATTAGGGTCATCTTGAGTGCCACGGACTCCTAGTCTTTCCCATGGAAACTTTTAGGTTTTCCAGTAATGCTGTAATTATCCCCCTGTCATATCACAAAGTGAACAGGTTGGCAAACCTAGGTACTGAACTAAATAATCTGTGGCATAATCTAAATATATAACAGTAATTAAGTCTGACAACTTAATATGCTATTGAAATTCAAATGTACAGTAGTAATCTACAATTAAGTAATCTTTTGTAATAGCACCCTGCCAGTTTGTAAGATTTCAGGTACAGTGCTGTGTACTGTTTGCTAGCAAAAATATTGACATAAGGAAAATGTATCCAGGCAATGATCTGACATACATTTAAATCAGCTACTACAGTACATGGAAAGGTAGAAAAGGGCAATAATTCATTTTCAGGCATTTAGCTGATGTCACCAGCAGATGTTCAGAAATGCCAGTGCATGCCCAGGAGGTACTTTTTGTGCTGCTTCTGTGCCCCACATTTCAAATGTTTTTGGGCAGTTCTGTCACCTGAATTTAGGAATTGTCAGAACAGATTAGACCAGTGGCCCATCTAAGACCATATCAGTGTCTAGACAGAGAGGAGGGTCAATGCATATTACTTCCAGACCCAGATAATTCTTCTGTTTTCCCTGTTTGTTCAGCCACTTTATATAGGATTGTAAGAGAGATGATCCACTATCCAATATGCTGTCTCTGACTGAGACGAGACCCTGCTTTTAGTCAGAGTCCTGAGTGCAGTTTGGATTCTGCCGTCTTTACATTGAATAATGCCTTACTCAGGGGAAGGGGGGAGGAGTTACTCCTTTGAACCAAACTCTGTGCTTGTTTGAGACTGTCAAGTCCGTATTCTTTTTTAAATGACTATTAATTGGAGTAGTCCAATTAATAGTCACCTACTCAGATATTACCGTGATGGGCACTAATATAAGCACTTAGCTGTTGATTGATAGAATATAAGTAAAGGAGACTGAATCAGATCCTATCCAAACAAGAGAAGGGGAAAGTGGACAACCTACCACACTCTCTGAAAACTATCTTTAAATAAAATGGGCCTGGTTTTCCTCTCACTTCCCCTGACGTAAATCAGAAATAACTCATTGAAGGCACTCAGCTAGTGTAAAGTAAGAGGAGAATCAGGACTAATGTTTTCTAGGAGGCCTTCACATGTCTCTCCTAAACCACTGGCTTATTCTTGAGTTCCAAAATGCAGGCCATTTTGCTTTCCCCTTCACTTTTGCTGTATGTCCTATCCCATTTCTTTACAGCCTCCTTCAAAGGAGAGAAAAATAAACCCTTGGAGTGCAAATTGGCTTACTATGAGCTTTATGCCTAACAACACTATTACCAGCCCCGCTGCTCCACAGAGGGTAATTATATTTTAGTTATGATGTCAATAAGCGGCTCCCAGGAGAGCTTTTCTTTTTTAATCCTTTGAAAATCTGAGTGAATAAAATGCAGCTCAGAAAAGCAAACCAAGGCAAGAAACTTTCTATTTATAGGAAGTGCTTTGGGATTTTTTACATGACAATGACAATTTTTAGGCTCAGGTAAGTGCCTTTCTGCACGTGTCAGTCTCTGAGCCATTGTCTTCCTTCCTTTACCTCTCCATGTTGTTGTTGTTGACTGTTTCTGCAGAGGCAGTTGACAGAGAGAGAACACTGGAGAATGATTCAGAGCCAAGTTATAAAAGGATCCCCGTCATCACAGAGCTGAGTAAGTTATTCTTTGGGAACAAATTTCACAGACGCGATATGCATACTGCATTATTTATTTACCCCAGGCCCCCTTTAAAATTCACAGACAGAAAACAACAAGCACTGCATGTCCAAGGAGCATTAAAAGGGTTGACTTCAATGTTAACTTGGCGGCTTTGAAGGAGTCAGGGGGAAAAACCCAATAACAAAGTGTTACAAAATCCCCAGGGTGTAGTGAGTCTATTTAGGAGAGAAAGGATACCCTTGTGGCTATGCAACTGACCAATACCTCAGGAGATCTGGTTCCGTACCTGGTTCTGCTGCAGACTCACTCTGGGACCTCGGCAAGTCCCTTAATCTCTCTGTGCCTCAGTTCCCCGTCTATAAAATGAGGGCTAGTAACACTTCCTTCTTTCATCTCATTTGTACTATACTATCACCGAGAGGCCTCAGCCCACTCTCCAGAAAGACAACCCCTGTACCAAAGACCATGCAATCTAAGTACCACTTGTCTTTCAGGGGTGTGCTGTGAAGATAATCAGAATGACGGTGAGGGATTCAGACATTACTGTGATGGGGTCCATTTTAGTCTGCAGACAGCTCGAGAGCTCAGTGCATTTTAGTATCAGACCCAGTGCATACGTCTGTCCTTCACATCCCATATTGTTCAGCCACTCTGGATTTCATTTATAACAGAGACAACCCACAATGCTTTTTCATGCTACTCTTGGCTGTTTCATCTTCATCCCCTGGTGATTACGTACTAAATCCATTAATAGAAACATGTGCAATGATTAACTGATTACTGGTAACATAACAGGCAGTGTGACACCAGAGGTATGGCTGGGCTGGTAGTCTCCAGGGATGTGGCTGTTTCGTTCCATTTAGAGCGCTGACACAAGGCAGTACTCATTAAATTAGCATAGTGTGTCGCTAGGCGTTCTGACTGGACCCCGACTCCCTCAGCCACTGTTTTGTTTGGCATGATCCTTATAAGTGCCATATGCACTGAACAACTCAGTGACAGTTCTGTCAATTCTACAACCACCCTCCATTCGTAACGGAGCCAGGACCAATGACCTGCCCTTCCCTCTTGTTCACCTTTAACCATCTCTCAAGATCAGCACAGCATCGTTTATAGTAACCCTTTCAAAGCTTGATCCCCCGAGGCGGCAGTAGGAATGGTTGAGATGCTTTGAATAGGAGGTTCACTTATTTGTCTGAGGTTTGACAATGGACTAGGTGATCTCCTCAGGTCCCTTCCAACCCTGCTGTTCTATGATTCAATCCTCTGTATTTATGTATTGTTTCCCCTATTCCCATGATCCTCTGTGCTTCCCAGTTCCAAATGGGGCAGGACGTAGAGTACTGAAAGGGTCCAAGGATGGCTGTGGTGATGCAGCCTGTGACCTGGCAGTCATTACACTTGGAGTAACTGTTAATGAAGAATCCAGAGACACATTAGAAAAAAAACAAAATTTCTATGAGGTGACTGAGCCAACTGAAACTGCCCCAGTTGGAGAGAGTATTCAAGGAGGGGAACTAGCCACCTCCCATCAGGCTGATCTATAGTACATTGAAGTCAATAGAATGTCTCCCTGGGGGATTTCATTCATCCCAGAGAACTGACTGGCAGAGTTTGGATTTCCAATGCAACAAACTTCTGATTTGCTCCGCTACTCCCTCGAACGCAGGGTGAATGGACATCCCTCTGGAGTTACAGCAGCTAGATACCCCTGGCACAAGAGGCCAATAAGTGAGACAAAAAAACATAGAAACAATAACAACCCTCCTAAATGGGAAAGAATGGGGGGAGGGAAACAAATCAGGTTATTTCAATCGATGTCCATGGTTTTTATACACAGATTCATAAGGGCCCATCAATGGAGCAGTGCTGATTTATACCAGTTGAAGGTCTGACCCCCAAAATCTAGGTTTGGTTAAATTTCTGTGTACAGAATACACTGCTGAATGATAACGGCAGTGTCACTGGGTATCAGAAGTCTTTCAACAGCAATGTGAAACCGGACAATTTTAGTCACCTGCTTTAAGTTTCTGTTCAAATGCCTCCTAGCTCTGCAGGGCACAAAATACATTAATCAGTAATCACAGAAAGGTTACTTGTTAAGGTTTTATTTTTAATGGAAGAAATGGGTTCTTGGTCTTAATTCCTTTGCTCATTCTGTCCCACTCCAGCTGTGTTGCTGTCATTCATCAACATTCTCACCAGCATCGCTGGAATACGAGCATTATACCTATTACATTCAGCATCACAGCGGGTGCCTTCTGCCTGGATGGATTTACACAATCTATTAAAAATAGAAAATAAAGTTAAAGCAATGCCATTTTTTATTATGAGGATTTTTTCAAGAACTATCTGTTGGCTCTTAAATGTTGGCAAGATTGAGAGACTGCCTGATATCCACAATGTCCCATAACATAAGAACTGGTGGTGGGAGGAGGGTGTCAAAAAATTAACGAAACAAATTTAAACAGCTTTTATTTCTTTTTTATGATTGTATAATTAACCAGTGGAACTCACTGCTACAGGATACTGAGGCATTGTGGGTAAAAATTTCCAAAACATTTAAGTGACTGGGAAGCCAAAGTCCCATTTTAAAAAGTGACTTGGGAACTTAGGAACCGAAGTCTTAAATCATTGTTGAAAATGTATCATTAGTTCCTAAGTCATTTGGGTGCTTTGAAAACATTTACGCCATGTCACTAAGGTCTGGGTTCTTGCTGTGATAAGTTTTTGCCCCAGTGCACAACTGGTCATGTACACCAAACACCTTTTTTCCCCGTCTTCCTTGAAAGCAATAGGTCTTGGCTAGTGCAGGAGACAGGATAATGGGATAGGCTAGATGAATCATTGTTTTGTTCTCATTCTATATGGTAACTACAGTGCTTTTTAGATCTTTAGTGTTCCTTCTTTGATTGATCGATTGATTTGATTGATTCTACAGATGCTACATCGAATGTCCAGTTCATTGATCACCACATTAGCAATGACTCTCAGATCCCAGAAGAGGAGCTGTATCTCACCGGCACCTTTTCCAGTGGAGCTATCTTCTCAGATAGCTTTTTGGATTCTCTCTTGTCCACTGTAAGTACATCACTGACTACTGTAATTGGTTGCGTCATAAACAACCACTGGGACACCTGATCAAGGTACATAGCAATTGCCACAAGGGATAAATCTACTAAGTCTCCCATCCTGTCTCCAAAAACATCCAATATCACCTGCTTCAGAGCAAGGTGCAAGAAACCCTGCAGTAGGCAGTGATGGGATTAGTTAATGTGTTAATGCAGGAGGGTTTATAGCTCTTCCAAAACTCTTGTATATTTTTAATTCTTTAAATGTTATGGCTCTAGATATTCCTGTTATCCAGAGAAATGTTTAGTCCTTTTTTTGAATCCTGCTCTTGGTCTCAATGATATCTTGTGGCAGTGAGTTCCACAGGGTCATGGCAATCTGGAGAACCATCAGTTCCAAGAGACATCTCATTCTCCATTGCCAGCATTTTCATTCTCTACGCCAAGGGTTCTCAAATGTCATTTCACTGCCACCCCCTACTGACAACAAAAATGACCACATGACCCCAGGAGGAGGGACCGAAGCCCAAGCCCCACTGACCTGGGTGGAGGCGAGCAGGCCCAAAGCCTGAGCCCAACCACCCCAGACGGGGAGGGCCAAATCCAAATCCCAAGGGCTTCAGTCCCAGGTGGGGGACCTGTAATCTGATCCCCGCCACCCAGGGCTGACTTCGGCTTCTGCCCCAGGCAGTGGTGTTCAAGCTTTGCTTCCCTCCAGGCCCCAGCAAGTAGGGTGACCAGTAGGGTGAAAAATCAGGACCAAGGGTGGGGGTAATAGGAGCCTGTATAAGAAAAAGCCCCAAATATCAGGATTGTCCCTATAAAATTGGGACATCTGGTCACCCTACCAGCAAGGCTAATGCCAGCCTTGGTGACCCCATTAAAACAAATTGTCCTGACCCACATTTTGGGAACTGCTGCTCTATGCTATATAAATAAGAGTTAGCTGGAGTTATTTTACAGTGTTTTCATTAGAGGCTTTTTTAAAAAAAGAATCCTTACTTGCTGTAAAAGATATTTAGGATGAGTCTAACTTTTAATTTAGCATGATTTAGATCAGGAGCAAGCTGTTCCTATGAAGGAAAATGTATTCGTTCAATACCATTGACACCAATTGGACCCTTTGTCGGAAATCACAATAGTAGTGCCAAAAACTGAATGGCCCATTAAGACTCAAACTTCTTGCTCATCCATGGGAGGGAAGGACAGGGGGAGTGATAGAAGGAACCTCCAGGTCCGGCTTGAGGTGTATCGGTGAGCTGAAGTGTGGGGGGACATTTGCATGAGCACTACCCTGCTATAACTGATGTGGGGATAAACACAACACTTCATTCTCCAGGGATATCCATCTGGCACCAGCAGGGAAATTCAATTGGGCTGGATTGCAAAGTGACATCAATAGGAGTAGTTCTGTTGACTTCAGTGGGCTACGTATCATGCCAGTGGTATGTTTTCTACAAAGAGATTTAGGCGTACAACTAATTCTACATGTGTTGCCACAGTCTTAGACCTTATGTGGTCCAGATGTCTGCAAGCCCCATCAGATTAGGACCCTTGCAAAAGAGGGAAAGTTTTGAACCTGCAGAAATGGTTGATAATGGCTCTGTATAACATTTGTATCTTTAACATGTTTAACATGGTGCAGGGGATTGAAAATGTAAGGAGAGCAGAGAGGACATGACAGTTCCCCACCCCTATAACATACTCCTGTCAGATTGCTGACAGAAGTGAGTGATACTGATGGTAGTGACACGGATGATGGAAAGTGTGGGGCAGTTAAGCCAACATTTTGTCAGCAAGACAGCAGCTCAATTTATAATAAGCCTGCATCTCCCAAACTGATTGCCCTTCTTTCTTAACTGTGCCACATCCCATCTCATCCCCCACAATCTTCGGTGCTGCGGTCAAGTTACATGTGACTTGCTTTGGATTCAGGTGTAACAAGATACTGCTTGGGCGGCAGTTTTAAAGAAATTGAATAAATACACAGCAAACCTCTTGAAGGGATAAGCAGTCTGAAAAAAAAAAGTGTCAAGTCCAGTTATGCTTCCCTGAGAAGGTTCCAGTGTTAGGGAAAGTATTATATTTCTGCTAGTCACTGATATGTCAGTCAGCCTGGCTGTAATTAAGAATTGCTGGTGTCAAATGTAAAAGTAACTTGAGATCTAGCATGACCTGTCTTAAAGGATAAAATTTCACTCAGGCTTCAGATCCCAAGTCAGTCCAGGAATGATCAACTCTCAGGTCTAATTTTTCATCCGGAGAACGTCTTTGGTCAGATTTAGCAGGTCATTAAATATAGGGAGTAGGAAAAGAGACATGATATTGTTTAGTCAGGCAGAAGGTTGGGGAAAGCAAAGCAAACGAATGAGAATAAAACGTAGAGGAAAGCATTCCATCGTTAACTATCAGCTCTGCTTTCCCATCATTGTGAAGATCTGCTGAAAGTTCCTGGGTTTTTGAGACTGGCTAAGAGGCAGCGTGTTGTTCTCCTGTAATTGGAAAGGACGGTGCTAGAGAGGCCAGTGTGGAGGAAAAGCAATGACAGTAGATTCCGTCAAGGGAAGCATGACCCCCTTGGAAGTCCGAAGTAGAATTGGCTCTTGCGCTAACTTGGTACTTGATGGCTAGCGGGACAGAAAGGAGCTGTACGAGAAGAGAGAAGGGAGGGTTTTGTGGTTAAGGCAGTGAAAAGAGTCCAATTAATGGCTCTGCCACAGGTTTCCTGAATGATGTGGGGAAACCCAGGTTTGCAAATGCTCAGCACCTACAATTGGTCTGGCTTTTCCATACTGCTCAGCACCCACCATGGAGTTGATGGGACTAACTGGGTAAGTGCTCAATAATGTGAGAAGGTTCACAGGCTGTCCTGTCCTATGCAGTAGCATTCCAAGGGCCTCCACGCTCTTCAGGCTGTAACCAAATAACAGATGGGAAGTCAGTAGTGTCTCCCCCTTTCATTGCAAGAACTTGGCTCCTTTACAGCAAGCTTGGAAATCCATTTTAAGCACACTGAAACTTGCCTGTGTGCATATACTCTTACACATCTCTTTACTTGTTCTGCCCCTTTCAAATTTCTATAGTATAACTGAGCAAAAGAAGTACAGAATGAGGGTGACATGCAAATCCTATTAATTCACCCAACTATGGAAATACAATTCTTTTGATGTCAAAAACTACAGCAACAATATGTTAAATAGCTCAGCGCTCTTCAGTTAGATATGTAAAATGCAGATTCCTCTGGAGCAGTATCACTTCAGAATAACCCTGGACTACAGCTCCTCACTTTAAAAGGCTGATAATTACTCTAACAGTATTACAGCCTTTTGCTCAACAACGTGTTCATATGCTCTTAAGCGGATTTGAGTTTAGCTTGGATTTAATAATACTATTCCTTCTCCACCGCTTGTTTAGTTTTTCTCCTGAGAATGCGCGTGACAGATTCCATAAGATTGCTACATGTGGGAAATGAGTTTTTGAGAAAGAGTAGAAATTAAATTATTTGATGCATTGAGATTATGGACAGAGGGAATCAGTTCAAATAAACATAAGAAAAATGCAATTTTTTTTGCCCTCAATTTGAATTTTGAACTACACACTTTTTTTTTCAGGTTTGCAAAAGCTCAGTTGTTGTTTTCCCCCTACCTCTGTTCTTCTAATGTTTCAGGGTTTGCTTTACAGTTTATCCAGAGAGACTCCTTCTCTAGCTTAAATGGCTGGCACTGATTCTCCTTCTGAAGTTACTTACATCGTGAAGAGTGTGTTTCAGAAAGTATCTTTCTGAGTTGGTAGCATTTTTTGCCCACTATTATCGGTATAAATGAATTCACAAAGTGTTGGACAATAGAGGATCAGGTCCACTGTGTCTGGCAGAGTTTGGACTATACATGTATTGAGTATTCTATTTTGTCACCCTGGGGGGGATAGTTTGAAAGCTTTGTGTTAGTTCTCTCTTCACCAGCCTTTTTCCAAAACAGAGGGCCCATGAAGCTAACGCGCCCTGCATAACTTTAAAAAATATAGTCACAGAATTAGGGTGCTGGAATCAGAAGACCATGGCTTTCTTTCCATCACTATCACTGACCTCTGTTTGAACTTGGGAGAGTCTTTTCAATATGTGTTGCCTCTGTTTCCCATTACACCCATTGCCTGGCTTGTCTATTTCGACTGTAATCAGGGAGAAATGGAAATTTGTCAACTAAATATTTTTTCCATTGGAAAATACAGATTCATCAAAACCAAAACTTTTCTCAGAAAAGGGTTGGTTTCAGTGGATTTCCTGTTTTGAAAAACTTTTGAAAATAGAAGTTTTCAAAATTGCCGAAATGTCCCCTTTTTGACATTTTCTAAGTGAAGAGTTCCATTTTTGACTCCACACAACTTTTTGTTTAGAAATGCAAGATAAGTTATTGCAAAAAGTTATTGATCGTAAGCTCATTTAAGAAAATAAAAAGCTCAATATCAAAATGAAACATTTCTGTTGACCCAATTCAATTTCATACCCTCCTCACCCAGATTTCTGGTTCATTAAGATGAGATTTTTTTCATTTTTTGTCTTGATTCAGGACAGGAATTCTTTTTCATTTTAATCTAGCTTTGGAGCTCAGGGGGTGACATAGTGGGGAGAAGTCCTATTTTCTGACCAGGTCTAGTCGAAACACCAGAGCACACACTGTGTATAATCCTGAACCAGCAGGGATTACTGTACTAGGAGTGACCCATAGGTCATTTCCATTTTAAAGTGATAGGGTGATCGCTTGTGTCAGCCTGATATAAACCGGAGGTTTTTCTGTCTGCTGTGACCTTCCTTTCCAGACCTACAGTAACCACCATGTCTTGGCTCTGCTCCAGACTCTGGTGACGGGTGGGACAAGCCCTGAACTGGAGGAACAGCTGGCAGAGAAGAATATGCTGGATGGCAATTTCAGCAGCATGGGATATATGGCTCCCAGAGCTAGGTGCAAACTTGCACTTATGCCACTGTCCAAGGGACTGTTAACAGCTTCTCGGGTGAGTTATAGCACAGTCTTGGTAGTGTTGCCCTTTGTGGGGTTGGTTCTGATCTCACACTTGTGTAAATTAGAAGTAACTCCCCTGAAGCACCAAGCACTATGGGGTTCTGGTCCATGACTGGGGGACGGTGCTACAGAAATACCAATAATAAATAATAATAAATCAGTTAATTGACTGATCTCACCAGAGGGCTGAACGACCATTCCAGCTAAGAGTACTTTTTGTTCTCTCACTGCAGGATTCTTTTGGAGACATTTACTGCAAAGCATTAGACTTGTTTGGAATCCTTTGCTTTGGACTCTACCGTCTGACAGAAAAGCCCAATCCACATGGGAATAGGGGAGTGCATTTTATTTGAAACTATGTTTTATACAGTATTTACTTGAGTTTGATCTGGGCAAGAAAGATCCAAATAATCTCTGTTTCATCTATCATAATCATAATGCAGCAATTATTTTAGATGGTGGGCGAGGAGATACAATCAATTTTGGAGTGCTCATGAAAACAAAGGAGTCACAGCATTCGCTAATTACTTGTGTAGTGCAGGCAGATGAAGCCTTCACATGGCTCTAACAAGACACCTCGGTCTTGATTTGCAGCTCAGATGCTAACCTTAATCTTAAACTAGAGCAGCCTCATCTATTCCAGTGCTGTGCTTCCAGGATATCACAATCCTGGTTCCCTTCCCCAATCTGAATCATGATACACACCCTTGTTATGGCTCTGGGCATTCCAGTTATTAATTAACCTCACTTAAAAATGTACATCTTATTCCTGGGTATAAGTGAGGGCAGAAGAAATCCCTCTGAATGGTACTATATAGTATGCATCTTCTAATTCAGGGGTTCGTAACCTTTGGTACGTGGCCCATCAGGGTAGTCCACTGGTGGGCCACGAGACGTTTTGTTTACATTGACCGTCCACAGGCATGGCCCCATGCAGCTCCCCGTGGTTTGCCATTCCTGGCCTACAGGAGCTGCGGGAAGCAGCGGGCCACAGGGACTTGCTGGCTGCTGGTTCCCACAGCTTCCATAAGCCAGGAATGGCGAACCATGACCACTGGGAGCTGCGGGGGGCCGTGCCTGCGGATGGTCAATGTAAACAAAATGTGTCATGGCCCACCAGCGGATTACCCTGATGGACTGCGTGCCAAAGGGTTGCCGACCTCTGTTCTAATTATTTTAAAGGATTTTTCAAGTGCAGTTCGACGTTGCAAAAAGATGCTATTCCCTAGCTATCCTGAGCAAAGGTCAAAGGAGCCCACAGAGTTGTTGGATTCACATGTTCTGGTGCTTTTCCAGGTATGCAATTGCTCGGCCCCCCAGTGATTTCAAGATGTTACCTACGGATATGCTGTTTTGCGTTGTCCCATTCAGCACTGCAGAAACTAGTGACCCCGCCGTTTTTGAGGAGGATCTTTCAGCAAGGAGGCATCAGACCCATATGGACAGCCCCATAAATCAGAATGAAGTGAGATTGTGATGTGTTCTTTGGAAATAAAAAAGAATGTATTGGTTACTAAGACCCTACAAGGAGCTTTCTTGGTCATTTTTTCCTAGAGATGTAGCAGGCAGTTTGAAATGCTTAAACAGTGACGTGAGCACTGTGTAGCCACTCGGGCTGGGATTTTCAAAAGTGCCTGCACAAGTTAACCTTTGACCCCTGACCTGAACTCAGATGATCAGGTAAATAATCATTTGTATCTCAGCAAGCATCTTACATCTTTCTAAATTAACACCAATGAAACTAAAGTTCTCGTGAAAAGTAGGAGTAACCAAACAAATGTAAGGATTATTTTCAAATAGGCTTTGCAGTAGACCTGGGGCACGATACTTAGCTTGGGGCTTAGTAGTCGTAACTGTTAGCATGAGACCACATGAGGCCTAATGTGAGTTAGCATATGTAAGTAAGTTTGGGTTAGAAGATTTAGCAATATGTATCCTGTGATAGACTGTTAGGCAGCAAAGGCTGTATTTAGCCAGACTTCCTTGATGTCATTGAACAGAGAACCATCTACCTGAGAAAATCCTTACAACAATAGTGGAAATACCCAAAATAGATGGCCCAAGACTTATATGATCTCAGAAGTAGGTGGGTGTAAGGAATAGGTGCGTAAAGGGATATTGAACCTGAGCCTTGCAAAAATTCAGGATGGCAGGATGGTGTCAACCTTAGTGCTTTTCTCTCCTTAAGGGGAACCCACAGCCCCATGGATTCATGAGTCTACAAGATGTGGAGTCTGCTGCTGTTCATGTTTTTCTAATTCTGTGATTTTGCTAATGATCATGGTATTAATAAAAATTAATTAAATTTCTATGTGTCTCACCAATCCTCTTCTTCCCAATTCAGTGGTTCTCAACTGTGGTCCACTGCTGGCCTGGTTTGTTTACCTGCCACCTCCGCAGATTCGGCCAATCACGGCTCCCACTGTCCGCGGTTCGCCACTCCAGGCCAATGGGGGCTGCCGGAAGCGGCGAGGGCAGATGGATGTGCTGTTTGCTTTTGATTTGCTTTTTGGGTGAGATGGATTTTGAAAATTAAATTGTTATTGACATTTCAAGATGTTGACTAGCTCAAATGCTAACACCACACCCGGGGAGAGGAGGCGCATGATGATATCTTTTCTCTAATAGGAGAGCATAAGAACATAATAGAGAGAAGATACCTGAATCTCTGCTGAGCAATGCATGGAACAGGCATAATTAACTACTCTTGGGAGATTAGTGTCTCTTTACCATGTTGAGGGAGAAAGGACTTCACAGTTAACTGAAGATATTGCTATGAAATATAAAAACTCAAAAGGAACCTGTGGCATAAATTAGGCTCTGTCCTTACATTACAAAGTCAGCCGAGGGAAGGAGAAAGGGTGTTGTTTTTTTTCCCCCTCTTCCCTTAACGCTAATTGGGTTTGAAAGACTGCAGCTTGAGTCCAGCTACCGCATGCCGAGAAAAAAGGAACCCGAACAGCTGAAGCAGAGTTCAGACTAAACTAACTGCAAGCTCTCCAGGGACATCACAAGGTAAACCTGATAGTCTCTGTCATTTACAATCATTATCAGGCAGCCGACTCTCTGTAATTTTACTAGGGAGCCAATTAATGGATCCCTGAAGCTCAGGAAGAAAGTCTTAGTCCTTTTTCTACTTTAAAGGGGGGGGGAGGGTTGAATTAAATAAAGGAGCATGCTAGCTCTCTCTGGCCTATGCAATGGACACACCCAAGCTTACACTGTTATTGAGAGGAAGGCTAAGGAACTGAACTGAACAAGATATATTAGGATTGGAAAAAGTACAGAGAAGGGCAACAAAAATGATTATAGAGGGATGGAACAGCTTCCATGTGAAGCGAGAGATTAAACAAATTCAGTGAAAAATCCCTCTCAGACGGAGAGATGGGTAAGAAAAACAGCTGTACGCATGCATACACAAATCCCATGAGATTGCACTAATTACTGTGTAAGTGGCAGACTCTGAGGTGGAGTCTCACCTGCGGCAGGTGAGAATAAGGTGCTGACAGAAATTAAATGTAAAAGGTTATTTGAAAAGGTACATGACTGTAACAGATCTAATCTCTGGGAGGGGGGATGGAGATTAACAGGCAAACCTAGATGATCTGTCCTTCAGTGATTACAGCTCAGTGATTCCACAACACACACTGTTGTGGAATCACTGATCTGGCATACAACACGATCCATTGTCTACAGCCAAGCACTGAGGTACAATCGTATTTGCTCCAACCCCTCAGACAGAGACCAACACCTACAAGATCTTCACCAAGCTTTCTCAAAACAACAATACCCGCACAAGGAAATAAGGACACAGATCAACAGAGCCAGACGTGTACCCAGAAGCCTGCTGCTGCAAGACAAGCCCAAGAAAGAAAACAACAGAACACCACTGGCCATCACCTACAGTCCTCAGTTAAAACCTATCCAACGCATCATCAGTGACCTACAACCCATCCTGGACAATAATCCCTCACTTTGAAAGGCCTTGGGAGGCAGGCCAGTCCTGGCCCACAGACAACACGCCAACCTTAAGCAGATTCTCACCAGCAACAGCACACCGCACCATAATAACTCCAACTCAGGAACCAATCCATGCAACAAACCTCAATGCCAGCTCTGTCCACATATCTACACCAGCAACACCATCACAGGACCTAACCAGATCAGCCACACCATCACTGGTTCATTCACCTGAACATCTACCAATGTAATATATGCCATTATATGCCACCAATGTCCCTCTGCTATGTACATCGGCCAAACTGGCCAGTCCCTACGAAAAAGGATAAATGGACACAAATCAGATATCAGGAATGGCAATATACAAAAACCTGTAGGAGAACACTTCAACCTGCCTGGACACACAATTACAGATTGAAAAGTCACCATATTGCAGCAAAAAAACTTCAAGACCAAACTGCAAAGAGAAACTGCAGAGCTGCAATTCATTTGCAAATTTGATACAATCAATCTGGGATTGAACAAAGATTTTGAATGGCTTGCTAATTACAAAAGCAGCTTCTCCTCTCTCAAAGTTCACACCTCCAGTTCAGTTGCTAGGAATACCTCACCCTCCCTGATTTGAGATAACTAGCTGGTTCAGCCTGATTGGACTAACCTTGTTATCTCCCACCTGGTTCTTGCCTACTTATTTATATCTGCCCCTGAACACTTCCACTGCATGCATCCGGCAAAATGGGTATTAACCCACAAAAGCTTATGCTTTAATACTTTAGTTAGTCTTTGAGGTGCCACAGGACTATTTGTTACTTCTAACACACACTGGAAATTTCCATCACTGCATTCAGCCAAGCTGGTTGCTGCAACTTGCGTCACTTGGCGGGGGCTTTTTCACACCTCTGAGCAATGAAAGTTATATCAATTTAAGCAGTAGAGTAGGCCTGCTTCAACTCTAAGGCAGAGAAGACATAGGGAGTGGACTGAACAGTCTTGAGAGAGCCCACAAAACAACTTTGATTGGGGAGCATTCTTGAGCAGGACTTTGCATTGTCTTTGTAAGTCAAACCCTAGGAAGGGGAAGGAGAGGCAGTAAATTCTGACTACATGGAGCCTGTGGACTCCTCAAACACAAATCTCGCTTCTAACCACCTACACCATTGTTTGTCTGGATCCATTTTCAGTCTTAGCAGCAGATTCCTCACCAACTCCAGACACATATGAGGAGTGGACGTACCATTGTTTTTTCATTCATTATTGTTCTATTGCTTAAAAAGAAAAAAAAGCCATTCACACAGGTAACTTATTTGCTTCTCTAACAGGCTCCTGCACATTGAGAAGAGATTTTAACCAAGAGAAATCTGAAGAACATCAAAGTCTGCTCATTCAGAGGTTCCCCACGTTCAGCCCCTCTCAAGACATGTGAGAAATCTAGATTTTTTTCTTGCCCGCAGAATTGCAACCTTCCCTTTGTCCCAGATCATCAGCCTTCCCTAGGATGGATGCATAAACATCGGAGGGGCTTTTTCATTAGTGCACTATCTATTGTTCTCACAGCTCTGTTTTATCCAGCTGCAAGACACATTAAACATTCCTGGCCCAATTTACCATGGGGTTATATTACATGGTGCAAAACTGGAATAACCCCAGGGTGAATCAGCCCCTTTTTTCTAGCTAAAAGAGAAGCCTGAAGCAATTTTTTTGTTTATTTGTTTGATGATGTACTTTGCCTCCAAGTGCTTCTTAGGTGTGTGGGACTGTCAGTCACATTCCAGGGACTGTCAATCATCAGCATGGCTGATGACAGGTGACAGATGCCCTATTTTCATACCTTCATAAGATTTTTGGAAGATAAAGAGGTGATATGGGAAGTGGAGAAGGAATAAAGCCATCTCAAGTGTGGGAGCTTTCCCTCTGGTGTATTTCCACCCGCCTTACCTGACAGCCTCTACTTCTTATCCTTGGTAGGGTTCTTTTTCAGGAGGGGGGGACCGGGTGGTTTTCCCATTGCTGACACCAGCTTGTTGTTTGCTTGTCACCTATGTGCAAATGTGTATTTGCTTTGCAGGAGAGAAAGGGTGGGGGGATTCTAAGAAAGGTAAAAGCGTTAATGGGTCAAGGCCTCCTTTGCATAAGTCTATTATCACCCGGAAGATTCTGCAATAATCATGTTAGGCATGTGCTGTGGAGCATCAAAGTGACTTGTCTTACCTTACTTTTGATGTTAGACAGGTTTAAATGCTTTGTACGGATGAGGCGTCTCAGACAACTGATCAAGACGCCATGGTGTGCTCAAGCAAAGCAGAGGATTTTTTTTAATGTCAACAATGCTGCATTATTCCAGTGAGAAATAATCTCTGTTGTCACAAAGCTGCGAGAAGCAAAGGTGCGAGAGAGGATCTCTGTGTGTGTGCAAGTGTGCTCTGAAGCTGTTAACTTTGAATCTTCAGCTACAGGATCTTCTAACGCATTTGATTGGGTTTCTATTCATTTTATGTTTTTTTTAATGTGGTTTAGAGCCACTGACAAAAGTCTGGTGGGTAAATTCCATAAGTCAGGCCCAGGACAGACAATAGATGTCCAATCTCCCCATCCCACCGACTTTGCCCTGCTGATCTGCCTCTGTCCCAAGCTGCATAGGTCACCTCTGTGAGTGAAAGACAGCTTGTTACTGTAGCACCTAAAGGTCGCCAAAGAGATCGGAAGCCCATAGTGCCGGGGGCTGTGCACGTACATAGCGAGAGGAAGTCCCAGCAAAGCTGACAATCTAAATAGACAAGACAGTGGGGGAGGTTGTGACTTGCCAAGGCTGCCCAAGAGACCTCACCGCTCCCAATGCCCAATCTAGTGCGCTATCCACTGGGCCGCGCTGCCTCTCCCCGACTCAATTCTCAGCCTCTGAGCTATGTGGGGTCGCCTAATAATTCATTCCACCCCAGAGACTGAGTAGGGGCTATTCAAGTCCTCAGCCCCTGAGGGAGTAGGGCCTGCCTCGTTCCTCTCCCCAGGCACATGTTTATAATGTCCCTCTGGTGGAGCACGCCCAGGGCTAAGAGTGCCATGCTGAAAGTAATGACATTTTCAGAGCTGGCTGGCTGGCAGTGAGAGCACATTAATAAAATTACAGGTAGCAATTTGCACACACGATGTCAAACCAATTTACAGAGGGGTGAGCATCACTGCCCTCTTCTTACAGAGGGTGGAGTTGAGACACAGCGAGGAAGTGATTTCCCTAAGAGCTCCGAGCAGGTCAGTGGCAGGGCCAGGGATAGAAAGCGGGTCATCTGTCTCCCCAATGCATATATCCTGCCCACTGGGCCAAACTCCAGTATGATCAACAGAGAGATCTCAGGATGGTAGGTGAGGAATTGGCATCTGTGGGCAGGCAACTGGGCCTCTGTGCCTATAAACTCCCCATGCGTGCACTCGGTCCTGCATAGACACTTCTCCAGACACTCACATCCACCCAGACACCCATTCATACCTATACACACAGAAATGTGTACACCCTGTACACACTGCCCCTATCTGGAGACATCATGCACACACACAGCTATGTGGAGACCCTACACACCCCTACTCTCACAGCCCATGCTTGTGAAGACACATATGCACACGCATACACACAGGCAGCTAGCTCTGTGTTTTTTCAGCCTGTAACTTGTTCGCCAGCCCCACTCTGCCTCTTCCCCCTTCCCCATCACCTATAATCCAGCACACGCAGGAGGGAGGTTGTCATTGCTGTGCCCTGTGTTGGGTCTTACAGTGCAGCATGTGGAAGGTGCTGACTGACAGATATTTGATGAGAATCCCAGATTCCATTAATGTGGGATGAAGCCAGCTGGGTACTGACTAAAGAAGAGGTGGCTGCTAACACTGAGTTTCATTATTGTCCCAGTGAGAGCCCCTGTGGAGACAAGCTACTTCACAAGGGGCCTGAAGAACCATTTTCTGATTCAAGCAGGCTTCTTCTCACCCCTCTGGGAGCACTTGGATGGCAGTGGTATGTGGCAGTGGGAGCAGCACCTCTGAGCACACACGACCACTCACCCAGAGTACACGTCCCACCTGAGAGCTGCAGAAATGTTCATCTCCTCAGCTGAATTCCAAATAACAGACACCAGAGCCAGACCAGAGCAGCATGAAGTCTCTCTCCTGTAATGAATTATTGACTGTGAACCCCCCCCCCCAGACATTACCTGCTCCACTGCAGGGCTCTGCACTGCTGCTTCCCTCCATCCATTCTTGCCATTCTCCAATCCACTAGGGAGAGGGGGCTATTCATTGCTGCTCCTATCCATCAACCTCAACCACTGTCTGCCCTGTGGTGGGAGAAGGCCTCTGCTGTCCCACTGCTACCCAGCACACACCCCACTGGCCTGGGGGGTGGGTTCATGAGTGGCGGAAATGGGAAACTAAGGACGTAGCTGCTGCTGTTTTGCCTGAAAGGTATCTCTGCAATTTCCGGGGGGGGGGGGGGGGGGGGTTGACTCTACGTTAAAAGTTACAAAAAACCTTTAATAGAATCTTGGATTTTTTTCCTGCCTCTCCATTTTTTTCCCCTGGCTTTATTTGACACAGGTGAAAAGTGATGGAGTTGAACTCTACTCCTTATCCCTCACCGCACAACTGTTGATGGAACAGACTGGCCTGGTAAATGCCTTCACTGGAGGTTTTCAAAAGGAGGCTGGAGAGTTATTTGTCTTGGATGGTTTAGACACAAGAAATCCTGCATTGTGGTAGGGGGTTAGACTAGATGACCCTTGCAATCCCTTCTAACCCTATAATCTATAACTGAGCCTCATCTGTAACCAGCGGTAGGAGAGAGAGGGGCGTTCAGTCTCAGTTCAAGCCCTGATCTCTCTCTGGGGCTGCCAATGGCAGCACTCTTTGATGCTGACATATTTCCACTTAATTACATTAAAAATGAATGTCTGATTAGCACTGATAACGGACTTGCAAGTTGGGCCAGTCTGAGACACAGACAAGGCTGCTCCTTGCCCCAGACAGCTCGCCGTCTGGGTGGCAGATACAGAACAATCCAAGATGAACCATCAGACCCAGAAGAAAAGCCCCCTGTTTTTATTTCTCAGGCACTGGCATTTTTTCGTTTTTGTTTATGTCCTGTCCTTCCTTTAACAGACTGGCACTACTGGAGGCTTCTGAAAGAAAGTTCTACCATGATTCAGTCCTGTTACAGTTTGGGAACTTAATCTCTATTGACTCTGAGCATTTCCCTCCTTCCCCAGCCAAGTCCCTTTGCCAAGAGCCCCGGGTATGCTACTGTTGAAGTTTGTTTTTATGCAAGGGCAGTGGGTAGAAACAGATGCTGGCTGGTGTCTGTAAATCCATCCTGACTTTTAAAACACACGCTGACATGAAAGTCTCGCCCCCTCCCCATCCCACGTACATAAGGACTTAAACTAAGTGATTGGGCAACGAAATGGCAAATGAAATGTAATGTAGATAAATCTAAAGTAATGCACATTGGGAAAAATAACCCCAACTATACATACAATACAATGGGGGCTAATTTAGCTACAACTAATCAGGAATAAGATCTTGGAGTCATTGTGGATAGTTCTCGGAAGACGTCCACACAGTGTGCAGCGGCAGTCAAAAAAGCAAACAAGGTGTTAGGAATCATTAAAAAGGGGATAGAGAATAAGACGGAGAATATCTTATTGCCCTTATATAAATCCATCATACATTTTGAATACTGTGTACAGATGTAGTCAGCTATTTTCAGAAATAGCTACATAAAGTTTGGAACAAGTTATTTAATAGTGACTAATAATTTTGGGTGCCTCCATTTTTTGTTACTGAACACCCACCCTCTGAAAGTCAGGCCCCTTTAAGGTGTCTCAAATTGGGTATCCAAAACCCCTAGTCCTTTTGGAAAATCTTGGCCGAAGGCTCATATTTATATGCCAGAATAAGTGGCCTGATTTTCAGAAACACTGAGCAGTCAGCAGTTCCCATTAGAACAGGAGCTGCTGGTGGCCCAGCGTTTCTAAAAATCAGGACACTTTTATAGCAGCCTAAATACGGATTTAGAGGCTTACGTTCACACACCCATTTTTGAAAATCTTGGTCTAGCCTTACACCAATATTTCACAACCAGAAACACACACACTGTCATGCAGACGGGCACACACCAAAAAGAACCTGCAGCCCCTTATGTTAAACTAATACATCAATCGTATTTCCTGAGCTGCCAGCTGTCATGTAACGGCTTAAAGACCTCAACAGCCCTCCGGCACTTAAAGAAAAAAAATCATCTAATTAATCACAGGTGAAATGGTTTGGACCTACTCCAAAAGCCCCTGAATCTACTGCCAAGCTTTGATGCTAATTTTCTTTCCAAGTAACGCCCTAAAGAAATTTACGATTAGGTAATTAAAGTGATGAATAAAGAGATACTTAGAGAAGGAGTGAAAAGAAAAAGAACCCCAACAACCTTGAGTCAAAAGTCTTATATCTCCTCCCCTCCTGAAAGAAGAATGTTAGTCATTATCTATGAAAACCAGGTTGGATGCCCACCAGAGGCTTGGGAAATATTTCTTACGTCAATGTTTGTGTAACCTACTAAAACAGAAATAATTGAACCTCTAAACACATTGTAATATCAGATAGGCTAAGATGGGAAGGGCTTAAGACCTCTCTCCAAGAGCCACATGCTGTTGAACTTGTATATCTCAGGTGGCTGCTTCCCGGCTCTCCTCTGTAACTAATCATCTATCTATCCATCCAGTTGTTATCCAGGACGCAATTCATATACTGGAATGCAATTGATGCTTGTTCAATATCTTCTTAAGGGATGAGGAGTCTCTTCCTTTGATTAATTTTATTAGAGGAAAGAGAACTAAATACCCTTGGCTTTATTTTCTAAAAAAAGTCTAAAAAGCCTGTTGCTTTGTGTGAGAGAGACCAAGGCCTTGACCATTTAAGGTAATTAATTATCCCTTTGTAAACCTAGAGGTGCTAACCCCTGTCCCCTGGCCCAGGTCCAATTAAAGTAATTACTAGAGCCATGTGAAATGTTCTCAGTGAAACCCAAACCTACAAGCAAATAGTCTGGTTTTGTGTTTCATTTCACACTTGGAATTCAAACCAGGTTGGTCTAGAGGCAAGTTAAGCTTAATTAAATAACTAGTTAATATTTGTTAAGCATTCAGCAGATTAGAAGATCTATACTATGAACTCTGAGCATTATTATTCATTTATAGCAAGGTGCCCAAGCTTCCTACTTGTGACAAGGTTCCAGTTTTTGAACTACACCCTGGATCAAGGGGTTGGTTCAGCTCAGAAAGGGAGAACCACTTTAAAGTTCAGGCATGTCCGTACCCAGGGATCCAGGTCAGACCCTTGTCTATTATTTCTTTATAGAGTAGAATTCTGGGCTGAACCCTGAAAGATGCTGTTGGGAGCCCATTCTTGTGGCCAGTGACCGTGAGGCCTCTCCTATTCCATGAAGCCTTTTCTTGAGGGCCACAGAATGAAAAAGAGCTGCTATTTCCAGAGGAAAAGCCCTTCTGTGGCCTAGAATGATATTTGCCTTTTAGACAAAATCTGTCACCTTTCCTCTCCCCTCCCTTTGTTTCTGGCCTCCACCGGGGTGCAAAGCAGCCAACTTTCACCAAATCCTCTCCCTTCTGCTCTGGGATTATGCTCACTGCTACATGATACGCCTGACCTTTCTTTGCTAATAAATAATTGCTGACCCCGTCACTCAGCCCCCACAGCACTGAGGGAAGAGTTGCTGGATGAATTTAGAGGGGGAGTAGATAGGATAAAAAATGAGAATGTGGTCGATTAGATCTGAGATGGCAGGGATGAGAAATAAAAGCCATTAGAGCCCATTTGCAATGTGCCCTCATTCAGTCAAGTTTCAAGGTGTTTCTCCAGATTATTAATGGTCCGGCAGTGTCTATTGTACAGGAATCTGATAGACGAAATAACACTCATGTATACACGCTGTAGCATAGAGGGGGAAAGCAGACTCCACTCATTTATTTACTTACAGGGGTTTGAAATACAGTGAATCAGCTAGTTGGGTTACAGACAAAATAAACATTCTTCATTATAGTCTCAGCCTCTTCAGACGCATGTCTCCATAAGAGTGCAGTGGTGTGAAAGAAACTATCCTAGAATCCTAGGACAAAACTCTGCTCTCTGTTAGACAGGAGTGAATCTGGAGTGACCCCACTAATGTAGAGTGCATTAAAGACTCAGTCCCATCCATGGCTCACAGGAGCCAGGTGTGCATCTAACAGGATGGGCTGTAACCTCCGAGCCAAAAGTTTGTCCGGGTTACAGCTGCTGTTTGGTTATCTAACAAACAGCTGGGAATGTAATCAGCCCCCCAACTTGTAAATATTGCTTACAGATAACGGGCCAAACACCTCAGTCAGGGGAACTGTTATAACCCCTGCCAACTCCTCCGGTTACCTCCCCCAACCGCCCAGAATCATCTCATTCTTCTCAGGATTGAGTCCCAAGGCCAAGGGAAGAAGGAGAGAAGAAAAAGGAAACACGGGCCAGGGGGAAAGAGATGTTCAAAGGTAAAATTTGCAGAGATGCCCATGTGAAATGGAAGAGGGGTAATGCTTTGTAATCCATAGGACTCTGTGGGATCGATTTTCAAAAATGATGACCCATCACTACTCCCATTATAATTAATAGAAGCCTCTGAAAATTGGGCCAATATATCTCCTACTGCCTATAAAGCAGGCAGACATTCACATAGGCAGGATGGAGCTTCTCCAACCAGCATTAAATGGCAACATCTGCTTTGCTGTGACTGCTGATTTCTACTGAACTCTGTTCTTTCTATTGTTACCTCCTCCTCTCAACTCCCTCCCCCATGTATCTGTAGCTCCCTGGGGCAGGGACTCTCTTCTTTGCCAGTTGTCTTAACTTTACCAGCACCTACCCCACAACCCGGCCTGAGGGTTCTGAGGAAATACTGTACCACAAACCAACAAACACTATAGTAGTAATTAAAACATTTGCAGATTGCAACATTTTCTAGCAATATGGTCATTGAACAACATTAGACCAAGGTACAGGGCTGTCCCTACGAGCATTGCTCCAAACTGCTTTTGGGGGTTCTCTTTCTAGCACATGGCAGATGCTCATTGTGCATGTAAAGGAGTCTCCAATGTTGTAAGACTGGGCTAGCAAAGAGAACAGAATTTACACTGAGAAGAATTCTACATATGGAGAGACATATATTATTTATTGGCCTGTCTGCAAGAGGGGGGAAACTAGCCATGCGACTGGGTCATTCTGGAGGATTACACGATCTGAAATCCCTGCAGGGACATTGAGACGAGATTAGAAGAGTAAAGTGTTACTAAATCTCTTAACCACCAGCCCCCTCCCTTGTTTTAATGGTCTCACAGTTTATAGTTTTAATAACAGGAATTGCTATTTGAATGTCCGCAGCCTTGGTCAGTTCTGGGTGCTTAACGACATTTCTTCCCAACAGAAGACAGAGATGAACTTAAAACACTCAGTTGGTTTCTAATGAAGCAATGCCCCCCCCCACCCAATCTTGCACCCCCCCCCCAAAAGAGGAGTCTGCTAGGAGATGGATGAGGCTGGCTCCAGACCCACCCCCCACATCAGGATCAATTATGTCCCAGTGGAGTCCCATCACCTAAGGGAATGATTTAGATAATGCAGAGGATTTTATTTTTCATTCTCAGGCAGCCTTTTTATTTTCCCTCTGCTTCCCTGGTGTGGCTTTTCCAAGTGCTGCGCACCCTCCGCTCTGATTGAGTTTGGTGGGGTTTGTGGCTTCCTAGCCCCTTCTGAAAATCAGGCCCCGTGAGGAGAAAAAACACCCCCCCCCAAAAAATGCCCAGGAAAGGCTGATTAACAGAAGTGCCCCTGACGGATGTGCATAATTCACAAGGACACAGGGACCAGCAGATAGTTCCAGAAACAGACCAGAACTCAGGGGCCCAATTTTCAGATGGAGTAAATCAGCATAGCTCCAGGGAACAACAGTGATTTTCACCAGCTATAGCTCTGGCCCTAAGTTTACACTGAGCCACTGGTTATATCTCTGCTCTAAAGCATTCTTACAGACACTTAAATAACTTCTACACTAGCTGGCTACATTAAAATAATACTGCTTTATATCTCCATCACCTCTTTGTCCTCATCAGTTTTGCTGGATATTATTATAACCACCCTTGAGGTTTACTATAGCTGGTTGAAATTTTTCAAATGAAATTATTTTTTTCTTTGAAAAATAGACCTTTTTTTCTAAAATGAAAGAAAAAATTGGACTTTTTCAAAACATTCCATTTTCAGAACATTTTCTGTGGTTGAAACTTTTCATTTGCTAAACATTGATTTTTCAATAAACGTCAATCATGGGATCTGTTTGTGATCCTGCGAGATGACAAGAATTTCAAAATTCTGAAGATATTCATTAAATTACGGGGGGGGGGGGGGGGGAATCCAGAGACCAGCCCTAGTGTTTACATCTACAGTCTGCACAGTGCTTTATGATCCTTCAGCAGGCCCCATATAATAGAAAGATGTTATTACACTTCCTCTAGTGTTTTGTATGTACACGGTTTACTAACTGCTAAAGGGCCTAGTAGAATTCTCTTTGATGTCACCTCTTTTGCCTGTATTGTGGTTGCTAGTTGACTCTCTCTCTCACCTAACCAGTTATGATGCTGCCAGTGGCACTAAGATCTGCTAAACTCTTTCTTCCAGTAAAACTTTATCTAGCTGGATTGAATCTTCTAACACATACATGCTCTTTTTCACCATGGAAAATATCAAAAGAGAATTCTTCCAGCCTACCTGGGTTTATAGCAAAAAGATGCCTATTTATATGGTTCAAATTTCCCTTCAGGTAAACCACTAATTGTACATCCAGATCTTATAGAAAAAAAATCCTCTATGGAAACAAAGAGTTGGGGAAGATGAAAGCTCCACCAAAGACATGTCAGGAGTCCAGCTACAGGTCTGTACATGCCTCTCTCCTTCTTCCTAGTCTGAGAATCACTCAGAGCCTGAAACCCTTTTGACATGTAGTTCTTCTGATGACAGATGCTCCCGGCGGCCTCCACGGGCTGCAAACAAACACATTGTTCTTGCTGTCAACTCCTCATTGAAAGGTGATTCCAGTAAGCAACAACTGGCCTCATTTGTTAGCATTAGTCAGCAAAGACAAGGCTTAAGTGCCTTATCAAGAGAAAGGAGAATGCAGGGTTAAGGCTGCAAAATCAGAAATTTAGAGTCAGGAATCTGTCAGCATACTGTGAGGTTAATGTCACTTTTTGGGACGTGAATGAAGGCCAGAAGCTGGATAACAAACTGTTGGGCAGATCATTTGGTCTGGAAATACAAGGAGTGAGAAACTGTACTAAATGGACATTGGCCTTATCTAGTTCATGATCCCAAACTAAAGAGACATTTGGTCTGATTAGCATGGAGGGGGCAGGAATTGGGACTTGAGGAGCAATCATCTGACAAGAGGCAAGAAAACAAGACTTACAGGAACCACTGGTCTTGTCAAATATTGCAACACCTATGTGTCTGTGCTTGATCATGCAACAGAGAAGCTCAACAGGTAGCCATGGTGAATGTTCATCATGGAGAGATTTAAACTGCAGGAGCCACTGGAGGGTTTCATAGGTTTAAATGACTTTGGACAAGCCCCAAGAGGTTCATATTCTTATCTTGTGGTTGTATCATGACTGATGTAAGCAAGACAGCAGGATAAACTGGATTCTTCACTTCATCAGATTCATAAATAGAGCTGGGCAGCATTTTTTGGACAACGTGTACTTGACGAAAAATGGAATTTTGGTTGACCTCAAACTCTTTGCAAATTCACAAATTGGCCAAAGGAGGAAGAGGAGGAGATGATGCGGGTGCTGCTGGCATGCCCTCCCTTCCTCCTACTTTACAACCCAGTGGTTAGGGTACTTACCTGAGGTTTGGTTTGAATCCCTGTCCTGAAATAGGGACTTTTTTGATTCACCAAAAATTCTGAAAAATTTTAGATTTGGTTCAATCTGTACAGATTCCCCTCCCCCCCCCCAATTTTTGGGAAACCAAAAAATCAATTATTCACCCAGCTCCACTCCTAAATACAAGAGTTATTTCCATCTCATCATTCTCTTCTTTGCTCCCCTTTGATTCTTTCCCCACAGCCCCTCTAGTATTACCTGCAATTCACTAACTTTGCCCCTGTTTAATTAGCTTTAGATAGTGTTGCATCTCCAGATAGATGCGGTAGTGGGGAACATATCTGAACTTTCCCAATCATATATACTTTCTGTCAATATCTGCTAACAAAATCCCAACCTCCGATGCACCATGCCAAGTGTAAAAATTATCTGGGAATTTTTGGCTGCTTGCTCCCAAAATCCCACTCAGGAATCTGGAAGACCCCTCTAAGGATGGATAGAACACTAGTACTTATCTGAAAGTCTTTCACCTGGAATTGCCACTAGAGTAGGTTTCCTGGAGTGATTCCCATCACTTCTCCAATCTGGGGCAGAAATACAGTGGGAGAGCCACAGTTCCAGCTGAAAGAACAAAATGAAGAGGTTGCCTGTGACCCTTGAAAGCTGTAATCATAAATCAGAGAACAGGGACAAACCTCCGCTCTTGTTTCCACCTAAACAACCCTGCTGGCTTCAGTGAGGTTGCTCTGGTGTAACTGGGTTTGGCCCAGGCGCTTGACTCAAATTTAGGGTTGCCAGTTTTGGTTGGATGTACTCTTGGAGGTTTCATTGCATGACATAATCTTCAATTAAAGAATGATCGTTAATTCCTGTAAAGTCCAGGACAATCCTGGAGGGTGGCAACCCTATTCAAATCAGGATTTGGAAAATTCAGATAATTAGGTAAGAGATTGCACCCTCCCACATCCACGCAGCTGCTCGGTGACCTGAATAATTAATTGCTCTGTGTGTCTTAGGCTCTAGGTAACCAGACGCTTAGTATGGTGCTAGCTCTAATTTCAGGCTTGTCAGTAGTTCTTTGCTGTGCTTCACAGAGCATCAGAATCCCTCACGATGCAAAATACAGAGCAGATGTGAGCCATGGGGAAGGAACAAACGGTTAATGCTGAGCACACAGGCACCCCCCCCCCCCCCCGCTGCAGTTTTGTTTATTGATTTTTATTTTTTTTTAAGTGCAACTCAACACTTCCCCCCCCCCCCCCCCCGCACACTCAGGATATTCCCAATTAGGAGTTTTTGTGGTTGGTTCATGTCGCTGTGTGTCAGCCAGAACAAGGCTCACTCTTGAGCGTGAATGTCGAGGAACACTGTAGATACAGGCCTAGATTTTCAGAAGTGGCTAAAGGAGGCTGCTTTCAGGTTCTCAACTTCAGACATCTTAGAGGGGTCTGATTTGCAGAAATTGCTGACTGCCGCCCTCTGAAAATTAGCCCCCTTTAAGCTGTCTCAGGTCAGGCATCCAAAAATCGAGGCATGCAAAATGACTAGTGCCCCGACAATCTTGCCCTGGGAGCCTTATTCTCCTGTGATCTGCAGCATGTGTCAAGATTGATCCTTGTGTACAATTCTGACGTTCGCATTTGGGAGTGTCTTGCACCCACTTTGTGCAGGCGTCAATGACAACACAAGATGCAGGGCAAAAGGAGAATCAGGCCCATAGACTTCAAGCAGATGCTGTACAAGCTTCCCCTTCCCACAGCTCTGCCCAGGCACCTTAGGGTGCGTCTACAATGCACAGCCACCAGTCCCAGAACCCAGGTCACCTGACTTTGTCTGAAAGGGCTCAGACCAATGGGCTAAAAATGGCCATGTAGACCTGTGGGTGTGGGCTGCAGTCTGTGTACTGAGGCCCAGTAAGGGAGGTGGATCTCAAGGGCTGAGCCCAAATGTCTACACCGCTATTTTTAGCCCTGTAGTGTGACTCCCACAAACCTGAGTCCATTGACCCAGGCTGAGATTGGCTGCCACGGGTCTTCTTTTTTGCAGCATAGCTGTACCCCAAGTCATGCCCTGAAACATCCCTTAGGCCTCCAATCTGGCATCTTCCCCCTGGTCCAGCTCTGCCAAGACCCCCACCTCTGCCCTCAACCCCCACCTCTGCCAAGACCCCTTAATTTTGAGCTACCATATCCTGGGGTTGGTCTCTGTCGGAGCCTCATCCTGAGAGGGATCATCAGCCATGTCAAACTGCGTGCAGGCCAACATCCACATCCAGCAAGGGTGGATACACTAAACCTATTTTCACCTGAGATCCAAATCACTGTTGAACTCAGCTGCCTAGAGGCGGAAATGCCTATTGAGTGAGCGAGAGGAATGTAGCTTTATTTATTTGGGGCCAAAGCCTTAGAGGGATTAGCACCTACAACTCAAAGTCAATGGAATTCACAAAGTCTCAGCACCTCTCAGGATCTGGTCTTTGTTGTTTTTAATCCAAAATCTGGCAAGTTAAGCCTGGGCAGCAGTACCCGATGTTCTGGCCAGAGAAACATCTGTGACGGTGCTGTGTCATTTGCGTAGTGAAACCCTTCTAATCCCTTGGGCATGGCGCTCTGCAGTGACATTTTCAGGACATCCACTCTCCAACAGGCACGAAGTAGCCACGGATTAGCATTTAAAATAGAAACTTGTTTGTCTTTGTGTAGAGCAAATGATTGCTAGGGAGAAATAGCAACGAGCGGAATTGCCTGGCACTTGGCAGTTGTACAGTTCAAAGGGGCTTGTGGGAACAGGTGATGGGAGCTGCTTTTCACACTAGGAGGAAGTTCTGAGGAATTGAGATGACACAGCCAGGGGACACTTTAGCTCCTCTCTCCCCCACCAGTTCAACTCCCTTGGCTTCAATGGAGTTAGCCCTAAATAGCAGCAGCCACAACAGAGGCTCAAACTAAATGTATGCCCCCCACCCCCCAAAAAAAAACCCAGGAAGAGGAGCCAAAATTGCCACCAACTAAACAATAAAGTAAAAGAGGCGGTTAGAGACAAAAAGACATTTTTAAAAATGGGAAGTCAAATCCTACTGAGGAAAATAGAAAGGAACATCACTCTGCCAAGAGAAGTGTAAAAGTATAATTAGCCAGGCCAAAAAAAAATTTGAAGAGCAGCTAGCAAAAGGCATAAAAATTAACATTAACTTTTAAAGGTCTGTCCTAAGCAGGATAGGCTCCTAACTCCTGTAGATAGAGCTGGGAAGATTTTCAAAGGGCGGATAGATGCCCAACCCCCATTGAACGTCAATGGGAGTTGGGTGCTTAATTTCAATTTGTGCCTTTGATGGTCTCCCCAATCACTATTTTATATATATACCCTAAAACGTGAGTAGAGAATGTGGCTCTGGATGGCTCAATTTTGGGATGTACAAATTGAGACACTTTTAAAGGGGCCTGCTTTTCAGAGATGGGTGCTCAGCAGTTTCTCCTTCTTTCTTTCTAACTCGCCGGTCTAATCTTCAGCAGTACTAAGTCAATGGAAGCTTTTGGTGTCCAGCCCCTCTGAAACAAGGCCCTGCATATTTTCCATCCAATTCTGCAGCAGCATTTCCCGCTGGTTAATAGTGAGCGCCCGGCTGATTTATTGCTCCTAATGTCTCTTGGTTTGTAATAAAGTTTTCAGCAGCTCTGTCGAGCCCTCCCTCTACCCCCATCCCTGCACACACACACACATCCCCACGCTCGCTTTGTTCTTCTGGCGCATAATGTCAACTCATAAACCTTTCATCAAGTCAACCAGGTGGAAAAAACCCATTACTGAAAGAAGTGTTCATTCAGGTTGGGGAGGGGAAATGGTGGGGAAGAAGGGGGGGGGGGAGAGAACACTCTCTCTGAAACGGGGGAGGGGGGGGAGAAGGTATTATGCACTCTCAGCTGAAAAGCCGGCTTTGCTCTGCACCCCAGGTGCCAGGCCTCTGAGAAGCCTGACAAATCTGTCATCCTGGTGTCAGGATATGGAATGCGTTGTGTACATATTCAAAGAGGTAGCGCTTTGGGCCTAATACCAGATGATGAAAGGAAGACTTCAGCACAGCCAGGCTCCGCCTGCTCAAACAAAAATGCTTGTCCTTTTGTGGGGCATTGCCTTGTATAGGAGTCTCCCTGCATACGCACCGTCCTCCCCCCCTCCACCCCCCGTCAGAGATGGGTTCTAGCCACGCTGGTGCATGCTAATGCGCTGAAAGATGATGGTGGCTACTCAATACGGCGGGAGATGGATCTTTCAGTGGAAGTCACGCTGCACGGGGAAGGTGCTGAAAAATGGTGGGTGAGGAAGGGAGGGATGGGTGAGATGTGGAGAGCAGGCAGTATCTTATGGATCACTTCATATCCAGATTATGTGTGATTGAGAACGTGCTGGTAGCAGTGGGTACTCGGAGCCCAGGCAATGCAGATTATGGTGCCAAAAATGCCTGGGTGAGCTGCCAACTGCAAGAGGCTTTTGTGCTTTCCATATGCAGTCCCGGAGAGGCTCAGTACCACCAGGTGCTGAGCACCCTCCGTCCCCACCAGGTCCAGTGAAGAGCTTGGGGATCTAAGCACCGTGCTGGGGCCCAAATCAACTGCATCCCTACAAAAGAAGGAAGGATGGGCTTGTGGATAAGGCACTGGAGTAAGACTCAAGAGATCTGGTTTCACACCTTCCCTTTGTGAGTCTCTCACGGTGAGGATCCACAGGTCTCCTGCTGGGGTCTGCGGGTCTTCAGGCAACTGTCACATCCCAGCTGACACCAAGCAGCTTGCTGGTAACTAGTGGGCTGACTGGATAATGGAACCCCAGCTCCACAGAGGCACCGCCTCTGGGTGTCCTGACTGGAGGAGCACCAGCCCTGCTGCCTTATTTAAGGCAAGAGAGGGTTCAGGAAGTTGTCTCTATAACTAGGTGAATTCCTGGCTGGCTGCTATACTGGACCCTGCTTTCTTGCCCAACTCCTGCCTTCTAGTCCGGTTCTTGGTTCCTGGCTTGTTCTTGATCCCTGTCTCTGGTCTCTGACTCCCAATGCCAGCTCTGACCCGGGGCTCATCTCTGATGCCTGCTCCGACCACATGCCCGGGTTGTAAATGCCTCATCTATAAAACAGATGATCATACTCCTTTCTGACAACTCAAACATAATGTTTTTTGAAAAACCAAAGCCTCAATGAAAATCTGAAAACGTATGCCAGAAAATCCAGTGAAAATGAAAATAACATAATTTTTCCATCCTTGTCAAGAACCAGAGAGGTAGCCGTGTTAGTCTGGAATAGCAGAGGTAACAAAGTCCTGTGGCACCTTAAAGACTAACTATAAAGTTTTGAAGCATAAGCTTTCGTGGGCTAATACCCACTTCGTCGGATTAGCCCACGAAAGCTTATGCTTCAAAACTTTATAGTTAGTCTTTAAGGTGCCACAGGACTTTGTTATCTTTTCCATCCTTGTTACTCTCCAGAACTAAATATTTCTATACAATATTTCCTGGAGAGTAGTGATGGTGGGGCAGGAGATGAAGAATGGTTGGTTAGCAACAGGGATGGGGAGATTTGTTTCTAGATTCTTTTAAGACAGGGTGCTGTTAACTACTGCCACTCTACCTGCTACCCAGAGTTTGGGCAATAACTAAATAGCCATCATTTCTACATAAATTAATTCAAATCTTTCATCTACATCATATGGGATAAGAAAGGGGACATCTGGTTCATGTTCTAGATGTCAGAACCACTCACACAAGCATGCTCTACTACTACACAATGTAACTTGACTGCATGCATCAGCATCTCCCCACCCTCTGTCTCCCAGAGACCTGATGCTGTTGTCCCATTATGGTGCTGTCATTTACATTGTCAACGGCAATAACAATAACACAGTACTTGGCTTTGCATAGACCCTTTCATCCAAAGGGCTCAGAATACTTCAACATACTCAATATGGCTAACCTATCAAAAAGCCTTTATTGTTGTTATTTCTTTGTCCAATAGCACCTTGGGACCTCGTTGTACTAGACACCACAAACACACAGTAAAAGAGAAAGTCCCAGCCCTAAAAAGTTTATAATATAAATAGACACGAGAGACAAAGGATATGTCTCCATTGCAGTGGCTACAGCAGCAGAGGTGTGATGCAGTAGTGTAGACACTTCCTACATGGACAGAAAGGGCTTTTCTGCTGAGATAGGTTATCCACCTCTTCAAGAAGCAATAGCTGGGTCGATGGAAGAATCATTCCATCAACATACGTGTGTCTGCAGTGAGGGTTAGGTCAACTGAACCACATCAGCCAGGGCGCTAAATGTTTTGCAGCCCTGAGTGAAGTAACGAGGTTGAACTAAATGTAGGTGTAGACCAGGTCAAAGAGAAGGAGGAGAAACAAAGACATAGAGCAGTGAAGTGACTTTCCCTGTAAAGCTAGAAGAACGCCCAAGGTCCTGGAGTTTAGTCCACTGCCCACTGGTTTGGACCATAATTGCTGCAAACATGACATTTTATTATAGTGGGTGAACACTTATGAGAGAAGAAGCAGATTATGAGGATTAAGGAAGGTGAGATGACACTGTAGCTTTTCTTTTCTGGGCTGCACAGTCCTTCATGCTTCGTAATTTTAATCTCTCATAAAATGCCGTGGCTGGTTTAAAATAGGCAAGACAACTCTGCAAATCAGGGTAACTTGATTATCTGTCTAAATTTGGCTGGGGGGGTGGAGTCTGATTTGTCTTGCCTATTTCACCTCACTTACAAAATCGGACATAAGAATACTAAAGTGTCCCAGCACATTATTACTGGGGGGGGGGGGAGAAAGGTTTATTTCTCCCTTTTACTATGTAATTATAAAATAAATCCATTGGAATATAAATATTGTACTTACATTTCAGTCCATAGTATACAAAGCAGTATAAACAAGTCATTGTCTGTAGGGAATCTTAGTTTGTACTGAGTTCACTAGTGCATTTTATGTAGCCTGTTGTAAAACTAGGCAAATATCTAGATGAATTGATGAACCCCCTGGAAGACCTCTGCATACACTTGGTTGAGAACCACTGTTTTATGTTCTTGCTCAATGTTTCCCTTTGTAGGGGGAAGGGTGTTGGCAAAGAATAAACAGGGTTCTGAAGTAAGGGCTACAAACTGAACTGGGTGTGGCTGATTATTTTGCCCAGGCCAATGGATGGGTTGCAGCAGTCTGCAGTGAGAATCTCAGCTTTCAGTTAAAAAAAAACCCCAAGTTTCTAGCCCTCAGGGTCTTAGAGAGAACCTTGAAAACATCAGCCCATAAGGTTCATAACCCAGAAGGAAAGTAAAAAGCAACCAACATGTATTAAAAAATAAACAACTCAAGATTTTTAAGCCTATCTTGTGATTTTTTACAGTGGAAGGGGAAACCTGACATGATTTTTGAATGCTTGAGAGTCTAAGAGCTGCAATACGTGGGGTAGCGTCCCAATCTACCAAAGCATGTGCATAACTTTAAGAATGTGAGTAGACCATAGAAGTCAATGGGACTATTAACGTGCGTAAAGCTATGCATTTGCTAGGTGCTTTTCTGGGTGCTTTTCCCAAGGTCAACATGGGGTTGGTCCTGCTTTGAGCAGGGAATTGGACTAGATGACCTCCTGAGGTCTCTTACAACCCTAATCTTCTATGATTCTATGAGTTTGAATGGGAGTATCAGGTTCCTGCAAACAGATTCAGCCTCTGGATACGAGCATCACTGAAATTTGAAATGCATACCCGTGCTGCATCTACACTATTCTGCTTGGTCCCATGTCTGTGCTAAACTCACTTCACTGTACTAAGATGTACTTCCCCCTGCCACCAGAAAGAACATTACTGACAAGTTCTATTTTCCACGTGCAGCTACTATTGCAACAAGAAGGATGCTAAAGAGCAACCGTCCTGTGCATCCAGGGAGGGTGTGCAGATCAGACACCAAATCTAGAAGGAAGGGATGGGAGAACATTTTCCCAAGAAAGACTCATCACTGAATCTCAGCTTTCAGCCCTTCACTTTTTTGGCAGAGTAGGAAAAAAAAAGTGAATGAGTGAGACTGGCCAATCTCCTCTGGTCTCTGCACGCTCCATTGGCTCTGGCAGGTGATAGAAATGCAGATTACACTGTGCAAAGGATTATACATCACTGCTGGAGATGGGCTGGGGGAATTGGGAACGGAAAAGAGAGAAGATTTGTACTTGAAAGGAGCACGTGGCTGAGGCCAGAGCAACATGCACATCAGTAGGGCCCCCTGGAGAAGGGGTTTTGCAACAACAGATGTTGAGTTAAAACATAGAACGTCATAAAAAATGTGATTAGGGAGACCAATGATTGCTCTGGCACCCATTCTGCAAAGGTTTCTGCGTGCACCTAATTTTTCATAAATAAACACTCCTCTTGGCTTCAACGAGACCACTCACTTGCATGAAGTAAAACGCATGTATCATTTCTTGCAGGATTAGGGCATAAGAGATTGTATTGGGTTTCTCCGCCTCTCTGAGCTAGGCTGCATGTGGGTGTGGGTCGAGAAAGGGGAAAAGAGAAGGGGACCAAAACAGCGTGTTCCTGTGCTGGGTGGGGCCACATGCTTCCCATTATAGGCGAGGCAAGTGCTGCTGTGTGCAGGCTCTGGCTGCAATAGGTGTGTTTGGATTATGAGATGCTCTCTCACCTCATTCTGTTGGGTACCCTTGGAGCGACCATGCTAACAATAAGCACCCCAGGGTGGGGTTCTGCTGCTGTGCAGACATCCAGCACAAGACCTCTGGCACCTCTTATGGCTTGACCCAAAGTCTGCTGAATGTGAATTTTTCTACTGACTTCAGTGGGCTTTGGATCAGGTCTTTAGTGCAATTTATGTGATGTGCAGACCTTATGCTCTCTGCTGATTCTCCCATTACCAGCTGCTAATAGCCCAGATCCCAGTCAGTACTACGGGAGATAATCACAGCCCATATTTTAAATTGGCCTGCTCATTATTATGGTTATTAACGTAGCCACAAAGGTGGCATCTAGCGACCCCTATTGAAATCACAGCTCTATTGAGCTAGGCACTGTCCCAACATTTAACAAAAAGAGGGCCACAATCACAATTTGAGTAACAATTATGCAATAGAAGTGAGGTGGGGCTATAGCCTTATCCTTTCTCTGCTGTAACCACATGCTACTACATGTGTGCCGTTCATTAGTCCAAATAAAATTAGAGCAACATTGTTGGGACTTTTGTAACCTCCGCTGGGACAGTTTAGAACAAACAGTTTAATCTAGGCAGGACATTCCCTTTTTAAACAAATGTTAATGTGAGCTAGCCAAGAAAAACTGAGCATTTTCAAATAATCCAGAACCATAATTATTGCATCCGGGAGGAGAATATAATGAAGATTGAATCGGTGCTACAGGTTAACTGAGTTTTTGGCCTGAGTAACCTTTGCCCTGAATCGTCATTTAGAGAAGTGCAAAATAAAAGGCTATGAAATCAGCATAGAACTTAAAGTGGGCACAAGCTTCACGCCATCCCTGAGCCCGGGAGTTTGGTTACATCCACCCCCAGGGCTACGGGGTAGGCGGCTCCCTGTACTTCTTAGCTAAGATTCTACTTCGGAATGGTGTAAGATGTTTCTGGTTTATAACCACTGGTGAATGGGGTGAGGTTGGAAGATCAGGATTATCCTCAGAAGAGAGTTTAAACCAAAGTCTGTAAAGCTTTATGTAAGCAATAATAATAATAATTAATAATCCCTGCCTCTGACATGGTGATTTGCGTCAAAGTGCTTTACAAGAGAGGTCAGGATCATTATCCTCATTTTAGAGATGGGGAAACTGAGTTCTATGGATTTCTCCCTCTGCCTCCAAACTGCTATATAAGCACTAGTTATTATTCTTATTTATTATTTTACCCTGGCTCTTCTGTTAGGCTGAGTTGCCCCAAAGAGCAAGCGTGAGTGAATTCTACCGAGCCTTGCTAACGTGACAGGAGGAAGGTGAAGCAGCAGACAGAGCAAGTGAATTGAAGAATAAAAGGGGTTTTGCAAAGTTCAGTGTTCAGGATCCTCCCTGTTGCCCAGCTTTTCAGCTCAGTGCTGCTGCCTGCTGACAGTCAGGGAAGAGCAAAGGTTTCATACTTTTGTGCACACTTAAGAACTCCAAGAAATGAACAGAGAGCGCAAACTCTTAGCCCCGGCTTAGTAACAAGCAGGATGGGCATGTGGCCAACCCCTTGCAATAGTTTAGGACAAGAAAGAAATGTCCGAATGCCCCACCTGCCTAGGAAGGAGTTTCCCCCGTGCAAGCAGGATATTCTGTGCCATACGCAGCCCTGTCCTACCCTGCCCCTAGCAGCTGCAGCTGGCTTGCTTGCATCAACTACTGAGTCCAGGATTCCAGCTAACTGCTCATGGGAATGTGCATTTGAACCTCTCTTTCCAAATGAATGCTCTAGATTATTGACACTATAAATGTTCCCTGAAAGGTGCCAATCTGAGTTAAAGGGACAGCAGAGCCTACCATTTAAAGCAGAGCACTGGAGACACCCCTCCTGAGTTCTCCTGTGGTGTCATTTTGGGCCAGTCACTTGGGCCAACATTTTCAATCCTAGGTGCCTTAGCTAGCCTTAGACCTTAAATAAGTGGCGTCATTTTCAGAGGTGCTGAACACCTAGAGTTTGCATGGACTTCAGTAAGACCTGTGAGTCAACACCCCTGCTAACTAGGCCACTTATATTTAGGTAAGTGCCAAGGAGCTCTAATACATCTTTCCTAATTATTAACAATGCAATAAGAACTGGCCCAAACCTTCCAAAATTTGAGTCCGACACAAAATCAGCTCTGAGGTTTGCAGTGGAAATTAGCTTGGTTAACACTTCATTTTTCATGCATTTCCCAGCCTCAGCTGGTCAAAGAAATATCAAAATACAACACGAAAAGCTGTATCACTTCTGTAGCAACCCCTTTGGCTTGATGGATCCTCCACATAGAACGAACCAAGGGACTTTCAGAACTAAAAAGCAGAAGCTTCTACTATTGGAGCTTAAGGAGCAAATCCTTTAACTGGAAGCATCAGTAGGCTATTATCCTCCTATGTGGACCAGTCAAAAAAGAGAAACACGGGATGCACAAAGGAGTACTGTGCTAAGCTCCAATCCCAGCACTGTCATGGAAGATCATCCTTGTGAGGTTTAGTTTCCAGACATGAGAGTGTCAGATAAATTTTGATGTCTCTATGAAGTGGACACCCACTTTTTGCAAAGTTCCCCAGCCCTTTTTTGGGAACAGGGCTAGGTCCTTCCTTTCCACACAGAATTCTGTGGTGTGAGTCACACACAACAGCATTAACAGGGATCTGGAATATCTCAGCACATAAGTATTTATCCTTCACTAAAACAACGAAAACCATGTCTGGATCTGAGTAATATCCTCTTTGCAGTCTGCCAAGAGGGGCCTTGGGTTTTCAGTATTGAAAACGAAGCCTGATTTTTTGCATATTTTATGTTATCATGGTTTATGTCCAAATGCAGGGATTTAATTTGTCCATCATCATGCCATGGTTTCCATATGACACCAGTGCATTCCTGCTTGCTGTTCTGAGGGAGGACAGAATAGAATTAAATGTTCCAACTACCATACTTAAAAGCAAAAGCCCAATTTCCTTAGGCCCTGCAGTTCACAGGGCAGAATCTCAACCCATGTGCACTGTTTTCCGTAGAGCTATGACATTTTACATCACTATGGATCCATCCTCAGATGTATTTGGTGCAAAAGATAGTCCAGAGAAGGCAGATATAATGAGGCTGCAACATGAGATAGATAAAGTGAGATTTGATAGAGTTAAATTTAAAGTTTAAGAGGTAGAACCCTTACCAACCATGACCACTGGCATAATCTAATCTAATCTATCTATCTCTTTCTCCCCACGACCCTACTCAGGCTGTCTCTGCCCTGTTCAGTCTCTATGCAATGTAGATGTAGCCATATCCATTGCAAAATATTAGACATGGTTTGTGATGTCATGATTTTAATGTTATTTGTCTACTTATTAAAAGATATCTCTGTTCCATCTCTGACTGTTCTCGCTATCTGGGAATATTATTGTGTTTTCTTGTTTAACATTCATTTACCAGACCAACTCCTTCAGCTGAGAACCAGGGGGAAAGAATCCCTCCAGATATCATTCCACCAACCACAACCTGCCTGTCATGCCAGCCAACTTCTCCTGAAAGATAGCACAGAAGATATCAACCAGGAGTCGTCATGTCATGTGAGGTAATGGATGGAAGATTGGACTTCTTCTCTAACATAGGCTAGGATTTTCAAAGGATTCTAAAGGAGTTAAGCAACCGACTCCCACATTTAAGCTCCAGTTTCTAAACATACTGAGCCTGTCTGCCAGCACAAGAAGACTGCTGATTGGCTGACATTTTGTGATGTCATCCCAAAAGGGTTAGTTCTTTGGATGAGGTCAACACACAGCAACAGGGAGCACTCACGAGACCAGCCTAATTCAGAAGGCCAACAGGAAGCACACATGAGTACTGATGACTTTCATACATGTTTGTCACACTCTAATATTCACACCATGAGCTGGAAATATGGTGTCCCACCTGAGAATTGTAAGAAAGGCAAATTGGAAAATCCCAGTAGATAAGGAAAGGGTACGTGTTCCATAAATATTTTATTTTCTGGAAGGAAAAAGACATCAGAAGGCAGATGATAACTAGGCATTTGGGCCCAGGAGTCAGCACTATTGCAGGAACAATGATCGAACTTTGGCAGCTTTAGGATCTTGCCCTGGGATTTACAGTCACATGATTGGGTGTTGTCATGGCAGCTAAAGGTGTTATGGTTACTGAGGTGATGGAGCCAGTGGTCTGGGAGGGGGGAAAGGGAACCAACCAGGACTCAGAGATGAAGAAACTTTGTATTAATTACAAGCAAATGTTGTGTGTTGGCTGGTGAGCTCCGAAGCAGATGTTAGTAAAAATAGCCAAGAGCAAAAAGTTATAAATAATGAGGGTAATAAATATATGTTACTGTTATTTCATATTTACCCAGGTCAGAGCCAGTGCTGGAAAAGATCATGGTGTGAGATGTGTCACATTCAAACATGCTCTGCTGTAACGTACACTCTTCAGAGAGCCACATGTCTGCATCAATGTACCTCCTGACCCAGTCACTCATACCAATGCCCACCAAGGGCTGTATAAGTCCCACCCACTCCCCATAGCCACATACCTCTCTAGATAGCACCTTGCATGCAACTCCTGCCTCACGGTACAGAACTTGAACTGAGTAGGTCCCTCACTTTATTGTCCCTGCCTGAAACACTGTACAACCAGCAGTGGTGGCTTGTCTTAGTTCTTTCGTGAATCTGACATTTTCCTTGCAGCCGTCATCTCAGAATCCAGGCAATTCCCATAGGTGTGATACCAGTATATGTCAGAGGAAGGTGAAGAAGTTCCAAATTCATCTATGGCCTTACCTCATCACAATTTATGAGTGAAACCAGAGAAGAACTGGACTTCGACTTTGAATGCAGCCATCTTGTATATGTGGTTCATGGTGCCTAAGGGACTCAGGCAGCCAAATCAAATTGAATTTAAGGGTTTGGGATTTCTAATTCTCATATGTTCTATTGAAAATCCCAGCCTATGGTCTTCAGTACCAGTTGAATCATCACCTGGTATGCTCTACATTGAAACACAGGTTGTGGGAGACTCTCTCACTAATGTGCTATGGCACTGCAAAGACATCTACATATGCACATTCCCCTTCGCCATCAGAGCCCAATTCACTGCTGGCACAAGTGAGCACAATCCAAAATCTTCAAAGGGATTTCACCCACTTACTCCTGAAGTGAATCTGGCCTATATATTCATATCCACACCATTTATATATAAAACCTGTATAGAAACATCTTCCATATACATGTACATATGTGCAAAGTACTGTATATGTAGTATACACACATATTGGGCCAGATTCTAATATGGTGTAAATCAGCATAGTTCTAATGAAATCAAGTAGATTTACATCATCTGCAACTCTGGCATGGTGTGTGTCTCTGTGTGTTAACTGAATATAACTAGACTGAACAGTATGGTTTAACTTCCCAAGTGGAATAAAGTACACATTTATTTTTTTCAGATGCCATAAATGATAAAAAGTAAATTACATTTAAAGCATTATGTCAGTGTTTGGTAATCTAACACATTATAAGTAAGAGATTTTTTAAAAAGAGACTATGGACATATGCCTATACTTATATTAGTATAATATCTCCATATTTATGGGTAAATGTAGATGTAAGTATACGTTGTGGGGGGGGGTGTATTCTTTAGATTTATGTAGCAGTAAGGTATGTGTGTATAAGAACAAGAGCAAGTCTACATATGTGTTAGTTTACAAATGTGTATGAATACACGTGCATATGTATTCAGACATATATATTCACATGTATACATTCACACATATATATACATATATGTACACAAATACACAATCACACACAAATCTTTATATTTGTGTATATTTGTGTGTTTACAGATAGACATACGATTACACATGCATGCACCCATATATAAATTAGTTCACCCCTTAACTGATTCATCCCTCCAAAGACCACACCCCTATATTTCAATATCTGCACCTACTCAGATACAGGACACCCATAGAGGTACACAATGATGCATATAAATCTCCAAACCCATAAGGACAGACGCCCATATACGTATCATGTCCATCCACACACAGAGCCACCCCTGTCTCTTTCTGGTAACACGCTCTCGCCAGTGTCATCTGATCTCTGCCCTCTTTTTCTCCAAATTAAATTTCAACTTTTTGCAAACCTCTGGTAGAGTGACAAGCCAGTGCCAGAACTGTCTTTTAATACACAAAAGAATAAATAATGCCATCCATCACAGCTGTCACTCAGCAAGATAGATTGCTACTTGTCCAGACACTGGACTGACACAGAAGTGAAAGTTAGAAAGTGTCTCTTTTCTTTTCTTTCTTTCTTTATTATTTTTTTTATTTGCCGGACTGCTTGATTCTGATTAATGGTGCTGTCAGGGTGGGATTCCGCTTGCCAGGATAATGAGTCAGGAATGTATTCCCTGTCACAAACATAGCAGATGTCAGGGGCAGAAGGGCCCGGGAATGCCAGAAACAATATACAGTTTCTTCCTAGTCCCTTGACAGGCCAATATGCTTCACAAGGTCTAATTTATGTAGACAAAATGCAGGCAAGGGGCCACCACAGTAGAGAACTATGCCGGAAAGTCTGCACTACAATGCAGCAGAGGAGGGAACCAAAGGAAAGTAATGAACGTTAGCAGTGGGACTCAATAGCACTGCATCAAACGGCTTTAACAAGAATGGCCCAGGACCACTTTGACTTCATTAAACTGCACTTTACATCATTATGGGAAGAAATCAAACAGGGCAGAGGGCTTCTGTTTCTTTTAATGGCTTGATTAGGTTATTCACTGATCAGCGTTTGCCGCTGTCATACTCGTGCAGTGACTCCTGGGAGAGGTACAATAACACAAGGGGTAGTGCAGTACCCAGATTTCCTCTTATCTGGAGCTGATTGGTCTGATCTCTGAATTCTGCATGTATATACAAGAATATAGGCAAATACAGCAACATTAAAGGGACAATGACCAGAGATAAAAGGCCTGGCCAAGATTGTCAAAAGTAACTGGATTCTGGATACCTGCATTTTTTTGAATGCTCAGCTGGAGACACTTTAAAGGGGGCTGTTTTTGTCAGGAAGAACTGAGCATGTGCTCTCTGAAAACACAGGCCATTTTCAAATGCCTCAAGTTGGGCATCCAAAAATAGAATAACCAAAAATCACCCTTGAAACTCTCGACCCCTATATTAAAAATAAATGAATAAACCCAACAACTTGTGTTTTTTGTAGCACATTGGCTTCCATAGTTCTTTGCATCTAATGTACTTTTAATCACTTATGCCATTTAAAAAATTAGCATTTAGCATTACTGGAAAATGAAACTACACTTGTCACTCACACTTTCTGTTCATCTCTTTGGGACAGGAACCATCTTTCTGTTAGGGATTTGTACAACACCCACCACAATGGAGTCCTGGGGCAGGAATGAGTCTCCTATGTGCTACCACAATAAATAAAATAATAATAATAATCTTCATTTTCACATGGTAGAATGTTTGGGTGCTGTGGGACAATATTAAAGTTCCACAATAGAACTTCTGAAAAATGTTGATTAAATGGAAATATTGGTTTATGAGTAGAAAAGCTCAATCCAAAGCCCCATGAAGTTTTACCATTGACCTCACCAGGCTGTGGAGAAATCCTTAAAAGACTTTAAAATGTTCTCTTTCTTGAGAGTGTTGAAGTGGCTAAGGTTTCTTACATCTGCCTGATTAAATCATATTATACTGTACTACAACATTTGAAGCAAAGGTTGATTTTGAATTTGGCTTGTGCAAGAGACAGTTTTCCAGTGCAGGAATAGCAATGTCCTTCGAAACGTTACTTAGATTGTCAGTTCTTTGGAGCAGGGACTGGCTTTTTTGTTCTTGTTTGTACAGCCCTATGACTCAGGCTTCTGGGTGCTACAGCAAACCAAATAATAAATGCTGCTTCTTGTTATTATTATATGAAAGCTAGACATGATAAAAGGGGGGCAAATTCTCTACTGGCATTCCCTAGTGGAGTTACCCCAGAAGAGAATTAGCCCCCAAATCTTTCCATTTCATTAAATCTTTTCTGTTCCTATTAACAAAAACCTTGAAGTGCGGCCTAAATGTCTTGACTTTGACCACACAAAATATTGACCCCAATCATGCAGGTCTGTTGCTTTAAGAAGAGGAACAGAGCAAGGCAAATTCGACCATGTAGGGCAGTTTGTTATGTTGGGTTCACTTGGGATATTGCAGCCCGATATCAAGCTCATTGCATTGAATCAAACTCTTCAGTAAGCTTTGAATCAGGCCATTAGTGTATCAGCAGCAGCAGGTTTTGAATTCTGCTACAAGAGGTCTGGTCAGTTCTTATCTCCCTGCCACTTTAGCTTAACCTGAGCCCTAAAGCATGAATGGTGCTCTAACTCCTTCCTGACAAACAGGAGCTCAGCCCTGACAGTTTTGACACTGAACGGCTACAGGCATTGAGGACTTAGGAGGAGTTCGGGGCCGAGGGAAGAAGTAAAATTGAGAGTGACAGAGAGATGAGAATGAGGATAAAGTTCTGCAACCCTGAGTCACCATAGAAGAGGGGAGCTGCTGCCTTAAATGGGGACGTGCAGTTAGGATGCTGGGCTTGGCTGATTTCATGCCAAATCAGATTAAAATACGATCTTGAACTTTCCCCAGATCCAACCAGAAAACTCTGCATAGTGTCCAATATGTACATACACACAAGTAGCAGGCTTCATATGGGCAACACACTTAAAGTGTATGAGCGATATGCAGTTGGTGCATATTGGCAGAGCACTACTGAGGCCAGTCTACACCAGCTGAGGGAGTTTTGCCCTTGACTTCAATGGGACCAGGATTTCACCCTGTATCTTACTGTACAGCCAACTAATTTCACGAATGAAGAGCAGATCTCCTCCAAAGCTAAACACAGCTATGAGACCAAAAAGAAAGCTTACGCCCAAGTTACCTGGCTGGACACAGCCTTTTCCATAACATCAGGGCCTCTCACTTCCATTGCCAGAGACTTTTCTTCAAAACCATTAAGGGTTGTTGTTGGGATTTTTTTTCCCCCGAAGAGAAATGTGTTTTTATTTAAAATTATTATTCCTGCTCAGAAGGTCCCTAATCAGAACCAGCACCTAATGGCTAGCCTGCAAATAAAGGAAATAAAATTAAGTATTGCAATTGATTTGGTTTAACGAGCCTCAGGGCTGCTGGGGTTTGTGTGATGGGAGGGGGAGACAAGAGGCCTGTTTTCTTAAGATTAGTTTTGCTTGTGTTCCAGGGATCAAAGAAGCATATGGTCAAAGAGGAACAAGCACAGATGCAGAAAGGCAACATGTTGGAATAACTGTGCTTGATGCTGAGTTACAGGAGAGCCGGTGCTGAGCGTGGGAAGTTCACAATGGGAGCTCCTGGGATACAGGACAGGGCTGAGCCGGGAGCAACGCCGGAGGTGGGGGGGGGGGGGCAAGAAAAAAGCAGGGCAGTCCCTCTAATGCTGCAAGGTGGAGCTGAGTGGGCAGTGGAGGACAGAGTTACTTCTAACCAGTTTATTTCAGCATTAAGGTGCTACACGTATTCCTTGCTTTCTTTATGGTACAGACTAACACAGCTGCTATTCTTGACAGAGTTACTTCTGTAAAGCTGCAAGTTAGATGTGACCTAGATGTGAGAGTAGAGCACAGTTAGGGGAGGAGAAAGCAAGAGAGCACCTGTGAAGGCAGGGGATAGGCATACACAGGACAGGGCCAAGCTGGGAGCAGTGGGGAATATAGCAAACAGGAGTAACTACTACCAAAAGTGTCTGGTCAGGCCTGGGAATTTACTCTTCTCTTCTCTTGCCTCCTCTTGCCTCCTCTTCTCTTCCCTTCCCTTGCCTCCTCTTCTCTCCTCTTCTCTTCCCTTGCCTTGCCTCCTCTTCTCTCCTCTTCTCTTCCCTTGCCTTGCCTCCTCTTCTCTCCTCTTCTTGTCTCGCCATTTGCATCATTCTTTTAAAATTCCTTAAGTGAAACAATCTGAAGCGTGCAGCCTGCTTACTCCTCCCCTTTGCAAGAGCTGGGTCTTGAGCCCCGCTGGGGGGAAAATGTGCCAAGACTGAGCTTCTGGCACTTTCCGCATGTTGTGAGCCGAGGTGTAATGGAAATCCTATAGAAGCAGTTATGACATGGACATTAATAACAATAGCAGAGGCGCTCCTCTGGCCTAGCTGTGTTATATTACCAGAGCTGCTGAAAGGAATTAACATTATTTAACAGAATAACCTGGCTCTGTGTATATTTGAGCTTCTACAGTGGGGAAAGAGGTGGGGGGTAAGCCTAACTTGTACCTTTTTCTGGCCCCCTCAAAACCAAAACGTAGACCAGGGTAAATCTGAACCCACCACCATCACATCAGTGGAGCAGTAGCAGAGCACTGAATTAGTTAAGCGGTCACCCCCTGAACTTTACAGAACGCTGCAGCATGAAAGATTTATGCTTATCTCAGCCAGCACAGGACACTCTGAGCACGGACTGTTTTGACCCAGTCCTGCGGGAACTCCGGTTACAGTCACGCCCTCACTTCCCCTCCTCTCCCTCCCCTACGAGGAGGGATTGGGTTTCTAATGTTCTCCTCGGTCATCCTTAGAAGACAAAATTCAAACAAGTGGCACCCTCCGATCAGACGGCGGTTTGGAGGGAGGGAGGGAAGAATGTGTCTCGGATCAAAAGTGCCCCTTGGCTGCTTCATTGAGGCACGTCCCTCAGGAGGGAGACCGAAAAGACCAATTTTCCCAGATCTCAGCACCAGGAAACAGGCATTTCATCATGAGATGAATCGTGGAGAGGAAGATTTGGTCAGGCTGCTCTTGCTGAGGTAGAGACAAATGTAATTTATTACCCTGAGGCCTGCGGAGGCTCGGGGAACTCACGGGGAACGTGCAGCATAAAAGAGGCCTGGCCCCCAGGGAGGCTTTTTGGAAAGCGACTAATCAAGTTGGGATACGCTCGACGGCTTGAGTACATTTATGCCTTTGCACATTTGTATTGTAAAATAAAGGTACTAGGAGAAGGGGTGGTTTTGTGGCTCAGGCACTGGTCTAGAACTCAGGACACGTGAGGTCCCTTTCTCTCTCTGACACAGACTCTATGAATGACCTTGGGCAAGTTATTTGATCATCCAGTTCCCCATCAGCAAAGTGGGGAACACAGCATCTCATAAAGGGTGTTGTGGGTGTGGTGCTCTGATATGAGAGGCTACAGAAATACCTAGCTACATTACATTATAAAGAGGAAGGAAGACAATACTGACTATCCTGTTCCAGCATGGTAGACAGTGGTGCTGTCATGCAAATGAGATATATAAATTAACGAGACAGAGTGTCAAGCCTGTCCTGGTTGCAATGGGGATAACTTGCAGCCAGAGGGATCAATTAACCCCTCCTGGGCTGCACCTGTACTGACTGTCAGGCTGGGTACAGGACTTTAAAAAGGATGCAGCCCAATAGTTGGGATAGGAAGGGGGAAAGAGCAGACAGGTTTCTCCAGGCACCAATGCGGGTTGGGGGCATCCCAGATGCCTGTAGTCAGACATGAGGACAGTCTAGAGCAGCAGAGATACACCTGTGACAAGGTGGTGGCCAGCTGGGGTGAAGGCGTGGTTGTTTTCGTGTTTTTGTTTGATCTTGGTAAAAGATTCTGAGATCCCAAAAGGGGTTGGCCTCTTTAAAAGGGCCGGGTAGGCCAAAAACACTGGGGAAACTGAGGCAAAGTTGATGCAGCATTACGTCTGAATGCTGGGAGTGTGCTGGCGCAGCAACTTTGAAGTACCAAGAACTTATTGTAATTAAAAATCACCTTGAGCTTTTTGCAAGGGAAGGGTGTAATCCTCTGTATCTCAGTCAGCTGTCCAGCTCAGGGAGTGACATTCCACCCAGCTCCATTCTTCCTGCAAAAGATGGTTTACACAATGATTTCTGTTGCAAATGCATCCAGGTGAATTCACTGACATACTGGAAAATAGGGAGCAGATGCCACTGAGAAGGAAAAGCATGGTGATCCTTAAAGGAGCTTTGGAAAGACTAGTTTAGCCCTACATTAGCAAGCATAAGATGAAGTGTGGTGTCACTATACCTTTGCTCAGTGTGGTTGTGTCTGGTAGCTTCCACAAGGGGCTGCCTCTGTGGGTGTGTTTTTATGTTGCATCCATCACCATGCATGGTACTTTGCTCAGGTAATCAGAACTTCTAAGTTATGACCTTGCAAAAGTAATTTAACCTCTATGTATCTCATTTTAAAACTGTGTCTCATAGTACCTGCATTATAGGGGTGCTGTGAGGAATAATGAATATTTGTGAAATGCCTTGAGACCCCTCCAGAGGAAAGTGCTATGCAGGAATGCAAGGTGGTGTTAATTCATCCAAGTAGTGATTAAACGATAGTACTAAATGCCGAAGCCCACCACTTCCCATATGCGTGAGCTTGTGCGTGTGTAGCAAGGCCAGGCAAATGACTAATGCAAACCTGAAGAGCGACAGCAGAGCATATTGTAAAGATCAACCCTATTTCAGCTTATGTTCAAATCGGAAATGCCAGAGATTGTTTCATAGTCTTCTGCAATGTTCATTATAAAAGTCCCCAGATGGCAGATGGCTATTAGCTCACTGTGACCTATATAAATGTCAAACGTAAAGCTATTGCCCCAGTGAAAATCTCAAAATAAATAACAACAGGAGGGATGCTGTTCTGCTGCCATCAGGATTTATGGATTATGAATTCATACTAATTCATTCCAAAGCCTGCACAGGAATGAATCTTGTTCTTTTTTTTTTAGGGATTCACTTAACACCTGCTTACAGATGAACTTCAGTCCTGTTTGCTTAACTCTTGAACCACTCTCTTCTCTGCTCTCCCACTGGTTCTGGACAGCTACCCCTAAAGGGACAGCATTTCCTGGAATAAACAGAATTTACCCAAGGTGGTATCGATTGGCACTAGACAACATCAGTGTCAGTCATTGCTGACAGTGGAGACCTTCCTTTGTTTGCCAGAATCATGTAGCAGCAACTTTAACAATGATTTCCAATTGTCTTTTGTTGCCTTTATCGATCACTATTATACCTCTAAATTACATCAAGGTCCTGATTCCTCTGAGGCTTTTTAGGGACTGGGATGTGTTTTCACAGGCCCAATTCTGCTCTCAGATACAATTTGGTTTGATTAAATTAATTTGGCATAATTTTTTTTGGAATTAACCTATTAACACCTTTTTAGGGGGCATACATAATAAAATAACACTAAATAATAATAACCATAATTAATATTTTATTAAACCCTCACATACAAAAACAATCATGTTCAGATAATGGAAAAAATGCCAATGAGTAGGGTCTTCTTAGAGGACAACCTTCCCCTGATAACTCGCTTCCCTCTAAACAGACACAATTTGCAGCCTGCCCAGAAGGTCAACTGACTTGAGACCCAATTCTGATCTCACTTACACCACCATAAATTAGGAGCAACTCCACTGAAGTCATAAATGCAATCGAAATCACCGCCGTAGGTCCTACATAAACAATGCACCCAACCCAAGACATGGCACTAAAGGGCTTGTCATCTTGAGTATCCCAGGTCATCTCAAATGTTGCACTAAGACATGCATGAATATATCCCATCGAACTGAGTTTGAGCTCAGGAGTTCACTTCAAAATAATAAAAAAAAGTCACTTATGAGTTCCAGGGAATTTGGCCTACATAGCCAGATTAAGATGATTGGCTTAACAGTTTAGCCAATCATAATTATTAATACATTCATTTATATTTATATTACCCACCATGCCAAAGACCCCAGTTAGCATCAGTGTTCCATTGTGTTAAGCACTGTACAAATACACAGGAAGTAGAGCTAGTTGAAATATTGTGAACTAAAAGTTGTCTAATATAAAAATGGCCTTTTCTCAATAACAATTTTTTGTTGATATTGTTGAAGCTTTTCATGTTTCACAAAATCGATTGTAGTTTGTCATTTTTTATCTTTCTAAAACATGATTGGAATGGGTATAAGAGCAACAATTGGGCTTCTGGTAAACAAACCAAAGTCTATGAGCATTTTGATAAGGTTTATGGTAAAATTTCTGATTTTTTTTAAATGTGTTTAATTTATCAAAGAAAAGAAAAATTGGGTCATTTTCGAACTCCCCAAGTTGAAAACAACTTCAATTTTTTTTTCACAAAAATAGGATTTAATTTTTTATGTGCTCTGTCAGAAAGATGTGATCCTTGTCCTAAAAAATATAAATTAACTTTAGTTTCTTAACACACCAAATGATACTGGTTAAAATATTATAGATGTGAATATTGCCTCTGCTTTAAAAATAAATTGTAGTCACACCTGAGCCTGAAATGTTGTTCTCTGATAATATCTGTTGTGCACCACAACTTGGAAAATTAGCTGGCAGAGAAATTTTGATTGCCAATATTAAAAAATAAGATACACTTCATATTTGAGAGGGTGCGGGAAGGCTATTGAAAAGTCATCTATAAACAAAGTGCAGCCTTGTGGAATTGCATACTAAATCCATGTGTCGACAAGCATAACTTCATAGTAATTATGGTATTGTTACACTAGCACGTAGTTAGTGTACCAGGATTCTAAAAATTACATGTATTAAATATGAGACTAAAATGGCAATACTAAGTCACTAAGGCATCAAGTACAACTTCTGGTAATAAGACTTAGTAATACAAAAATGAGAGTTATGCTGATAACTACACTGTAATAATAGTTTAACTGCACTGTCGTTAATGTACCTGTATTATGAAGTTTACTCAAAAAAATACATAGTAGTCTACAGTGTTTGTCATTAAAAGTTCAGCACTGATACTAGATACCATGCAGTTGTCCCAGTTCTTTCCGGCTGAGCCCTGATACAGCAAAGCACTTAAATATGCTTAAAGTGTTGCCATCTTCATCCATGGTACTTACATGTGCTTAAAGTTCAGGGAACTGCTATCACAGTATGGCTATTGCTGACAAATGCCAACCCCATTTTTTATGGTGATCTCTGTAGGACTCGGGTGTCCCATTTTTTGCTGTCTTTTTTTAGAACAGGTTATTCCTCAGATCAGAAGGACAGATCCTCAGCTGGTGTAAACTGATGTCGTTCCACTGAAGTCACTGGAACTTGCCCATTTATACCAATTGAGAATCCGGACCAGAATATGAAATTACACCCATTAACTCTAAAGGGATATTTGTTAGATACACTTCCCCACCCCCCTTGATTGACTGGAATTTGCTATGGAAAACATACAATATGGGATTGTGTAGGTCCACTTCACATCTGTTCCATTTCCATTGTTCCAGGGCTTTAAATCAACTGGTTACTGAAATTGCACTTGAAAATTAATTTCCAGCAAAGCTTTTGCCGACAGCTGACAGCTGACAGATTGCTGCATGGCTATAGATATATATTGTTCATGCCCTAATGTGAAATGGAGGTCTTTGAACAAAGTTTTTTGTTTGTTTTTCTTTCTTTTATTAAGTCTGCAATTCCACAATGCCAAGAGTAGTGCCGTGTTCTTTGGTGCTATGTGTATCAGTGTCTCTGATTAAACAATTTTACCTAGTAGCCAAATCCTATGTACTGGGAATAGGCAAAGTATAACTACAGGCTAAATGTGGCCTTACTGAATAGTCCATGTGGCAGCAGCCTGATTCAAGAGATAAGATGCTGACCTGGGAGTCAAGAAATTTGGATTCTATTACTGATCCTGACCCTGATCTATGAGTCACTTCCCCTTTCTATACCTCTGTTTCTTCTCCAACCCTTTCTTTGTCTTGTCTATTCTGACTGTAAGTTCTTCAGGACAGGCTCTGACTCACACCGTGTGTTTGTACAGCTTTAGCACAATGAAGCACCAATCCTGGGTCTCTAGGCTATGCTATAATACAAATAATAATGATAAAACATTGGTATGGCCCACGGAGACTACATATCGCAGTATGTAGTTCTCCATCTTGACCCCAGCAGTGGAGACCACTAGATCAAGATACGATCTGTGGTCTTTGAGCACTGTACCTCTTGTACTAAAGAGGAAAGAAAGTACTATCAACCTGATTTAGGCAGCCGTTGGCTCCAGGCAGGCTTCAGCAGAGCACAATTTGGGTGTTCCTTATTCTATTTTTTTTTATTTCCATCCAGTACAGCCTGTTCAATTTCTAGTCCTGTGCTATGCCCAACAAAGCCATTAGTAAAGAGATGCATGGCTCCTTATTGCTAATTTCTTTGAGTATGCACACATCATATAATCCAAAGGTGTATGTATATAAAAGGGACGATCTGCTGTTTCCCCATAACCATTTCCTCCGGGTCTGGGGAACTGCAGAAGAAATGTAACAGAGCTGTTAATACAGGAGTGGGTAAGATTTTGGCTCTGACTTACAGAGGTGCTGAGCACCGACAAGTCCAGCTAAAGTTAATAAAAGTTGTGGGCACCCAGCGCCTGTGAAAATAAGGCGCTTTGTGTGCTATGGTACAATTACTATAGTTTGTATTATGGTCATGCCTAGAGGTCATGCCCTGACTGAGACTGGGATCTCATTGCTGCAAATATTGTACATACCCATAGCAAGAAACAGTCCCTGCTCCAAAGAGTTTACAGTCTAAATGAACAATGGGTCAGAGTTAAAATGTAGCAGATCCAGAAACAGAGTCCAAGTGTTCAGTGCCCTGTGTGCTAGTGTGTGCCCAGACTGGGGAGGCATGCTCCCAGCTGTAGTGTAGACATGCCCTGAGAGGACAGGGACCATTGTGCTACACACTGTACATGCATAAAATAAAGGGACCCTCCTTGCCCTGAGGAGTTTATAGTTGAAGTGTAAGACTATAGACAACTGTTTGACATCTATACCCCATCACTCGAGATATGTTAACCCATACTGGGAAAGTGATGGAAGTGATACTCTATAGGCATGTAATAGTCGAGCTAAGGAGGCTGCACTAAAGAACTAATAGATCTTATCCAAGTCTACCTTTTTTCAATTCTGTGGATTCGGAGGTCCAGAATCTCAGTCCAGTTACATCCATGCTAATTTGGTGGTAACTCTACTGACACTAGCAAAGTCAATCTAGATTTACAATGGTGTCAATGTGACTGAAATCTGGCTCAACATGTTAGTTTTGCAGCTTGATTCCTCTGTCACATAGACCAGTATAAACCAGGAGTATCCCCACTGAAATAAATTGCTCTCACTCTCACCAGAGTAGCTCTGAGTGAGGCCTATCGCTCTCTTCTGTGGATCTCATAGTCTTATGGCCAGAGAGAGGTCTGCTGCAAGCATACTATTTTCTAAGAGGCCAACCTCCAGTTCCTCATCAAAGCAAAATCAGTCTGTACATAGTTCATGGTTTTCCAAGAGTTGCCATTCCCACATACAGAAGTGGGGGGAAACACCAGCCCCCTTTGTCCCTCTGCAACCCAGCAAGGATGGAGTTAACATGACCTAGAGGCAGAAACAAAGAAGTTTTCCCTTTTCATTCTTTGGCATGCCTGTTACTCACTTCTATGAGTATTTGCATGACCATAAATTCTGAGCTCTGGAGGATAGACCCAGCCAAAGATTACATGTGCAGGATACTATAATGGAAACTTCATGTGTTGTGAGAAGTTGTTAAATGGAACCATTGGATGATAATGTGCCCAGCGTTGCTGTTAATATTAGTCGATTTCCTCCCACCATCTATAAAACAAAGACCTCCTCCCAATCAATTCTACCCTTGCGACAGGTCTATATATAAATATTTTTTAAAGAGAACATTTTTGGCTACCAAAAAAACATAAAAGACCCAGGAACTGGCCTGGTTTTCTAAGCAAGACTTGAGTTGCAGCCTGCACAAGAGTACAAATGAGCTGTGTCTGTTCATTCCCATTTTTGCTTATTGCTTAGCAGACAATGACATCTTTTGGAAAAGTCTGACACAATCCAATGCGAGCTTTCCCAGTCCTCTTCCCTACTCTCCTCCCAATAAAGAGGCTTTTCTTATGGCTCATTGGAACATTTCCTTTCTTGGTCCTAAAAGTGCCAGCCATTCATTTAATCATATGCTCCTTTGCATTGTGGGATGTAGTTCATTTGCCATGATGCCCTTCACGATTTTGAATGATGCAGAAGTCTTCTTAAAGGGCCTTCTATTGGGCCCCGAATGATGTGGTATCTTGCACACTCTTACCCTGGACTGGTTCTGCTCCCGCTGTGGTCAATGGTAAAATTCCGCTGCTTTCAGTGTTAGCTAATTGATCCACAAATCCCTAATGCTTCACCAAAGTGCTGAGACAGGATTTGGCAAGATTCAAAGAGGAGCTGAAGATTTATATGGATACAAGGAATAACTAACAATAATAAATAGAGTATTGGAAGGGTGATAAAGCCTCATATTTCATGGTTTAAATCAACCCTGTGAGACCTTCATGGGAAGTAGATTATCCCACCTCTGCCCACTTTGGGTTTCTTGCACCTTTCGCTGAAGGGTCTGGTGCTGGACACTGTCAGAGTCCGAATACTGGACTAGGTGGAGTTTGGATCTGATCCAGTCTGGCAATTTTTACTTGCCAGGTACATTTTCGAGAGAAATGAGGAGGTGGGGAAGGAGAACTCTAAATCCAACAAACAAAAATGAATTTTCCTTTTAAAGCCTGATAGCTCAGAATCCGTTGGTCCATTGTTTTCCTGTGAAGTCCCAAGCTGAGTACGCCGTGTTTCCCCAGCAAGAATCTATCATATCACAAGCACCTCAAGCAGAGCAGAGAGTGCAGGAAATAGCTCTACTCGAAGTGTCTGGGATGTCACTAACTGTTTCTGAGAACGCACAGAACCCTGAACTCAAGTCTTGGCAGGTAAGTAAAACAAAGAACTGGTTTTCCATAAGATTTGCCTTTTTCTCTGTATTTTCAACCTGTACTCAATGCCACAGCTGTTCATTTAATTTTCTTGCCATTGAAGGTTTAAAACTTGAAATGTCTTTTAAAATATTTCTTGCAGAAGCTTCCGAGTTCCCCGAGTTGGTTCTCATGATGTCTGAAGGGTGGATTGGATTTGCATGTCCCAGAATTGTTAAACGACTGCCTTTCAGACCCAGGTTGGCAGGGGTTCTCTGGCTGTTACCTCCCGGAATTTTATTAAGATACAATCACAAGACCTAGAAAGCTTAGCCAAGGCCCCGATTCAGCAAAGCATTTAGAGTGAGTGTAATGGAACTTCATTGGGATTTGACCATGGCTTTAAATGCTTTGCTAAAGCTGGGCCTACGATGTTACCTTTGTGGTGCTGAATTCATTGCTGTATTTGCAGGGGACTGATGTTACGCTCAGTGATGAACAGAGACAAGAGCCACGGGGGTGATTATAGGATTAGAAAACATGCCTTGTAGTGATAGACAAAAAGAGCTCACTCTATTTCGTTTAACAAAGAGAAGGTAAAAGGTTGACTTGATTACAGTTTGTAAGTATCTGCATGGAAAACAAAAATTTAATGATGTGCTCTTCAATCTAGCACAGAAGGGTATAACAGGATCCAGTGACTGGAATTTGAAGCTAAACAAATTCAGATTGGAAATAAGGGGTCAGTTTTTAATGGTGAGAGTAATGAACTGGATCACTGGATCAATTTACCAAGGGTCTTGGTGGAGTCTCCATCACTGACAACTTTGAAATCAAGATTGGAGATTGTTCTAAAAGATCCGCTAAAGGAATTATTTTGGGGAAGCTCTGTGTTGTATACGTTGTGCCGGGGGTCAGATTAGATGATCACAAGGGTCCCTTCTGGCCTTGGAGTCTATGAATCTCTGAAACAGGGGATCTCATCCTGTCTCTCTTCTACAAAGGAGCAAGTGTTACAACGAGAACTCAGTCTATTAGGGGGTAAAGCCTGAGCCTGCACCTGTGTCTGAGTCAGGTGACCAAGGGTCATGTGATGCAATGCCTAGTATAAAAAGGGTTATTGCGCAGTGGTGAGCTTGATGGGGGGGGGGGGGGAGAGAAGAGCTTGCAGTGGATAAGAGGGAAGTTACATACTGGGGACAAGGGAACAGCCTGGAAGCTGCAGGAACCTGCTGCTTCACTTAGAGCTTTGGGGCTGGCGTCCAGGGGAAAGAGGGAAGGATCAGGCCCTGCAATGCTGTTGCTATGAAGGATTAACTGCAATTCCTAGTGGGAAGGCTGCAGGGAACCTTGCACCAAAGTGTGGAGCGGAGGGGGTCTGTGAGCACCTACTTCAAAGGCAGGGGAAGTGTATGTTATGATATTGGAGAAGCTCCTGAGAGCAAAGGTTGGAGAAGGCTAAAGCTGAAGAGGGATCAGGGATGGGCTATTTGTGCACCTCTGCTGCTTAAGGGAGGAGCCACTTGTATTTATGGTGTGGAGTCTAGCAAACCAGCCCCCCACACCCTCCAAGAGATGTTACTTGAATTACATAGGTGTGTGTGCATTCCTCTAGGAGCTCAGAGGGGACCCTGAGGTATTGTGGTGTGCTACTCACGGTGTGTATCCACCTTCCTGTAAGGGTGTGTAGTATAGCCCCTAACTGTCCAAGTACCAGTGTCTGCAGCAGGCTGCTTGTAGTCAGGTGGTACTCTGCTTCGATGGTGGGAGAAAGTGAAAAGAAAATGCACCACATAGGTGTTGGGGCAGAATGAAAATCCAGGGAAGGGCCAGTATTGAGTGAGATAATTTACAGATTTAATATTCAGCATGAGTGAGAATGGCAGAACTGGGCCCACAGGTAAGGGGTTGATCAGGTTCAGGTCACTGCTCCCAGCTGTGAATGGTTCACAGCCTCAAGGGTCAAACCTGAATGGATTTAGTTGTAGGATTGGGGCCTAAAGGCCCAGTTCTGGCACATTGATGGAAAAATCCTGTGGATTTTAATCAAGTCCATGAAGTTTACAAGAAACTTATCTTAAAACCCTACAGACTTGAATAGAGAAGACTTTTTCTGTAGCAGGGATAGAATTCTATAGTAAATCCTGCAGGGGAGTTGCAAACACCCAGAGAGAGGGGATTCTATTAAGGAAAGGATTAATTAAGAGGATTTGCTATTCACTTCTATAGGGCTTTCTGCTCAGCACCCACCCATATGGGAATGTATAGCAGGAGCATGCTCAGTGCTCATTAAATCAGTGGGACTGCTTACCTGAGGAAGGACTGCAAGAGCGAGCTCCTAACAACTGAGTATAACTTAGACTCTCTCCTTTACTCAATAGAAGGCCACTGCCTCTCTGACTGTGTACAATGGCTCAGGCCCAGGGTGAGGTATTGTTGGGTCTTCTTCCTGCTGAAGTGGGCTCTTCTCATTCCATGCTGCCAGTTCCCTATGATTGAAATTTGAAAGCATGTAGCTGTTAATCTGGGAGTGATTAAAGAGCCTCATTTCTTGGAAGAGTCAGTACTCATCATCTGCTGTGATGAATGAGCTTCTAACATCCCCTGATCCCATTATATTGTGATTAATTGTGCCAGTTTAAGTCAATAATTCATTTGTTAAAAATAGGCCTGCAAAGTATCATTTGTCTCTGGGGAGATATCAGAATAAAAAAAAATTCATTTGATACTTCTCATTAAATTAGTGTTGGGAGTTCTATTGACGGGTTCTGTTCATGAAACATTTATTGCAGGCTTATTTGATAAGAAGTTGTATTTGTCTAAAATTATGTCTGCTAACAGATGTAAGGGCCTGCATTTTTCCAGTGTTAATGAAAGAATAAAGAGTCTGAAGTGGTGCAGGTCTAGGGAGAAAAGGCTGTCATGGCAAGGGGAGGAATTTCTGAAGCTCAAACAGACAGGAATAATTTCCCAATCTTTCAGTACAAACTGGGGTCTTCTTTCCTCCAACCCCCCATCAGTAAGTCTGACAGTGTGTTAATGGGAAGTTATGTGCCGGCAATAAAAGATGTATGTGTCCCAAACTCTCATATGTATAAATGGTTATAAATGTTGCATTCATATTCATTGAGCCATTATAAATGTTTCAGCTGTGAATGATTCTAAAAGGAATATATAGGGAATAGGAGCTAGTCTACTAATGATAATGGCCATAACTGACAGAGACACATGCTTAATATCTTCATTTCTAGTTGCTTGTACTTTGCATCACTGTAATATTCCCAGGGTTGTGTGGAAGGATGCACGGATTATGAGCGCCCACTGAAACTGCCCAAAATACTCCCTATGAAGGAGCTTATGGGGTATGTCACCTTTTGACCTCCAGGTATCTGGTTCAGATCTAGCCTATGTTCAGGGACAAAAATCATTACTATCTAATGTACAATCAGTGGCCTCAGTCACTTTGACCCTCTTCCTGTCCTGTTCATTAAAATGTAGGCACTTTGGGGCAGACACACACTCCTTGTGTGTGGATTCAACTGCTCACCAAACCACTACAATCTACAAACCCCAGGGAATGGGGCACCTTCTGGAAGCAACTTCAGCTGTTAACTTTAAGTTACCGCTGACCCTAGGTGAATTTGAACCAGTGACCTAAAGACTCCAGAGTCCCATTCTAATTCTTGGAGCTATTTCCCTTCTGTGTTAGGCCAGGGCTCTTCCTGAAGCAAGATGCACACACTGGGTTTTCTCAGTACAGCCTAACAGGAAGGGCTGGGGCGTATGGGTTAGAGCGGTAACTGGGCTCCAGGACTTCTGTGTTCTATTCCTGGCTCTGTGAGCAAATTTGACCCAATCCTTTAAAGACATGCTGTAGTCAAACACAAGTTACTGGGTTCAATAGAGGGTTAAGTAGGTGAAATTCTCTGGCCTGTCTTACACGGGGCTCAGACTTGATTGATCTAATGGTCTCTTCTGGCTTTAAAACTCAGTGAATCTTGTGCCTCCGTTTCCACACCTGAAATTGGGATACTAGCATTCAATGGAAGGGGATATTGTGAGCTTCCTTTTGTTAATGTTTGAAAAGCACTTTGAGATCTTCTGCTGGAAGGTGCTAGTGAATGGCGAAGGGTTCGGGCAAAGTAGGCTTGACTTACCACACCCCTACAGAAATCACTGGGAGTCTGGCTCCACTAAGGGCAGCAGAACTTGGGCCACAATTTGTCTCTGAACTATTAAAGGAGAATGTAGCAGGGAGGGAAGCTTTTGGAGAAAACCAGGAAATACTGCACCATTTAGGGGAAATCTACATATTGAACTAAGGGTGGGATTGGAAACCCAATACAGCCCTGTGCCAGAGTCAGTTCCAAAGTATATACTTTAAAAATCTCTACAAACCACAAGTTTCTTTGTGACTTTGGTCTCCGTGCCTTTTGCTTGTATCTCGATATTTTATAGCTCCTTCATCAGGTTACCTGGTGATCTGCCCATCAGCCATACTGCACGCTGCACAATCCTTCCATTGTTCGAAAGCCCCGCTTGACGGCGCGTTCTATTCATGTGATGTGCTTGACCAAAAATGTGTCATTGCGGCAGCAGGGTGAGGGGAAAGGACCTTTGATGTCTGAGTGACAAGTTTCATATGTCTGCACGGGGCATGGGGAATGTGATCTTGAGCAAGAGTCAAAGGGGGAAGGGGACACGAGGCTCCTGATGATTTCTTGATTGCAGACACAGGCATTGACAATGGTGTTTGTCTCGTTCTTTGGGGCTTATGCTCACCCTCCTTTGGGAAAGAAATTAATATATTGCTTTATTTCCAAGGTAATGTGGGGTTACCACTTCTGGCTGCTGGTGCATTCATGCTGTGTTAGTTGGTCTCCATTCAGAAACATAATGGGCAAATTTAAGATTAGCAGCCGTGTTAGTCTGTGTCCATAAATAAAACGAGGAATACTTGTGGCACCTTAGAGACTAACCAGTTTATTTCAGCACAAGCTTTCGTGGGCTATAGCTCATTTCATCAGATGCATCCAATGAAGTGGGCTATAGCCCATGAAAGCTTATGCTGAAATAAACTGGTTAGTCTCTAAGGTGCCACGAGTATTCCTCATTTTATAATGGGCAAAGTTCACCTTTGGTATAGGGCAATAAAGCTAAACTAGGGACAAGTTCTATCTGACAAACCTAGGAGTAAGCCTCCTACTTCTAGTCAGCCTCACAGTTAAGATGGTACGGGTCATACACATCTCTCACAGATACCTGAGCATCCTGGCACTTTCTTGCACTTTGGAAACACTTGGGTATATATAGCCTGCTATGTCAATAAGGTCTCATTTGAATGGATGGGTTCTTATTGACTTCTTAATAGGCTTTTTTCTTATGCTGTTCAATTCCATTCTTCTGTTATTTATCCCTGCCTTGTGGATTTAGATTAGGTGCTTATATGGAGCCCAAGTACAGTGCCTCACAATCTTTAATGTATTTATCCTCCTCTTTTTGAGGTAGGAGGGTGCTATTATCCCCATTGTACAGTTGGAGAACTGAGGCACAGAGCATCTAAGTGACTTGTCCAAGGTCACCAAAGGAACCTGTGGCAGAGCAGTGAAGTGATCTCTAGGCTGGACCATAACCAGTAACCCATCTTTCTTCCCTTCTGCAGAAAGGTAATAGGTATTCATTAATATTTATTCTAAACAGTACTTTCATCTTCAAATCTCTAATGTCCTTCACATTTGGCTCTTTAATCTGCCCATAGCCCTGTGAAGTAGGTGGGTATTATAGTAACCATTTTACAGATAGGGAAAACTGAGACACACACTAGTTCAGTGACTTCCGAGAGATCACAATGGAAGCTGCGGCCACAGGTTAGGCACTCCCAGTCGTACACTCAGAGCACTGCATCCCTCACTCTCTGGTTTAAAAATATAGCCCAACTGGCTTGGTTGTTTTTTTAATCTTCTTTAGTTGTCTCCCCCCAGAAGTCATTTGAATACAACACTTCATAGCTTGACTTATGGCTGAATTAATCATTGCCCATGCCCTAAATAATTCACACCTATGTGCTGTGAAAACGCCCAGCAAGCTGCCTGAGAACACACTTAGATGTGAATTATTGCACAATAACTCACATCCTGTCAGGGTTCCCTGGTTTCACTTAAGAAGCCTCCATTAGTGCAAATTTTCACCTCCTTTTTATTTGGGAAAGTCTCGCTTCTGCTTCCCCTTCCTCACCTAGAGCAGTGAAGAGACCCACTGACATCTGTCGGACAAAGGTGTTATTGACCATGAGCATTTGCATATAGGAGCATTAGCTAGGCATATAGGAGGCACTGTACTTGGGCTCCATATAGGACTTCCCAAGTATTGGCATCAATGGAGCTATTCCTGTGCGAAGTACCTCACCAGGGTGAGTAGAGAGGATTCACAACCAGCATATGGGTTATTGGTTAGGCAGAATATTAACCCTAGTTACTGTAAGGACATGGACTTCTGGGCAGGATCGTCCACCCCATGGGATGGCATTTGCATTGGATTCACCACTGGATCTGAAAAGTCGGGGTGCCATTGCTTTTCCATTTTTAAGGCTTCCCCCAGGGTCTGGAATTTGCTAAGATGTTCCCCTGCCTTTGTTCTCAGTCTGTGCTTGACAGCGGCACCAACACCATCCGTTTGTTACAAAACAAATGTCAATAACAATCAAAAAGATCTGTAGCCTCCTTGGTCATTGAAAGGTTTGCAGAGAGCCAAGTATGCTGTCTGCTGTCTCCTTCTGAGGAGAGAATTCTGCCACCTGCTGTAAGACTAGAAAATACCTGGCACCCAGTGTGTGACGCATCCCAAAGGACAAACCATGTCAAAAGCCCCCATTGCCATTTTGCACTGACACTGAGCTGCACAGGCCAAAAGACGCTGTAAAAGGAGTAAAGGTTGCAACTATGCAGCCTCCTCTCTCTCTCTCCACTACAGCTAGCGGTCCACTAACATAGAGGGAGGACAGCTTCCGAAGCCTGATCCAGAGGCAATGGAAAGACACCCATGGAATTTGGAGCAGGCCCCAAGTGAGAAGGGAATTCAGTCACCAAGGTCCAGTCATTCCTGGTCCCATTAAGGGAGACTTTTAACAAGGCCATCTATGGTGATATTTACACGTAGGCACAACAGCTGGGATGAGCGGATCCCCCTTCCCAAACCGGACCCCCTTAGAGGCCAGTAGCTAGTAACAATAACTTGTAGTTACTCCTGGCCTGAGCAGGATTGGAACTGGCAAATAAGGAGCCATCATAACCCACTGTCAGTCCTTTAAGCCATCCATTCTAGCTGTTCCCACCCACCACTGAGGCTACCTGTCATCAAGAAGCATAAAACAGACTATTACACAGGGCAGTGGTTTGTTTTAACAATCCTATTACGAAAGACAGAGCTTTCGTGTTTCCTTTCCAGCTTTTATCAAGACCTAAACTGCTCTGGGGTGTGGGGAGAATCTTACCTTTAAAAAAAAAATGTTTAGGGAAAAGATTTTGTTCCGTTCCTAAATTCCTCCCCAAGTTTCCTTCAAGCTGAGACCCTACAGTATCCGTATTAAATTATATAAAGCGAGTCCAGTCCTTGGCTGTCAGCAGGACCCATCAGTCCTAATTTATCGCCCCAGGAAACACAGTACAATTATGGTAATAAATAATAATAGGATTCAGTACATGACAACATGAATGATGGAGCCTCTCAGAACTCATTTACATTGCTTTGTGTTGCAATCACCCTGCTTCTAATGTAATGCCAAGCAAATGAGCCTTTTTGAATATTGTGCAATCTATTGCAAGTCAACTGGCACAAAACTCACTCAATAAATCATGTTCAAACACATGCCTCTAATGACAGGTAAATCAACAATGAAGTAATTGCATTTAATGTATTGAAATACTGGACAAAAACAGTGACCTCAAAGTGACTTTTTGTTAAAGGTATGATATAGTCGCAACGGCAAATGGGCCTCTCTCTCTTTTTTTTTAATCAGGCACTTCTTGCTCAGATGCACACATGAGGACTAATGATACTGTTCCCTTCACACACCTTGATTCACGGGCTGCTCTCTGTGCCAGCCAGTGTTCACTGCACTGGCTGTTAGGAGTTGCAGGTGCCGCTGGCGATCAGTGTACTTCTTTACAAGACTTTGGGGCTAAATTCTGCCCTTCTTTTCATGCATGAAACCCCGTCTGGGGATCAAAGAGCCAAATCCTCAGTGGTTGTGAATCAGAGGAGCCCCGGCGAAGCCAATGAGGCTGTACCAGTTTACATGAGTGGGGCTCTGGCCTGCTGTTTTGGACTGACTTTGTTCAAATGGGCTTTTCCCCCTTCCCTGGTTTTATTTCATTGTGATAGAAAAGGGAAGAGCAGGCCTAACATGGGGAAGAGAGAGGTCTGCAGTGCATGTTATCAGTCCACCAGGTGATTTCTTGTAGGTTTGGCTGGCTGGCAGATGGGGGAATTGACCGCATTCCGGTTCTGCACAGGAGCATGTTGGTGATTGGGGTTGGGGTGGAGCAGAATTCATGATCTGTCTGGTGGAAAGTGGGGGGAAAGGGGGCCTGGAGTGGGGGCAGCAGCTCCTCCTGGAGCTCCAGCATCTGGATCTCTTTGGCCCAGCTCCCTGCTTCCCAGAACTCTAGGTTGCCATCACCTCATCTTGCCTTCTCCATCTCTTCCACTTCCGGGCCTGCTCTTGAAGGAGAGATGGCCCCTCAGCAAGAAGATGGCAGTGAACCTGGCCCTCCTCTTTAGGAGAATTCTGCATAAATCAGAAGCTCACACTGCCTGGGTAGCAGAAGGTGCATTAGACAAATACTTCTAATGATCAGTGGTGCATTTCAGGGAAGTATTTGGGCCTGATTCTCCACCTGGTGTATTCCTTTGCATTTGTGCAAGAAAGAGGGGAAGGAGCCAAGGAGCCATGAATCTGTTCCTTGATGGTCTAAAGGGGACCCAGGAGCTTGCAAATGGAGCTGGGAGCCTTGGAGCCGTGTCTTGGAGCTTCTGGCATCTTCAATCCTGCTTCAATGAGGCAGCTTTGCAGATGGAGCCTGCGACTCCCACTAAAGCACTTCTCCTCCTACAGTTAAATATGCAGGGAAGTATCAAGGGTCCCTTGGGAATCATTAGGCAATGCAAAGGTTTTCCATCTCCCCATGTTGGCCCTCTGGGCTGATAGCTCCCATATGATGTAAACTGATTAGTGAGATGGCCAGAGGCAGCCTCAAAAAGCCATTAATGGAGGAAAAGCAAAGAACAACAAAAAACCTCCAATTTTAGAAAATTGTTACCAGTTGTGTGTGCCATCCAGCTTGTTCTTCTGACATGGGAATGTCAGGATGGATCACATAGTTTTTCCACCCAGCCGAGACACCAGGCCTCCAGGTCCCTGATTATAAATATCTACAGTGTTGCCCTTGGTTTTTCTCAGTGCTATGCTATATCACTCCTGGAAGCATGACCAATGTTTGGAATCAGGGCATTCCACAGCTAGAACACCTCTTGAAATGCAAGCTCCCATTATAGGCCAATGCACTAGAACAGGAGTGCTACGGCCGCCGAATTCAGAGCTGATGTGGATTTGGAGTATCCCAGTGTCTATGGGGTGATCTGAGCTAAGATTATGGTTCAGACATTGGCTTGATTTTCAAAGTTGCTAAGCGCTTTTAGATATTATTGACTTAGCTGGAGCACCTCTGAGAATCAGGCCATGTGCAGGGCCCTTCAGAGATCTCTGGATCTGAATCTGACGTGTATGATGTTCCAAGGGAGTAGGATCCTGGGTTTGGCCCAGGTCTGTCTCTAGTTCTTTAGGATTATTTTATCCAAACAATTGCACTTGGCTCCACAGATATGTAATTAGCTATCCTCTACCCCCTTGCACGTGCAACACAGGCAGACACACTCATGCATTTGTATGTGCACACACACACACACACTTGCTAATTGAGATAAAGATGCAGTCATAAACTCCTTCATGTTTACACACACACACACACTCTTCTTCCCCACCAACTGTGAATTAATGTCAGCAGTTGTTGTATCAAGCAGGCAAGGTACTAACAAACTTTAACAGACTTTATTTAACAACAGTGAAACCTCTTTACAGAGCTGCTGCTGCACCCTCTGTAGCTTTATCTCAGGCTTGGCTCAACTCCTCCCCCCTCCTTCCTGTTTCCTGTCCTACAGCCCCCCAGTCCTAAGAGTTACAAGCAGCATCTAAAACACCACAGCAATTCAGTGATAGCAAATAGACTCGCTCCCTCTTGTCATTTTATTACACAGCTCCCAAGAGCCAATAATCAGGCTCTGGCTATGAAAAGACCCTGGCTCAGGCAATGTGATTAATGACTTGGGGTCAGTAAGCACCACCTTTCCCACTGGATCCCTGACGTACTTGCACAACCCAGCTGGAAACGAACACGAGTCTGAAAGTGACAAACAGGCTGAACGGTCAGGAATCGAAAACAAACTCAGCTGAGACAAAAGGGGGGAAATGTTGATTTTTCAGGAGTCCTTAATCCAAGGGTTGGTTTTTGTTTCTCCCCACCCCGCATGAATTTAGCACAGTTCCTATATTAGCGGGGCTGGTGCCTGAGGTCCTTTTAGTCCTTGTGCACTTCAGGGGGCACAGGATTGGGCATCAGGAAACTTGGGTTCTTTTTTATCTTATCTGTCATCCATTCCCTCCCTCCCTGCCCTCGGAAAAGGGGCTGTGGAAATCAAACTATGTGCAGCATTAAGGAGAGGGCACTACGGATCGGGCTCAGCTGGGGAATGGATTTCTCGGTGAACTTTAAAGGAATGGAATATTATGGGCCATCACAGCCTTGCCTCGGATCACAGCTCAGCCTCACAGGCCTACCCGTGCTGGGAGTGAACTGTGAACTCAATTGTTCTCCGTCAGGAGGGAAGAATTCTTTCCATGGCACCTTTCCTTTCCAGGCCCTGCTGGTGCCTTTTCAAAAAGCTTCCCAGCATCGTTTTCCTCAGCAGAGCGCGGCTGCTTAAAGCCAAGTTTCTCAGATCATTAAACTCCCATCCCCCACTCATGCCTGCTCCCTTCAGAAGGCAGCGGGACGTCCAGCTCCATGTTATTAAAATCCTCCAGCAATGAAGTAACAAGCGAGTGTGTTACCACTGGGGGTGTGATGTCACCAGACTTTACGAGAGGCCCAGAGAGATGTTCCCCTTGGAACGTATTAACCTCCCGGTTTTTCATTTTGCTCGGTCAATAATTATTAGCCATTTTCTTCCCATGAAGGGCTCTGCCCAGCAGCCCAGCTGCAGTGCTGTGTGTAGGCTCATCACGAACAAATATCACTTGAGGATGGGGTTGGGGTTATTTGCTTTTCTAGCAACCCACGTGGTTGGTTTCTCCAAGTAAAGCAGGTTCACAGCTGGAACAATCACAATCCAAAAGTATCACACCAGGAAATTGAGTTCTGCTAAACTGCTGCTGACCTGCCAGGCCAGACATTGGAGTAGGGAAGCGCCCAGCACACAAACCCAGGTCTTGGGAGGAGATAGGTGGGGTAGGAAACGGAGATGGCGCTGATCTGCAAAATTCAGCACCAGCGCAGGTTCCAGAATTCAGAGCTGTTTGGGCTCCTCTGTGAGGGCAAAATCCTGCTCTGTTACAGCAGCGCAAGCATAGAGCCACTCCATTGACTCTGATAGGAACGGTTCGTGGATTGAGTGGAGTGACTCCGTATGTGCACCGATGTGACTGAGAGCAGAACACTCCACGCTGGCTTCAGCTCAGGTCCTTCTTTTGTGAAAATATGTGCAGGCCCTGAAACGTTTCTCCCTAAGACCTTGTCAACATGCAGGTGTGGCCCTGGTTTAACTACAATCACTTTTTAAACAAATCTAATGAAATTGTCACAAACCCCCATGTGGACAAACTTATTCCAGGTTCAGAGGGGGTTATTTCAGTTCAGCCCCAGTCCATTCTGTGGCAGGGTGGGCTTGACCCAGCCTGCCGCCCCTTTAAGAGGGAGAAAAGCCCTCATCAAACCCCCGGTGCAGAAGCCTAATCAGCCACCTGGCTTGCAGGGCAATCAATTGTATGGGTTGCACCTGGCAATCTCCTCTGGGGGATAAAAGCCTCCCAGAAAGGAAGCCCAGGGTGGTGGTGGTTTGGAGCTAGTCAGAGCTGTATATTTAGAACTGTTTAGAGTTGCATGTTAAGAGCTGGACTATATAGAGTCTGTAAAGCTGTAAGCTGTAGAGCTGAGCTATCAAGAGCTGTATGCTGAAAGACTGTACAAAGCTGTATATATTGGTGGTGGGGTCTTGCACTGTGAATTAAAGAGCAATGTTTGAAGCAAAGAAGGGTTTCCTGCCTGTTCCTGAGAGGGGTGAGAGAGCGGTCTGTCACAATTCCCAATCCATTTAATATACAGTTAAATGAGCCTAGCTTAAAATAAAATAAGATTGCTTGCACAGCATTTTGTGCTGATTAACTAAATCAATTTAAAATCACCCCTTAAGCTAAACCATAGACTCATAGAACTGTAGGGCTAGAAGAGACTTTGCAACATTATCCAGCCACAGTTCAGGGGATGTATTAGACAAAATAGTTTAACTCAGCTAGCAGACAAGCCCCTAATGGGATGTAAATCAGGAGCAATTCTGGTGAAGATATTGGAGTTACACAAATGTAAAACTGGTGTAGGAGAGTGGAGAAAATGACCACAAGGCCTGATTCACCCTACCTTACAGCCTGAGGTCTGGGCAACGTGCAGCCATTTGGCTTGGTAGCATTTTCCACCTCCTTTGTACAGGTGTGAATGAGGATATGTGCTATAAGGCAGTAGGGAAGATCAGACCCCTATAGTGCTTGAGATATTGGCAAATAAAAAGCATGTTAGTCCCTTGTGCGAGCAGCATTTCCTTTGCATTTACTTCACCCCAAATCTCAATTTATTCTACAAAACGGGGTGGTGATCTTTGGTTCATCGCTGACAAAAACGCTGAGTTCTCTGGCTGAGAATCTGAGATGTCTTTGTCAACTTCAGTTGTATTATGAAACCCAAAACACGCTCATCTGAGGTAGTGGTAATATTTTGTACAAGGGTTGGCTTGTGAGCTCTACTGGGGGGTGGGGGGGGGAATCTCCAGTTTTTGAATATGTAGTTTCTCAGACCAGTGATAGATTTGTGCAGCTCTGTGTAAAACAAGCTGGGTGTTGAAATGAAAGGAGGGAGGCAAAGGAAAAGTGAGCAGATGCAGTCAAAACTTTCCAGAATTGATGAAGACTGACTGTAGAAAATCTGTTTCTATTAGGTCATCCTGTCCACACTCACTCCCTCACCCCCACTAATGCTTGTTTTTTTTCCTCTGCACTATATTCTCCAGCGCTTTGTCCAGCCAAGAGGTGTTGAGCCCAGTGAGGGATACAAGCAGCAGTATTTGGTGAGGGGGCCTCTTACCCCTAATCCATCCCCTAAATATTCTAATTGTGTTCTTTTCACAAACTAAAAACAATACCAACACAACACATATGGATACACTTATTTTAAAAGTCTGTGTTAAATAAGATGAACTGTATTTTGAAGCTAATCCTAAATGGATGGGGGTCGGGGGAGCTTAAGATGCTTGGAGTCCCAAGAAATTGCTTACTCTGCTTATAACTAGTGGCATCACCATTCCAGCCTGTTTTAAAATAACTCAGGCAATGGGGTTTCCACCACTTCCCTTGAGAGGCAGTTCTGCCGTCTAACCGAGCTCACCAGTAGGAAATGTTTCCTGGTAATCAGTTTAAATTTTCCTTTGCTCATTTTCCTCCCATTACTCATTAGCTGTAACCCCTTGGCTCCTTCTAAATAATTCCTCTTCCTCATCAAAACAGCGCTAGAAACCCACTTTCCTAGTTTCACAGATTTCTACTTAACTCCTGGCTGCCAAACCCCACGAGCAATAACATGACCGATTCTCATGTTCCCTGGGTCTTTCCAGCCAGGACACTAGGCCCCACACTTTAAAAAGCGGCAGACTCCTTGGAACCTGTATGTTAGTCTTAGAGCTCACTGGAGCTTCAAAGTGCTCAGCTCAAGATCCAGCAAACTCAACACCAGAGGAAATTAGGTTGCTAGGCTCCCAAGATTGTTTATTATGCTCTCAGCTTTAATTAGCTGTAAGTAACATCATGTCAGTGTTCTGCCACAAACGCTAAATCTGTCAGGGCAATTTTACTGCGTCTGGCAGTTTAAATCAGAAACAAGAAAGTCAACATGTCAATAATGGACCTGGACATGATGGATATATTAAGGGGAAAACCTGAAATGTTCTGGACTTCATTATATCTACTTGGACTCTAAAAATGTACGTCGGAAGAAATCTGTGCCTCATTGGAAAAGCCCCTTGGTGATATTATTCCACTCAATTATAAGGCACTTCTGCTCACCTCCAAGCATTTGTTTTTTCACGCTTTATCCATTACAAAAATACATTAATGGGAGGTGTAGAGGTGGAAATAGGCCAGTTGGGTTTAATTTCTACAAAGGTGGAGAGGATGTAATGAATTTAGGGAGGTGCAATGTTACACTCACTTTAAAAGGGATATAAAGGGGGGGGGAAAGTTTCTAGACACCAGGCAACTTTTTCTGTGAAAGATTCTGAATAAGAACGGGAGAGTTTTTATGTTCTGGGAAGCTGAAACACATTACTTTTCAGGAAGAGGTAAAAGAACAGAGAAGAGGTAGGGTTTTGTAGGAGGAAGGATGATACAGTGTTAAGTCTGGAACTTAGGAGATCACCCTATCATGCCACACACTTTTTCTGTGATCTTGGGCAAGTCACTAGAAATCAACTGGAGTAAGGTGCCTAAATGCCTTTGAGGATTTGGGCCTTAGTATCTTTGTGTCTCTGTTCGCAATCTATTAACTCCATTTGAGGTAGCATTTCCCTACCTCACAGGCCTGAAGATGAATACACTAAAGATTGTGAGGTAACAAAGAGTCCTGTGGCACCTTAAAGACTAACTAAAGTATTGAAACATAAGCTTTTGTGGGCTAATACCCACTTTGTCGGATGATGCTCCAATGCAAAAATACTGCAAAAAAAAATCCAATGCAAAAATCCTGCAAAAAATAATAATATTATTTGAGCAGATCTAGTACATTAGCATGACACCAATATTGCTGATATCATGAATGCAGACAGGGCATTCATTTTTATACTATACTCCTTTTCATGTTATCTCAATGCATTGAGAAGGTGCATTTTTCTGAAGCAAAGTTCTAGCACATCAGTCTGAGGCCATAACTGTGAGCAGTGGGTTTGCAAATGGGGGGTGAGGAGGATTATCAAATTTTGACAGTGCAAGAGAGAGAGAGAGACGAACTTCCTTTAAATTTCATTAGTTAATAGTTGTTTATTTTCCCACATGTTCCCATTCTAAGTGTATTTTGGCTTGTGTATTATACACATGTCCATTAACATTATGCAGATTTGCCATGGTCTGACAACGTTAATATTGCTCTGCAAATGTAAGCAGATGTTTTACGAGCTCTCAAGTTGTGAGTTAACCACAGCAAAAGTGTATGCATGTCAGGGAGTCTGGCCTTTTCAGTACCTTGTGGGAAAAAGAGTATGTGCCTTCAGGCAACATTGCCTACAAGAGGAAAGCAGAGAAGAGGGTGTCTCATCTTTTATGAAGAGGAGTTAGGGGTGGTTTGTTGTTGTTGTTGTTTGTTTTAATGGCTATAAATAAATTCTATAGGGAACAATATCACTAGATCTGAAAACATTTACTGGGTCTGGATCAAGGTCTCAATTAATCAAGATACATAAGCACCTGTCAAAGTATGAGCCTGTGACGAGTCCCAATAATTTAAGTATCTATCCATCCCCATACACCCCATCTATCTATCCCCCATACACCTTATCTATCTATCTATCTATCTATCTATCTATCTATCTATCACCAGAGTATCTAAGCACCTACAGTCAGAAAAGAACAAGGCTTCTGCCTCCCGACTTCTACTATCCAGCCCTCTCCAGCTCACTTTGTGGCCTACTGGGCCACAGTCATGCCCACTAGGGTCTCAGTGGCATGTTGGGAGGCGACTCGTGTATCCCAGGGCCCTTCAGCAATGGCACGAGATGCGATCTGGCCGGGAGCACAGGCAGCAGCCCCTCCCTTGCTCGCCACTTCCTACATCACTGAAAACCGGCTTGCAGAGGGAAGACCGAGGAAGTGGTTTTGCAGCTTGATAGGGATTTATGACCGCAAAGGCCCTTCCCCTCCCGTGCTCTCTTCCTACCTTTGGTTGGAATTAGTCAATCCACACACACAGGCTGACAGGCCTTCTCTGGCCGAATTCACACATGAGAGAAGGATTTCTCTTCCTCCACTATCCTTCCACCCCCAGCCTTTCCCGGCATTGTTTACAAAGGGATACGACCTCTCCAAATGAAACCCTCTTTGGGTTCCTGCACACTCCAGGCATGTGTTGTACCCCACGAGCTGGCTTGTGGCACTTATTAGCATGAGCGGGAAAGTGCTTACCTCAGCACGGAGAGCAGCTGGAGGCAGAAGGGTTTTCAAAGGCATGTACCTGACCTCTAGCTCAGCTGCTGGATGCCTGGGTACTGCCGACTCAGTGGAATTTTTTTTCTTTCTCTCTCTGTCTCTCTCTTTCATTCTCTCTCTTTTTCCTTTCTGCAGTGTCCTGACCTTGCGAGGCCTTGGTCTCCCCGCCTATCCATCTCTCAGCCTTCAGTCTCTCTTGTGAACTCATGCTGGGAGATTAATTGCTGCTATCACCCCTAATCCATCACACTTCCCAAAGATTGTTTTGACATCTAGTTAATTTTTGGCTGATGATTTATCAAATTCTTATTACCGTGCTCTGAAGGGGCTCATTTATTGTGTTGATTCATGGTAATGATAAAGGGGAACCTTTTTGAATTTTAACTACATTCCCTCATCACTCTGCCCAGTGCAGCTAAAAAGGAAAAAGGGGGGAAAACATAGCTGGGGACCCTTAAACAATTCTGCCCGTAAAAGGGGGGGGGGGCTTCATTATTTGTTTGAGAGCCAGAAGTCTAAAAGAGGTTAATATATACAGCAATAAGATGTATTTTTAGAATCCTGGCCTGGACCATGTTTCAAGAGCATCTCCCCAAGGCTGCTTAAAACATTTATTGGCCTGTAATATTACCTAAATGTCTACTACCATTTTATTCAACTAGAACTTAATGGTAAATGATGTCAGTCATGTACCAGTGGAAATGTAAAACAGGACTCTCTGCCAGTCCATATGGCAATTCAGGCTTTTAAAAGTACACAGAGAATTTTCTATGGCTCTTTATGTCATCCTCCTTTCTCTGTACCCACCTATTTTTAATTTACCGCTCGTTGTTGTTGTTGTTGGGTTTTTTTAATAAGCCCAGATGGCGAAAGGAAGACCGGAGTAACTGTGCACTCTTTTCCCCAGACAAATACGAGAGCCGGGTAGAGGGAGAAAGGTGTGTGTTTGGGGGGGCGGAGGGAATCATTGTAGGTGTAATGGACAGCTAACTAGCTGGAGTGGGCATTGGAGGCTGGTTAAAGGTTTCCAATAAACCCGAGTTCTGGGGTGTGCTGACAACTCCAATTTATTGAGGGCTTGACAGAGGACAGACATAGGAAGAGGGCCTCTGAAAAGCTGGATATTAGAGACGTAGCATATGCAGAGGGCAGTATTTCCCCAGCTGTCCTGTGCATCTTATTTTAAGCACTGTAGTCAGAGAGGAGGTCTTTGGGTTAAGGCAATGGACTAAAAGGTCTGGATTCAATTCCTGGCTCTGTCATAGCCGCCCCATATGACCTTGGGCAAGTGATTTTCTCCCTCTGTGCCTCAATTTCCCAGCTGTAAAATGGAGATAATAATACTGCCTTCTTTTTGTCTGTCTTGTCTATTTACGTTGTGTGCTCTGTGGGGCAGGGACTGTCTCTTGTCTTCTTGGCAACAAGGGCACACTGCTGCTGCAGCACACACACACACACACACACACACACACACACACACACACCACGCCCTTAGTTCCAGAACTGATGCTTTGAGCTGCTTCCCAGGTTGTTTTATTTTCCCCTGTGAACTGCAGCAAATGTGTTCTCTCACCAGGGAGGCAAGTAGGACCCTGAGAACCACCCCTGTGCCTGCTTAGCACTTAGCTGGGATGTTCAGTTCTGCTCTCAGTTACATTGGTATAAATCAGGAGTAACCTCATATGAATGACATGAGAATTGGGACTTTGGGAGAGTGGGCTTGCCCTCACCAGGGCGAACCAGACCCCAGTAAAGCTAAGGGAGGGAATGGCTCATGACAGACAGTTCATTTGAGTCACTACCTCCCTTTATCTTTTATTTTTCATATTCGCGCTTCCCCCTTCCGCCCCCCGACAACACACAGACACCCTCAGCCTCTCATCTTCCATCCCTTTAAATGAGGTCACCCTGACTGAATGAAGGACGTGAGGAACTGGGAGAGGTCAGGCATTAGCACAGCTATAACTGCACTGCTACTGAAACTAGGCAAACCATCCATCACCGGCTCCACTACTCCATTAGGCCCCGCATGAAATATGCCCTGCTCTGAATCGCAGGGCCATACATCTCCCAGTCTAGACACCTTCCTGTTGTGTGAAGATCAATGCCGCGCGGTCATGCATCATGTGTCATCCAGTAGCCCTCACTCTAATAATCGTGTCTATTCTCTAGTCTGCAGCATAAATTATGGCACTGTGAAAGTACTATATTATTCAGCAACCTTGGTCACTAATGGATTATTGGTTTATTGGCTGATAATGTGAGCTCCTTTTTTGGCTGAACCTTGCTTTTATTTATTTATCTTTTTTCATTATTATTTTGAGCGATGGCTGATGCAGAGTCCGACCCCCTGGCTCGCAGCGTTGCAAAGCAGTAATCAGAGTAAAGCCCACAACGCTCCGCTTGACCATGGACCCGCTGCCTGGGCTATCACTTAATACAAAGATGCCTGGTTATTGTTGACATTAAACGGCCCCTGATGTGGTCATTCTTGGCCACAGTGCTGGGCATTCTTTCTGGGCAGGCTAGTGACTAAAGCAGGGGACTGGAGGACAGGACTCCTGGGCAGGCAGTGTGATCTAGATTCTAGAGGCTGTCGTGTTGCAGTGAACTAGGATTCTGCTGGAGGGGTGTCTCTGAGGGTATGTCTGGACTGAAATTGGAAACTGTAAGAGTAGCCCCTGTCTGCATACTTGTGCTAAGACACTTCAATAGCAGTGACGTTGCAGCAGCCCTGGTGACGGCACAAGCACACAATCCGAGTGCACACCTAGGAGGATCCGAGCTGCAGCTTCTCTGCTATAGTTATTCAGGCTAGCGAGATCAAAGCTCGCTGGGGCATATCTACCCATGCTGTAGTCACACTTCCGATTGTATTGCACTGTGTGACCTAACACAAGTTACTTCTGTTTTCCGAACGGGGGCCTTATCCCCACCCATAAAATATCGACGATAGACCCTATCTCACAGAATGGGCAGGAAGCTTAATTAGCGTTTGTAAAGCATGCAGAGATCCCCAGTTGGAAGGAGCCAGAGGGTTATTAATATATTGGCCTTGCTTATAGCATTGCATGGGGGATATTGTGATTACAGCTGGAGCAACATTTATTGGTAAGTGTCTTTTTCCAGAGCCCTGTCACTTTCTCCAAAACTAATTTCCTCATGTTTGTTCTCTGCCATGAGGAGGCCTATTTTACAATTTAAAACAAATTGGGGGTTTCAGATCAGTTCAGATTAGAGCGGTTACCAAAAATTCATTGAAACGTATTTTTTTAACTAAAAAATGGCTTTTTTCCCTATCCCAGCCCCTCAAAATTTGAAGAACTGAGACATTTTTAGTTTTGTCCAAAAAAAAATTGTCCCTAGAAAAATGCAAATATTCCTCCCAGTTCTACCAATAGCGCGGACACCCCCAGGTTTGAGAATCCATGGAAATATTCCTCCCAGCTCTGCTACATCACTGAAGTTCTTCCCTTGTGGGTATTCAGAACACATGCCTTCCTAGGACAGGGACTTCCAATAGGAGAGACGGTAATGAACCGATACCAACCCAAAAGGCACCAGGTGGATTAACACCATACCTTAGGCCATGGCTCAGGGACACCTGGCTCAGAAAGAGACCTGAAGGAAGCGGGAGGTCCCAGTGCAGTCAGCGTTAATTGACTGCAAAGAGCGCAGCTTGCTGTTCTGCTGTGTCTTGCTCACGTGTCTGCTGCTAATTTGTTGCTGTTTGTTTGTACATGACAGTAATGTGTTTACCTCATTAGGGGATGTCAAAGTTCCCCAAATCTGTAGCTGGGAGATTACAGATCTCCTCTCCCATGCATTGAGGAAGAGCAACTGATGGGTAAGTGGGCTAGAAGGCATGTACAGCAGCCTAATTTGTTAACCCTTGAGTGTCTTACCTTTCATGCACTCACCGGCTAGCCCTCTCTCCCCGCAAAAGGGGTTCATTGCTATTCATTAATGAGACCAACACCTCTGGATCACATGGTAGAAATGGATCCCAGCCTCAAACACCATGGCTGTGAGCACCATATAAACACCCTGAAACCTATTGAAATGGTCTAGGCCCCATTGCACCTCTCCTTGCCCACACCAGGGATGAAATCCTGGCCCCACTGGAATTAATGTTAAAGCACTCATTGATTTCAATAGGGTGGAATTTTACACTAAAGGGGTGTGAAGTAGTGCGGATGCACTGATAGCTGAAACCGGGGCTAATTCCCAGGCTTTGGACAGATAGCTCTGATTAGGGCCGACGGGCCCCACACGGATAGAACAAATGCTTGCTGAGGGCTACCCTGCTGAAAAATAACTTCGTTTATTTTAAAGCAGTTTTCTAGTTTTTGAAAAGGCCTGTTTGCAGTGTCCATCCGCAACACTGAATCACAGGTAGTTGTGTGTCCACAAGACACGTTAATTAAGAGTAAGATTAATAGATTTTAAGGTTTAAGATTAGCAGCTGTGTTAGTCTGTATCCGTAAATAAGATGAGGAAGACTTTGTAGCACCTTAGAGACTAACCAGTTTATTTCAGTATAAGCTATCGTGGGCTATAGCCCACTTCATCGGATGCCCATGAAAGCTTATGCTGAAATAAACTGGTTAGTCTCTAAGGTGCTACAAAGTCTTCCTCGTCTTATTTATAGTTGTTGTTTTTAAGGCCACTGTGATCAGCTGGTCTGACCACCTTCATAACATAGGTCAGAGAACTTCACCCACCAATTCACCCACATCAGGCCCAGGCAGTCTTGACTGGGCGTGTCCCTATCAAGTGCTGGAATTCGATAGGCCGATTAAGGAATCTCCCACTGGAGCGGTTTGAAATGTTTTGAAATTCTGACAAAATGTCACTGAAATTTTTGAATTTTTTTCAAGACAAATTGTCCCAAATTTTCAAACAGCTCTAATCCCTGCTCTGACCTACCACTAAAACTCCATCAGGGACAAGTTTCTATATAGAACCAGTAAGGGTACCTCTACACAGCCTGCTGCAGCGAGTCCCAGAGCCGTCATTGACAGACTCGGGGTCACGGGGCTTGGGCTAAAAACAGCTGTGCCGATGATGTAACAAAGAGTCCTGTGGCACCTTAAAGATTAACTAAAGTATTAGAGCATAAGCTTTCGTGGGCTAATACCCACTTCGTCGGATGCAAGCAGTGGAAGTGTCCAAGGGCAGATATAGATAAATGGTCAAGAATCAGGTAGGAGGTAACAAGGTTAGTCCAATCATGCTGAACCAGCTTGTTATCTCAAATCAGGGAGGTGAGGTATTCTTCTAGCAGCTGAATTGAAGGTGTGAACTCAGAGGGAGGAGAAGCTATTTTTGTAATTAGCAAGTCACTCAAGGTCTTTGTTCAGTCCCAGATTGATTGTGTTAAATTTGCAAATGAATTGCAGCTCTGCAGTTTCTCTTTGCAGTCTGGACTTGAAGTTTTTTGCTGCAGTATGGTGACTTTTAAATCTGTAATTGTGTGTCCAGGCAGGTTGAAGTGTTCTCCTACAGGTTTTTGTATATCGCCATTCCTGAGATCTGATTTGTGTGCATTTATCCTTTTTCGTAGGGACTGGCCAGTTTGGCCGATGTATATAGCAGAGGGACATCGGTGGCATATAATGGCATATATGACATTGGTAGATGTGCAGGTGAATGAACCAGTGATGGTGTGGTTGATCTGGTTAGGTCCTGTGATGGTGTAGCTGGTGTAGATATGTGGGCAGAGTTGGCATCGAGGTTTGTTGCATGGATTGGTTCCTGAGTTGGAGTTATTGTGGTGCAATGTACTGTTGCACAGGACTCTTTGTTACCTCTGCTATTCCAGACTAACATGGCTACCTCTCTGATTCCTGTGCCGATGATGTGACTTGGGCTGGAGCTCCACACAGCTGTTTTGAATGTGGTAGCCAGAGTCCGAGTTGTTCACCCTGGCTTTGAGACTGCTTGCCACAAGCTGCCACTCACTGGGTGGACGTATCCAATAGTCACCCCAAAGGAAGTGTGTAAGACCCACTCGTGGAGATAATGCTGGGCCAGACAGAACATTGAAGAATATGCCATTGGGATAAAACTCCAGCACTCACCAGTGAGGTTAGGATGCGTTTGACCCTAAACAGAAACATCTAGCTCCGTATCCCATCTCTCTGCAGTGTAAAGTGGCTCAAATTCTCCCTCTGAGAGACTGGACTTATTCAAACAACAGGACTGGAATACCTGAGTTCTACTCTGGGCTCTGACACTTCCACCTTCTGTGGCCTTGGCCAAGTCACTTCACCTTGCTGTTCCTCACCTTCCACCTCTGTAAAATGGGGTTGATATTTACAGGATGGCTGTGAGGATTAATTAGTTCCATGTTTGCAAAATGCTGCAAAAATACTAACGGTCGTTTATTTACTCTGCCAAGTGATCATATTCCCCACCTTCAACATGAATGAGTTCCCACAGGAACAGAAAAAGTAGGTTCTGGGAGTGCAGATGGAATTAAGCTTTTGAAATTAAAGGAGCAATACAAAAGCCTTTGTTCTTTCTTTAGCTGCAGGGGGGGGGATCCTAATAATAATTCCCCACTTCCAACCACTCCTCCACCCTCAATACTAAGGTTTTACTCAGTCCACTAGTGGAATAAAACCCTGGCACAGAGATGGGTGCCAAGGTCCTTCCCCTCCCTCCTCCATTGGGTGACAGTTCCTCCTGGGGGGGGATTCTGGGAGCGGGCCCCCCTGTGTTGGTTCAGTCAGGGCCATTTCCTGCACATGCCAGGAATTCCTCAGCAGCTGGTATCTCTGACAGGCAGAAGGAGTATCTCAGGGAAGATCTAGGCACTCACTCTGACAGGGCCGGCTGGTTCCACTTCCTATGAGACATAACGACGGCACCACATTTGACTCCGCTGATCAGATAGGAGCTGCATTACAAGGCAATATTGTGGTTTTCCTTAATGTCCTGCCAAACTACATTTATCTTCTCTTTTCATCCCCACCCCGCCCCCCACTCCCTAAACAACCCCGCTCATGCCACAGAGCAGAGAGAAAGCCTGTCTTGTGAGGCGGATAGAACATTAGGCATATCAAGGGCCCTGATGGAGAATTTTGGTTTATAGGCATGTTTTATATTACTCAGGAATGAGCCAGAATAACTTAATTAGGGGCACTCAGACTGACTCATTGTACAGAGGATCTTGACCTGCAATGAGTTTATAGGAGCACTAGAAGGCTGGAAAATGTGGGTGTAGAACCATCCAAGGTTTGTTAGTCCAATTTAAAAAATAAAGAACAAATATGTCTAAATATAGAGACCCCTTACATACTCAGTTCTGGTATCTGTAGGGAAGGAATAGGGAGTGGGCAGATAGTCGACTGAGTACAGAGTTTGAGGGTAGGAACTGCTAAATTCTAATCCCAACGCTGCCATCTAAGTGGTCTCCAGCAATTTAATGACTAACATAGTTTCTAGAGACAATAATTCTTAGGCTGAATATCAGGACTAATTTCCATACAGTGAGATGCGTTAGTCAAACCCCCTTGTGAAATTTGCACCAATGGCAGGTCCATACAGAGAATAACAGTCTGCTAATGGAGTTACTCTTGTACTCAAAGTCTGTATTGGGGAACAGACGGCCCAGGGTTCAAATCTTGCAGGTGAGCTGTAGCCAGGAATGTTGTTACATCAACCTGTGGAATAAGGGAAGTGGTACAAGACCTAGCGCTTGGGCCGTTTTAAACTTGAAAATGCATTGGAGGAGCAATGGAGATGGACTGGATAGTCTAATAGGTCTTTTCCACATTTAAATCCCATGATTATTTGTTGTGTTCACAACAATCCATGTGCCTAAGTATTGCTGTTAAGATCTGTTCACAGTCCTCCTGAATTATTTCCGTGTACAGCGGAGACTAAGGAAACAGCATCAGATGCATTTAACCCTGAGAAGCAGCAGCCAAAAATATTGCTGCAGTACTTCCAAGTGCCATCAAGTATATGGCTAGCTTGGACATTTTGTCATCAATGCAGGGCTACGGTGCAGGCAGTTTCCATCTGCATCTCTGTCAATGAAAGACAGATTCTATACCAAGGGGAAAGCTTCTCCAGCTTCCCGGACACTAAGAGTTCAGTTATGTGCCAATTTTCTGGCCTAAAATAACTCCCTCCCCTTCTCCCAAAGGTCTTCGGCCATCTCTCAGCACAATGTACTCACAGTACATCTTCCCTGCTGAGATCTACTTCTTGGGCAAAAAACGGTAGTCACTTGCTCCACAATGGCCAGTAGCTGTTGGCAGCGAGACAGACTAAACAGCCTTCATTATCACACCCAGAACTCAAGGCTTCCCCATCCTAAATGCGGAGAAAGAAATCCTATCTGGGAGCTAATTGAACTATTTTACTCCAAAGGGTAAATTCAACTGCCTTCTCCAAATAAGCCTGCATTCGTTTTATTATGCTCCTTAATGGTTATCTTCCTCTCCTGTTTCTAAAAATCATTCTTTTCCTGTCCTCCTTCCTTCATCTTCCTATGCCTCTCTCTCTCTCTCTCTCTCCTGGGCTCCCTAAAAGGAGTAGTGACATCATGAGAAGATTGGTTCTTTTTATGCATTCTGACACCTCTCTGCTGCAACACAGGAGACTCATGTGATTGGGGGAGAGGATTGCTCCTTTTGTGTTCTTTAATTGACAGTGTTTCAGAGTTCAGTGTTAGTGTTCCAAAACCTTTCAGACAGCCTCTGAGGAGGTCCCTCACCAAAGGCTCTTCAGCAAAGTAAGCCGTCACAGGGTAAGGGGGAATGTCCTCTTCTGAATCAGTTGCTGCTGAATCAGTTGCCCATCTTCACCCCACATGCAACAGGATTGTACCTAAACTCTGCAGAGGGGAAACTCAGAGAAGCTCTCCTGCCCTCCTCCCTCCAGTACAAAGTAGAATGGTTTCAGGAGAGCTGGGCTCCATTCCCAGTTCTGCCATACACTGCCCTTGGACAAGTTGTTTAATCTCTTGGTGCTTCCATTTCCCATCTGTAAAATGGGAATAATAACCGTGCCATTCTCTCTTGTCTATTAGAGCTTTTGGGAGCAGGGACTATCTCTTATTTTGTGTGCATACAGCTCTTAGCATAACTGGGCCCTAAGCATGTGACTTTGAGATATTACTGTCATACATATAACAACAACAGTTTTATATTTCATGGTAGTGCCGTGTACTTGCATCATCTAGGCTCTGTGCGCATTTATACGTGAATTTCCCCTCAGATAATTGAATCCTGTATAATCTTATATCAACTACAAATACATATACACACACAGCATATATACAAACACACAATCATTGATACCACATATAGATAGCTAGAAATATACACAAGCATAATACACTGTGTAATATGCATATATGAGTATTTGTAATACGGTACCAGCCGATGTACATTATATGTAGAAAGAAAGAACTGAAAAATCCCCAGCTTCCTTCTCTCTGTGGCTTCAGAGATCTCTTTCTCCTGAAATTACTTCTTGGAACAGTGATATAGGGCTTGTTGGGATACACAATCCATCTTCGCGAGCCCACAGTCACAGGGAACGAGAGCGAGAGAAAAAAAACCAATTCCTAAGCACATTTCACCATTGGTTTTGATCCATAGCCAAGGCACTCCACCTGCAGAAATCTTCAACTATCACATTTCTACTGCTCTGGCCGATAACGAAGATAATTGTTTCATCCACTTTGTCAAGCTGAAATGAAAAGAGGGCAAAGCAAAATGATGCCATCATAAATCATGGGGCTGAGACAGCAAAAAAGGACAAGATAGTGACTTCATTAAGGGTTATGTATTGTGTCATTAAGTTGGCAGGGGTCACCTTTCATGTCATGCCACGGCCCCATGATGCATTGCCGGCTCCTCTTTCCAATAAAATTAAACGTAGATGTAAAACTGATTAGGCCGTGTTTGCTTCAGCCCAAGGCAAGGGAACTGCATAGGGAATAATTGATACAAGATCACGACTGATTTGTAATGGCAGCGATTTCTCTTCCTGGTCATTTTGCTGCTGACCTTGCCCATTAAAATAAGCCCAGCTGCCTTGAAAAGAGAGAGACTTTATTCCACCCTCTCCCCCCGCCCACCAAAGTGGCTTGCCTGGAACTCATGTCCCCAGACTTTCTCTCCTTGGAATTTTTCGTTCAATATTATTGCAGATTGAAACTGAATGCAGGCGGCTGCATGAAGCCTGTAGTGCTGTGCATGACAGATAGGGTGACCAGATGTCCCGATTTCATAGGGACAGGCCTGATTTTGGGGTCTTTTTCTTGTATAGGCTCCTATTACCCCCACCTACCCACTGTCCCAATTTTTCACACTTGCTGTCCGATCACCCTAATGACAGAGCATCCTGGGGCCATCCCTTCCTATCTCCTTGGTATCACTTGCAACACCATTCTCACGTTCCAATCACATTGCCCATGTCTGGCTTTGCTTTTGTGACAAACAATTTATTATTTCCTTCTTCACAGCCCTCCTAATCCCGGTAGGGTGAAGTTGGCCTCACTGTGTCCCTCTGATGGGTCTTGGCCTTTGTCCGAAACAAACATTAATATACAAGCTGATCCTTAACAGCTCTAAACTGGTGCAGCTCTGTAGAGGTCAAGGAAGTTGGGACAGTTTACATCATTGAGCATCAATAGAGTTAGGCCAGGGGTTCTCAAACTGGGGGTCAGCATCCCCCTGGGGATCACAAAGTTATTACATGGAGGGTTCGCGAGCTGTCCGCCTCTACCCCAAACCCTGCTTTGCCTCCAGCATTTATAATGTGTTAAATATATTTTTAAGTGTTTTTAATTTACGGGGGGAGGGGGGGTCGCACCCCAAGGCTTGCTATGTGAAAGGGGTCACCAGTACAAAAGTTGGAGAAACACTAAGCAAGGCCAATTTACATCTGCCAAGAATCTGAGCCACAACATAAATAAGTTTGTGCACTTCCCAACAATCGGCCCTCCACAATGATATGATATAAACACAGGCAGAATTTCAAAGCCCTCCCTGCTCCTGCTCCAGCTTCCTTTACACTCAAATAGGTCACGTCTCAGGCAGCCTTATAACCATGAGGCAATTGGATTGATTGAACTGAGCGCTTGCAATAATGGCACTGGAAGAAAACAGAGTAAATAACAAGTATTGGGTCCCCTTTGCAATGAAAAACTATTAAAGAGACGGAACCTGTAAAACAAACCCATTTCCATGCATCACCCCAAGAAATATGGACTAAAAAATACATAGAGGGAGAGAGAGTGAACGAGCCTTATAAATGGAGAAGTGAAAAGCACTCATTTTCCCATGCTGCAACTAAGCTGATGTGGAACAAAGGAGCTGGGACCTTCTTACCATAAACAACTGATGAAAATATAAACATTTTCTGGGGCGCAGATGGCTGATGCTTCGATTGTATTTGTCTTTTCTATACGTTTGACAGCTAAATTCAGTCATTTGTGAACAACGCAGCAATAAAAATGAGTAATAATGATTGGAGGTATCTTACTTTTGTTTTAATGGGCCTCCGTGCAATTTTCAGGGCTTCACCAACCTTTAGAAGGAAGGGGGGAAAAAACAGTATTACAGGCCCCATCCTCAGTGAGTGTGAATCAGCCCAACTATAATGGGGCTGCCCAAATGTACACCGGCTGCATATCTGGTTCTGTAGTTTTCTGCAGTAATGGCTCTAAATATTAAATTCATGCTGTTATCAACTGCAGTGTTTCTGGTCTGCACAGCAATATCAACATACTATTAGACAAGGCAGATAAATAGGTGTGATTTTAAAATATTTGTATCTGCTTTTTGTCTTTTTGTCCTTCTATGATTATTTGAACTGTAATGTATGTTTAGGTGGGATTTTCAAAGGAACCTCAGAGAATTAGATGCCCAATTCCAGCCTTAATTGTTTGCATAACACTCTACCATGGGCATTTCAGCTAAGGGAAGAGGATAGTTATGCACAGGATGAAAGTGGTCTATTCGTCCTTCAGCCAGTAGCTGATTAGTGTTCGATCCACCTCTCTGTAGTGGTGCAGGGTTCAGTTCTCCTGTCTTTCTGTACAACCTTGGGTAAGTCAGACTCTTTGTGCTTCTCTTTCAACAGATGTAGCATATAGATAATGATAAGTGCACATATTTGTTATGTGTTTTGAGATCCTCATATTATATAACTGCACTGTGAAACTAGTTTTCAAAATACATAACTTCATAATGTATTGAAAATTAATAATCTGTGCTTATCAAATTATTATTAATGATAAAAGGATAGATTAGATAATGTATTGGGGTCATAAATCTGAACGTGGAGAAAATGAGAAACAACATAAGAGTGGAATGCAAAAAATAGGACATCTATAAGAGAAATGAAAACCCCATTCTCAGCAAAGTAAATTTTAATAAAATTATGTATAATCCTTTTATTGACACTGATGCTGCGGTGGCACAAAGGAACTGTGTTCATTCTATGTTCAACTCACATAGTACACAGCGTTTCAGCTCCTGGTTTAAACTTTGATTGGACTCTCCCCAAAGTCACTTGGTCAAAGTTTGCCCTGGACTACAGAGAGCGGATTCAGGGAATGACTTTCACTGGTATCCAAGGATTAGCTGGCTTGGAACTTGTTTAGGGACATGTCCAAAAACATGCAGGCGAGTGCTATACCTTGGTTATTCAATGAGATCATATTAGCTGGTATTTAAAACTAAAGCCAGCTGTGACTGGGCTGGAAAATGAAGCGACAAAACCTCTGCCTTTCTGAGGATGAAATTCACCCCTATGCAAAGAGTCCAGAAAAAGGCCTAGACACCACTTAAGTCCCACCTACACCCTATTTTGAGGACTTAAGTGGTTCACAGGCTTTACATGGGCCCCTATGCACAGGACTGAATTCCATACCAATATAGTAAATTGCTCCATGTTTCAATTAATAGCCTCTCCGTCACAGGAGGTGGGCTCACTCCTTCCTTACAGTGGCCTTCAAACTGGGATTAAAACCCTTCCCTCTAGGATTCCAGTGCTTCCTTGAGTATAAAGGCTACTGAAGTCAATGTGTGTATTTTCATTGAGTTCAATGAGCTTTGGAGGAGGGCTTAAAACAGTCCTTTCAGCTGTGTCTAAATAATCGCTCACCAGATGAACCCAATGCACCGATCTACAGAATTATGTTCACGCTGCACCTTTGACCTTCCAGCATTTAGAAAAGGCGTCTTCAGATCTGAGTACAGGCCCAGAGGGAGACCAGGAACAGTGGGAAAGAGCAAAGTACATTTCTACAACTTCTCCCCAGGCAACTAGCATTCTCCCCCTATTATTTCCTGCCTATCACAGTCCTTTACTGCCATTAACGGCAGAGTCAGGGGACAACAAGGAAAAAAAGGAGCGGGGGATGGAAGGGGTTATTAAATAGATTAAATGTTAAAGTAACGTTCAGGACCAGGCTCCCTTCTTCGAGCTGGTTCGGGGGAGGTGTTATTTAGTTGGTAGCTGGAGCTGTTTTTGCGGGGCTTAGTTATTACCACTCTTCCTGGACCTATATAGGTAACAGATATCAACAGTTCAAGCACGGCTTTATTACAACAGCCTTTTCCTAGTGAACGGGAAGGAAAAAGTAGCCCCTTCCACATCCTGGCTCTAGGTATGAACTTAGGGTGACCAAATGTACCAATTTTATAAGGATAGTCCCTATTTTGGGAACTTTTTCTTATATAGGGTCCTATTACCCCCCACCCCATCCAGATTTTTCACTCTTCTTCCTGTCTGGTCACCCTGTCTGAACTGCCCCATTGGACAACAGTTAGCAACTCCTTTTTTCTGTCTTTTCACAAGATCTCCTTACCTTGGGGACAGAAGCCTTCTTCACTGCAGCTTTGGCCTGTCTGAATCCCTGGAGCTCATTCACCCTCTGATTTCCGGTAAAAACACATTTTTCCCCTTGACTGTATTCCTCTGCCTCTCTGTGGCTATTTACTCTTGCAGGCTGTGACACTCTCATTTGTCTCAGCAAAAAGTTTTGGAATACCGTTGTTGTGAAAGATGCTCTTCCTGCCATGAAATGATGCCCACCAAACACTGCCATCTGACAGTGGTTAGGCGGGTGGCAAACTGGAACTGTTGTTATTATGCATAATGTGGTCTTTGCACCATTATGGTATCCTCCCATCTCTGTCACCCTACTCCATTATCCTGTTTCTTCCACCTGTTGTGCTTTAGCATTACCCTAAACTATGTTTATACAGTGCCCAGCACAATGGGGCTCTGATCCTATTTGTGCACCTGTAATAATAACGATAATTAAAAACGTGTGGGCCTAATTCTGCAAACACTTAGGAGCAGGCATTGATCTCTGCCGAGTGAGCAGTCCCATTGATGTTTGAGCACGGAGGTGATTTTACCCTGCTTTTTAGGAATTCAGAAGCATTTAATAACAGAGGCGCCAGAGCCTGCCCTATCCAAAGAGGGAGGGAATCATTAAAGGATGATCAGTAGCTCTCCATTCCAGTAAGGAGATGGCGTCCCAAAGAGAGACCCAGTGGCAGCTGCTATTCCCCCATTCACTATGCCCCAGTGCATGCCGCCAAGTCAAGATGCTGAGCTCTGATCCCAGATTGATTTTTCTTAATGTCTTTATATAGACGAGTTAACTCAGAGCCCTTCCAACATAAGCATGTTTTTCTGTTCCTTCATTCTGACCTTGGCATTTTCTTTCTCCACTCCAAGTTCTGTGCTGTCCTCTGGCCAGCTTTGCCTCTCATTTGTCAATGTTGTTATTGAATTTTCAAATGCCAGTAGTGCACATAAATCAATGGCTTGCTTCTCCCTAGTGGCATATCCCTGCCACATGTGGTCATTCATTTTTTTTAATAAGTCCTCCTCTCCTTTCACCCATTTATAAAAATGCATCTTGTTCGCCCACTGCCGTCCATCATTCGGTGAGTCCAGCTATTTGTTGCCCCTGAGTGCTTATTCATCAACGTTTTCAAAAGCAAAATCACTCTTCGCCTCCTGCTCTTATTGTGCCATCAATCTCGACTGGGGATCAATAAACCTCGCTTTTGCAATTTTTCCCATCCACCCTCCTGCGCTAGCGTTCCCAAAGTCTAGTCTTTTTATTTACATTTTTAACTGATCATGAGGAGCGGGGCAATGACAGTGTCGAGGAGCTAAATGCTTTCATTTGCTCCCAGCGTGGCAATCACCGTCTAGGCATCAGTCATTTTGCATGGTAACCCAGAGAAAGGAATACTCCTCTTTTCCCTTTGCTCCACTCCTGCAGTGTGAATCATAAGTGGAGGGCAGAAAATCCCCAGCCCCAATGGTGTCTGGAGGCAGCAGCCATAGGAACTAGTATTGATTGATTTTTTTTTTTCATGATAAAGCAATTTCAGGGGAAGAAATTTCACTGAATTTTCAGAGAAAAACATTATTTTTTAGTGAAATTTTCTGTTCTACCAAAAATGATATATATTTTTATCAAGAATGTTTTTCAAATACTGGAAATTCTCAAGGAAACAGTTTTTTTAAAACTTGTTGTTTTTTCAACCAATGTTTTTCAAAAGCTGAAAATATTTACTGAAAGCAATTTTTGAACAAAAAATATTTTTCAGTTTCAGTTTTTCATTCACATAAAATGTTGACAAAAATGAAAAGCTCCCCCAAAGTGCCCCATAAAGTTGGTTACCATCTTTTGCACTGCTCTAATAGGAACAAGCTGTTTCAGTCACATAAGGGACAAAGTTCTGAGCTGGTCAGTGTTACTTGCTGAAGTGACTTGCTGGACTGGGTTTGAGTGGCTAGAGGAGTGTATAATTTCAGACTGAGAGCGTGGCTAGCAGGGCTTGGTTTATTCATTAAGGGAACTTCATGTATCTTTTGCCTTTGTGTAGTTTCCAGGTTGTATTTAACACAGGGAGTTGTATTCCCCCCACTGCCCACTCTCCATAATACCAGCCCAGTTTCCTTTCAATTCACTGGCCTTTCACTTCTGCATCTGTGGCTTCCTCAAATTCTGATTTTAGGACACCAGTGAAAATGAGTTTCTTGGCCTTGGCCTAGTATCAAATGGACTTTCCTCCACCAGACAAAATCACCACCCAATGTAGCATGGCTAGCAGTCTCTTTGACCCAAAGCCCGAAGACCAGGGCATTGATCTAGGCCTATTGCAAAGCACGGGCAAAGAAGAGCTGGCTGGAATGGGGTGAGGACTGGAAAAGAAGAGGCACTATTGGTGAAGACTGAAAGGTGGTGGCGGAGTGTGTTGGTCATTTTGGGATAGCTACCAACTCCATTATGCCTGCCTTTCTCCAGTGCGTAGAGACCATCTCCACTCATGCTCACCAAGTTCAGAGCCTTACGGGTTATCTAGCCAGACATCATTGCCATAGAAACAACAGCTGACCTAAGCGTTACCAAGCAGTCAAATGAGCCTGGGAGTAACACTCGGGTGACAAATGCTGCCTTTGGGGTGTTTCATCAGGGGTGGGAAGTGTGTCATTAACCCTTTGCAAACAAGATAAGGGAAACTACGGTCTATGGCCCCACATTTTCAAGAGGAGGAAGCCAGAGCAAGGAAAAGAAAGAGGAGGCAGAAGGAAGCATCTGCCAAGATAATAAACGCGGGCCAAAACCATTAACATTTTGTGGTTTGACACTTAATTGATTAACTGATTTCAGGCAACAAGATTCAGTGTAGCTGTAGATTAGTGTCGAAGGGATAATTATGGCTAAGCTCCTATTTCCAAACAGTGTGTCAGCTGCAGTTTAGAGCAGGCAAAACCTGCATTACAGCTCTTGCTTTGCAGCCAGTACAAAAGGTTCTTGGAAGAGGTCCCTTTATGGCTTAGCACACTGGGATTGCAATGGAAAGGTCAGGCACTGCCTTATCAGCATAGACAAAATCCCCTTCTATAATGTATGTGTTTATTCTCAAATTAAATATATTAATGTATTATTTGTTCTTAAAATGTCATTCAATAGATAGTAAGCCTAGGTTTCCTGGCAGACCTTTGAAGCCTGAAGTGTAATGTAATAATAGTACATTAATCCATAAGCTACACAGTCATCTCCCAACAGACCCCAAAACCCCAGAACTAGCTCTGAACCGCTGAATTCGCTGCATCTGTTCCTAGGAATTTCTGTCTAACAATAGTGGGCTTGTTGAAATATGCCCTGCCAGCTCTAGCATGAGACACTGCTTCTCTCCCATCCATCTGTTCAACATTAGCACTCCGGCACCTGTAACGGTGCTTCTGGGTACAAAGGCAGGTGTTCGTTTCTCTTGTGGCACACACATCTCAGCTCCACTTTAATGAAGGGTGCTCTCAAAGCACAGAGTTCAGCTCTGGAACCAAATCAGGAGTTTGCCATCCGACGAAGTGGGTATTAGCCCACGAAAGCTTATGCTTCAATACTTTTGCTAGGCTTTAAGGTGCCACAGGACTCTTTGTCACTTCTTCTATATTATAGGTACCTAGATGCTAATAGTATATGCAGCTTTAAAGTAAACAGAAATCTTTTATTTACCCTTATCCCCACTGAACCTTGATAGTATGGAGAAACTGCAATCCACAGCTGAAGCACTTTGTTTTGGTTTTGCAAGTCTGACACTTGACTGACGAGTTCAGTTGAGCAAATAGTTTACACCAGTTCATTTATCTGACAGATTTAGACCTCCTTTATCTTTACAGAATATCCACAAGCAGAGCATGTTTTATCTGAATGTATCCATTATTCCATTTTATTCAATGAATGTTTACTAAATTCATTATTTTCTTTTAGTGTTCTTATGCCACATCCATCTTATTTTAGTACTTAACAACTTGGATTGACCATGAACGCTTCCCGAAGAGAAGTCATTTGGCAACATACAGAATTATAGCTGAACTGCTTTCTTGTGACTGGTCAGTGAAGTTGCATTATTATCTGTCCCCTGATACGTATTGTAGCAGGGTGCTGGCCAGGAGGGCCTGAGCCAGCCCTGCTGCCACTTTAAGAGGGAGAAAAGCCCTCTGCAAACCTCCCTGGCAGGAAGGCTAATTAGCCACCTGAGGTGCAGGCCAATCAGCCTGCATGAGTTGCACCTGGCAGCCTCCTCTGGGGGATATAAGGCTGCCAGGAAGCAAGCCCAGTGTGGTGGTGGTGTCTGAGCTATCAAGAGCTGTGTGTGTTGTGTATGAGCTATCAAGAGCTGTGTGTGTTGTTTGAGCTATCAAGAGCTGTGTTTGTATTGTTGTATTAGGGGCTGAACTATATAGAGTTTGTAGAGCCAGAACCTGTGGAGCTATTTAAGAGCTGGATATTAATGAGCTGTTTAAGAGCTGGATATTAATGAGTTGTATATTAATGAGCTACTTAGAGCTGGATGTTAATGAACTGTTTTAACCTGTATATATTGGTGGTGGGGTCCTGCACTGTAAATTAAAGGGCACTGTTTGGAGCAAAAAAGGGTTTCCTGCCTGTGTTCCTGAGAGGGGTGAGAGAGCGGTCTGTCACAGTATACATATCCACTGCTCACAGCATTGCACACACATTTAAAATTTCCCAAAATACCTTTATAGGCAACTTTGATATTCACTTTTTGTAGACATGTGTGTCACACAACTTAATTTCTCAAGTGTCACAAACCTAATTCGAAAGTGGTGTCGTCCAGGCCAAAGAGAGGTCATTTCAAAATTGAAGCAAACGTGGTAAAAATCTTAGCTCCAGTCCTCTCCATTGAAGTCAATGACAAAACTCCTACTGGTCAGAGGGGTGCTGAATTAGGCCCTCTATAAAACATTCACCCATCTTTACTGATGTGGTGGTGCAAAATTATCCCAAAGTAGAGTGTGTGTGTGTGTGTGTGTGTGTGTGTACACTCACGTGCTAGAGAGAGAGAGAGATGCATATATAGGAAGTGCTGTTTACTTAGCCTGTAAGGTTTTGAGCAATGGAATCCTGGTCCTTGAATGGGATTCCTAGGTAATGCAAAATAATAACCTAAATTGTCTATTAATCATTATTATTTTCCTATTTTTGATAGATATGTACTTTTTTAATTAAGCAATTGGCAGATTGATAGTAACATGGAACTGTAGGACAAGAATTAATTATGATGTATGATCATTATTGTTAGTATTATAAATAATAAGAAGAAAAGTTTTGTCTTTCCTTTATTAGGATGTTGAAAGCCAGGAATTCCCATTTGAGGAAAGCGCAATAGATAGATGGTGCTGAAAGAATTAATTGCATTACATAAAGTCAAGATTAGAAGCTTGGTGCTATTTGGCTGTATTGCAACACCCTCACATTCCAATTCATACACTCAGAGAGCTCCCTCTCATCCTGAGAAAAGATTGCGACTCTACATGTATGACAATAAGGGAATAGATCGGAGAACTTGGCAACGAGGGTGGGTGGCACCAACAGGTTCCTAGCACTTCCTGTTCCTTCTCCATCTTGCTCAGGAAACTGCATAAAATGCAGGAACCCTGCTCCGAATCTCAAGGCCTTCCAAGCTGTGTGCCCTCCAGGAGAGAAGGATGCAAAGGCAGGTTTTCCTGTCAAAGTGGTGCAGTTCTGTTATAGGAAGGAAGGGGAATATATCCCAGTGTAACCCTCGATCAAGGAGCAATAGAGGTCACAGAGAGAACATGCCAGGATTCTTCTCTTCAGCTCTTGTAATAGTATTAGCAATGACTGTTTCTTACTCAATCATACTCCCAAAGGATTTTCAATAAACTTTTTATGTGCCATAACTGTTACATTAAATAAAGCTGAAAGTATTGAGTAAACTGACTGTAAATCACTTTAGATGCCTTGGAATTACATTAAGTGTGAGAATTATGGATCTTTTGCTGCTTGCGGAAACTGAGAGACGACAGAGCCAGATATTTTTATGTTGCAGCCTTTCTGAAGATTTTTAAAATTATTTTTATGCCATGCGACAGGCTTCTCCTCCTGTAAACAGCTTGTTTGGGAGTACAAAGATGCTACACTTCGGGATCTTATAGCTCCAGTGACTATCTGCCTCCCGTATAAATCGGGGTTGGTTTTCTCAAGTGGGAAACCTTAATTAAATGCTGGATGGGTAGATCTGAATTCACTGCAGAGCTTATTACACTGAGGGTGATTTTCCATTGGATGCTTACCAGCTAATATTTTATCAATATAAAAAACTTATGAATATAGATTTAATGAAATGCTGAGCAAAGAGCACCCCTCCATATTCTCTATGCACCCTTGAAATAACTTAAAAATACATCACAAGGAAACTTTAGGGGCAGCTGTACAATTGAATATAGCCCATCACCAATGAATCAGGCAACTTAAAAACTCAGATCTTCCTCCTCCTCCAGCTTCTCCCTCACTTACAACTCCCTCCATCCCATTAACAGATGAGTGAGACGCCAGATGAACTTTGCAAAATGCACTGATGGTCACATCTGATTCAGGGCATTTTGGACCAAAGGTGGGAAGCAGTCGGGAACTCACAGAGTATGGTGAACCAGCAGGCCTTGTTTATACCAACTGGTCTTCAACTCAAGCTCCTCTGATGACCTCAGCTTGACCTTGGTCCTGTGGCCTTGCTGTGACTGTCATTCTGTCATGGATCATTGGGAGGGGCATTGGTTTTTAATCCTTTAAGGCTTAATGGATCTCATCCAGTGCCCTTCGCAGTCAATGGGCATCTTTCCATTGACTTCAGCGGTCTCTGGATTGGGCACTGCAGGACTTTCATCCTGTAGGAAAAGTGAACAGAGCATTTATAAAAACTGACCTGTCAGGGGATTCTGATGGAGCCTTTCACCTCTAAACTGCTGGCTCAGACCACATCAAGGTAGGGAGTGGGTAAGAGCTGTTGTCAGCTGCATGATATTTGGTGACCTATGGGGACTGAGTATCATGGATTTCACTGCAGTTCTTTATGGACAGGTGCCCAAGTCACAAAATCCACCCTCACAATTAACACCGATTCTTGACAACCTCTGCAGAGAAACCAAGGACAAGGAGGAACTCTGCTGTCAACTCCCAAAGTGAGGGTTTTGTCCTTGGGAGGCAGTACACAAGGGTGGCATGCGCATGTTCCGTGGACCCACAGAGGACTCCTGACTCCTTTGTGTAACTTTCATGAGCACTGAATTCACATGAACAGTAACATCCTGAGGGTGGTGAACAAGTCTAGGAAGGAAGTTGGTTTGTTTCTTTTCTTTTGATCCAACCTTTCAACCTGAATGCTTGTTGCTTTTAATGAAAGGGCCAAAATCAGAAGTAATGAGCATGATGGTGTATGTTAAATTCCAATAGGTCTTCTCTACACTAATTGTTTTCCAAAAAGATTTCCAATTCTTATGCTGCTGGTTCAGCTCTCCTAGGATAGCACTGTTGCAGACAGATCCATCTTGCCATCTTCCTGGTTTTTGCCTCAAGCCCGCAAACAAAACCGCAGGGGTGGGCTTGTATCTGGGAATTTGAATTGAAAGCATCCTTGCACCTCAGTAAGGAGTGGGCTAGGAAAGTCAATGTTTTGGCCTCTCCCTTGTTTAAAGCAAGGCAACAGGCATTTTAAAAGTTCCATCCTGGCCCAGTCCTACTTGGCCAGCTCCGTCTCGGGTTCACAGCAGTTCAACCAGTCTGATTCTTCTCTCGCCCACACTGCTGTAAATCAAGAATCAAATCCACCAAAGTCAATGGAGTTATCCCAGAATGGAAAGAGTCAGGTCCAATATATCTCAAGCGGGCTTGTACATCGCTCAGTATGCATTGAAAGTGCAAAACAAAGGGCAGCAGTCTGGGGAGATTTTGGTTTTGTGTGTTATCATTACCACCGAATTAGAAATCTAACTCTGCAAATCAAGCAAGGCAAATGGCAACCTGGCTGGAGTCCAGGCTGGAGTGCTGAGATGGTTGGGGGGAGGGATGTGAGTGAAGGAAAGAGAGAGAAATGCCTGGCTAGAATTGCTAGTCTGTTTCTAGCAGAAGCATGGCAAATCACAGGCTCTCGCAAGCCAACATTCTGATGAGGAAATAGTTAGAAAAAGGCTCCCAGTGGGAAAACCTTCTGTTTTGCTGATCTTGTAAATCAGCTGAATTCAGCATGTCACAAGCACGTCTTACAATACACAAGACAATGCCCAGATTTTTGTAGCGCAAAAGCATATTAACCTTTGTGTACTCTTGCGGGCTTTCGACAAAAGATGTCTGGTAAGAACTGCAGGGCTCATTGTAATTGCTTGCCATGTGGGTAAATGATCCAGAGCAATGTGAAGATAAGAAGAAATTGCTAAAGGCAAATCACCTGGGTTTTATTATGCTTGCCCTAAAAAATAATTAGCATGGCCCTCATGCTGTGAGGGAGTTTGTTTTAGAAGGAAACTGTAACCTACGTAGTGTAGCTTTCTTTCTGCAAAGTAGATGTTGTTGTTGAGGGAGTGGGGAAGGGGGGTTAACCACAGTGAAAGACAAATGAACAAGTCCCTGTCGCAGTCAATAGCAACAAGGGGAGTGGGGGCTAAACTGCAAAACCAGGTGGCTGCCCCATGGCTGTCTGTGTCTTTGCTCATCAAGACACAGACTTGACCTTCAGGAAAATCTTGTCAATTTCTCCAAGTGGACATGGCTGGATGCAGCAAAATTCCATCCCCAACCCCCATTTGCTACTTGGAATCAGAAATTGTTGTGGATTTATCCCAATTGTAAAAATTCCCCATTTTTTTAAGGATTCATACAGCTTTGCAGAGGAGCAAAGTGACTATTTGTAGGTGCTAAACGTCCCCAGCTCAATGGATTGGTGATACTCAGCACATCTGAAAAGCACTCCCTGTACATATGGTATTGCTAGTCCCAAACATTTAAAAATCGTGAGTCAGGGCCTCCCTCCCCCCAAATCACAAGTTTTGGCCTAATATTCCCGAGACACTTTAAAATTAATAAATACAGATTTCTTTTGATCCGCCTTTTGGTTTTGGAGCCTTTAAGGTTCATGTTTTAAAGCTTTCCTCTGCACCCAGGTGGGCTAGAAACTTACTTATTTTATTCATAAAAGCTGAGACTCTCATGTAATAACGTGACTCTGGGAGCCAGGGCTTAGGGGGAAAAATATCCAGATATCACGAGCCTTGTGATGAAATCATGAGCGATGGCGAGAGTTATGGGATTGTTTCATTCTCCCTTTTCCCCTTTTTAAGTGGCTCATCTCTTCTTACAAAGCAAGGTCTGTGGGGCAGCTGAAAGTGTCTTAGCAAAATGCACAAAGGGGTCTGCACTCATGCAGTTGAATAGCAAGAACAGTGTATGTTCATTACTGTGCATGTAGCTCTTATAAAACGGGGATTTGCCCCCAAGGAGCTGCACGGGGCAGCCACCTAGCATAGACCCACCTAGTTTCTGTTTGCACTGGTGAAGTTTACCCCTCTTGGAAACTAGGGAGAGCCACATGAGTGCAACCCATGGCTTACAGTAGTTTACCCTGTCTGCACTAGGGGTACGCACAGCTGCAGCTCCACCGCTGGCTGGTCGTTGGCGGGTGGAAATGGAGCAAAGCAGACAAGGCCTGAGGCTGCAGACAGCACTGGGTGTGTCAGCTGAATGGACTCTCTGTGCCAGGCATCCAGTGTGTAGAACCACTGGACTGCTTTGCTATGGAAACAGGGCAGCCAGCCCCGGGGACCAACTTGTGTCTTCTGCCATTTGCGTATATGGCTACGGGCAAAACGTATGCCCCATTTACGCCTTGTGTGGCACGTGAGGCCCTTTGCACAGTGGGCTGCATCATATCAACACCAACTCCCCATCCTTCCCAGTATCTGTTTTTTATTACTCCAGCTCTGTGGTTTTCCTTTGCGTCTGCAATAATCCCTGCATTATCCTAAGAGAGCTTCCTCCCCCCCTTCGAGCTCAACTGATTATTTATTTAGTTTTGCTAAGTGTTTCTATTCTTGGGGCGGGGGAGAGGAAGGCTGGTGTCTTAGAAAAAATGACTCTCAACTGTTCAGGTACATCCTTAAGATTTGGTTTTGTTTTGTTTGCTAAGCAACTCTCCCAGCCAAAATTATAATCACACTATGGGCATCACCCAGGATCTGGGAGCAAACATATTTCATCTCTCCTTGGTGACAATGCATGGAGGCCAGTGCTGCTGGCTTGCTTGTTCTTGCTTTAATGATGTGTTTTAGAAAGGAATACATTTTTGCCCAGGAACTGGTTGTTTTCTTCACCAGTTGAGTTGCCGCAGTTTTTCAGGGAGGGTGAAACAAAATTTTCCCCCAACCTATGCTCTTCCCATGGCTTGCCAAGGTGGCATTTAGTAGTTTCCACTCTGGATGATTAATATTGTTTTTTAATGTGGGTAACCGTGTTTTTTGTTTGCTTTAACTCCGTAGTAGTGGCAAGTGCTAGGTGGCCATCTTGGGGAAAGACCCCTGAGGCAGCCCGGGTGAAATTCCCACCTGTGCAGAGAACAGCACAAAGTCTCTACACTTCTTTATCCCCAGGAGAGGGCTCCAGCTAGACTTTCATCCCTGTGCAAGGGGCCAGCACAAGGCCCATGTATTGTGTGTTTTGCTCAGCAGGGGCTTAAGGGGCACTCATGGGCCGCATGCTAACTAATCCAACTAGTTGAGGAGCTGCACATGAATTCATTGTGCATCAGTGGGACAGCACCTATGTCTCACTTGAGTTGTCAAAATAATGCCGCATATTGTTTATGTGCTGCCTACACAGGGGTAAGTTTCAACCTTGGTTACCAGGACGGTTGAAATCCCTTTAATATCAATGGCAAAACGCTCTGTGACATCAGAGGGATGATGATGTCATGCCGGGTATCTTTTACATGTGTATGCATTACACATGGAAAGCGGGGGGGAAACTCTGCAACTGCTCCAAATCCCCTATGTTATCCAGTCCATGTGTCTAATGATCCGGATGCCTTTCAGTCACTGAGGGTATTTTATTGGGGGAATTTTATTTTATTGGGGAGGAAACTAAATAGGTAATGTTTACTAAATAGGTAACTAAATAGAAACTAAATAGGTAATGTTTGTGCTCAGCCCAAACCTGGTATCTTGGAGCCACTTTCTCCTCCTCTCTCCGCTGGAGCCAGATCATTTGCTGGGTTGCTGATGCAAAGTAAGCTCTGAATGGCCTTCAGGTGCCTCCATCACATGCCCAGTGGGCTAGACTTTCCCCCTGGTTCGTTTTCTAAAGTGCCCCATTTGTTTTTGCACTGGACAGTTGTGCTGAGTTCTGGAAAGGCTTCAACGTGCCATTATTGAAATGGCGGGCAGTCATAAATGTCAGCAGTTGGCGCTGCACCATGCAGAGAGGAACAGATTGTGTTTCTTGGAGTCCCCAAAGCAGGGTTGGACCCAGAGGATCCTGACACAGTCTTTGGTGCAAAGCTGGAATCTTTCAATCAGCTGTCTAATTTCAAGCAGAAAGGCAGGTCGCTCCAAAGTGGATACATTCACCAGATGGAGGCACTCAGTTCAAACTTTTCATGCCAGGTCATTTTTAATGGATGTGGTATGTTTGTCTGCTGCCAGCACCTCATGGGGAGGGGTATAAATTAACAACCTCATCATTTATCATGGGAGCTGTGACAGGGAGATTTTGCTGAAGGATCAGGTGGCTTAAAGAAATTGGTATTAGAGGCCACATTTCAGCAAAGCCCTTAAGCCTATGCTTAACTTTAAGCAAAGGCTTAAGTCCAACTGAAATCAATATGACTTGAAGTTAAGCATGTGTTTAAAGGGGTATAGAGCCTTTAGGATCAAATTTCCATTAGAACTCAGCTCCCATTTAGTTACCTAAATAAATTGTTCAGGTTTACAAAAGTGGGAACAATGGGAGGTGCCGGGTGCTGGGAATTCTGAAAATCTGATCCGTTCTTAGGTGCCTCAATGGGAGATGAGCTCTCCTGCAGACCTGCCCATTCAGCATCCTCTCGACTGATCTGAATGTGGCCCAGGATGTTTCTGACTGAGAGTTGCTATTTGTGGCTCCCTGTAAAAATGAATGGGTAGGTGAGGCTGTACGTAGAAGAGGAGGTTTTTCACTCTGTTTCTTAGTGGACCACGTGTCCGTCAGAATCAGCATGAATAGACATGCTCTCACAAAGGTGAAGCACAGAACAGGACATGGAGTCTGAACCTCACAGTTAATCTCTCCTGGAAAGAGTCAATGCAAACTGGTTCTGCCGCTATCCATTGTGCTTTGTCCATTTGCTTTGTAGATAAACAGAACCCTCCATTCCTTGGGCTGTAAGCCTGAGCCCTTTAACAACCAATAAATACTTTTATTTTTTAAATGACCTAGCCCGAAGGACTCCCAGTTTGAAACATTCCATCTGTAGTAGACAGGGGAGACTTATCTGTGTTTAGAAAATCTCTCTCATTGGAAAGGCCTCAGATCCCTTCTGTTTTCTCCCAGGAATCCTGGCTGTGTTTGCTTTGTCCAACTGCTTTCTGAGCTTCCACTTAAAGGTCAGGGAGAGCCATAAAAATCCTATTCCCCATTATTACATGCTTAAAACAATCGGTTCCATTCTTAGATACGTAGGTAGGGGTGGGTTTAATCCATCCTTGCAATATTTTTTTTTTTGGCAACACATTCCACCAAGAGGAAAATTCCTATGGTAATTAGTAATCCCTGCGGTCATCAGTAGAATAACAGAAATATGCTATCCTGTAGTTTTAGATTAAATTTAAAATAAAATACAAAAACACCCACTGAAAACGTAGAGTCAGACATCAGCCTACGAAAGCACAGTGATCCTAGCGTCACGCTCCCTGTGTTAAACTGGGCCCACTCTGCTGTGTATGGATGCACAATAGTTTACACCAGGGGTTCCCAAACTTGTTCCATGGTTGGGCCAGGGCAAGCCCCTGCCTGGCCACAAGATGTTTTGTTTACCCGACTGGCCACAGGTTTGGCCGCTTGCAGCAGCCACTGGCCGTGGTTCGCCATTCCCGGCCAAAGGGAGCTGTAGGAAGCAGCGTGGGCCAGGCCACCCTACAGCGGCCAGTGGGATCTGCGAGCAGCCGAACCTACGGCCACTCGGGTAAACAAAACATCTTGTGGCCAGCTAAAGAGCTTACCCTGACCAAGCCACAGAACAAGTTTGGGAACCCCTGGTTTACATGCTATTCCAAGGCTACAGAACAGGCATGCCTCAGAAAGGTTCATCATGCAGGTGAGACTAGAATAAGCACCCTGATGTTGCTGTACCCCCAGCCCTCTAGGTCTGCAAAAAATAGGCCAGGAAACTCTCGAGAGACCAGGACTTTTCACAAGGTTTCTGGTGCATCAGATGAGAAAACTCAAGGAAAGTCTCAGTGATGAGAAATCATCAAAAACCGCTACCATAGCAGTCCAAGCTTTCCCACAACTCAATCTGGGAGTAATGTATAGGCCTTAGTGTGTCACACCTGGACTTGGAAGAGCAGGAGAATTCAGTCTTTATGACCTAGTCACTACTTGGCCTAGCTGCTGGGGCAGCCAACAAGAACCATTAGTGCCAGCGGAACACTGACACTGAAAACTTGGGCTGAGCCCAAACCATCTCATTGACATTACATCCTGTATAGCTATGTGGGAGAGTTCAGGCCCCAACCTGAAAATCATTGCTCAGGCAGACATATCTATACTGGGCCAAACTGGAACAACAAATCCAAACGCTAGAGAAGAGTTTAGGGGAGATTGGATTTCAATCTGGATCCAAATACCCCAGTTCAGGCTTATAGTAAATCTCAGCTCTTCTATAGACCTTTTAGCCACAGCTTTTAAGATGTCTTATGAAGGAAGGTCTGTATCATTATCACCATCTGTAAGATGGGAAACTGAGGCACAGAGACATGAAATAAATAACCTAAATGGTGGAATAGAACACAGTTCTCCCAAATGCCAGTCGCATGCTCTGTCCACCGGCAAACACCATCAATTTATTGTCCACAGGCCACTGAACAGCCATCATATGTTGAGAAAATCCCAAATGGGCCAGAACTAAACTAGATTTATCCCAGAGATGAAAATTTCTGAAGATGGAAGCTTTGATCTCATGGGCTTTCTTCAGTCATTACCAGTCATCCCGAGCCACTGAATCCCTCGCAAAGCTCCAAAGTTTCAGAAACAATGATAGCTTAGAAACTAGTGGGAAAAAACTATCCCTGCTGGTTATGTATTTTTCCCCATTAAGACCCTGTAAAAAAGGCATTAAAATTCATAAGCCACAATGGTGCCAGTTCCTTGTAGCTTCCAGTGACTTGGAGATACTAAAGACAATGTGATGTAGAAGTTTGCACACTGTGGATTTTATTATTAAATACCAGCATAAATAGTCATTTGAAACTGACATCATTTGTCAGCTCCTGAGTTATAGCTGCTGTGGTAACATAGACACCCTCAGCTTCTGCCAAGTTCTCATGCTCTTTGTATTGAATATGTATAATTTTATGGCTTTGGACTTAAATAACTTCTGCTGTTTCTCTCAGATTCCAGCAGTGTGAGAGCAAAGGAAAAGCTACTTCCACCAGGATGTAAAGGGAACAGTAACGTGCCACAGTTTTTTCTTGGGAAACGCAGTTGCTTTGCTCATTTTTCTAAGAAACGGGAGAGTCAGGCTGGAAAGGAATCAACTCTGCTGTTAGTATTAGTCACAGATCTTGGAAATGTGCATCTTCCCCAGGAAGTCCCAATGAAGTTCAAAATCCTCAGGCCAGATTCACAAAGGCATTGAGATATTTAAAGATGCAGTCAGGTGCCTCATGGGGTTTGTGCAAACTTCTAAGCAGGGCAGCCCCTGAAAGTCCATGGGATTTAGATGCCAACTCACTTGGTTCTTTTTCAAATCCCATTAGATCCCTGTATAATCTGCAGGTGCCTAAATACCTGTGAAAACCTGGCTCGTCTCCTAGCCCCATTTTTCATTCGCTTGTAATTTGGGGTCAGACAATGGCCTTGTAGAAATGTATGCAAAAGAATAACAAGAAAAAACAAAAAATATTTAAAATACTGTGACTACACAAGGCACATCCCTCAAGTCACAGTGCAGCAGATACTCAGCAGAGGTAAATTCGTGCCTCTCGGTTGGCTTTAATGGGGCTCGTATTATTATGTTTATTACTGTATTTGCTAGAAGCCCAAGTTGTTGACCAGGATCCCACTGTCTTGGGTGCTGTACAAACATAGAACTATGCTGATTTATGCCAGCTGTAGATCTGGTGCTGTGTCTTTCGTGATTAACGTAGGCAACTGGAATCTTCTGTAGTGTTCCAGGTTGATGGAAGCTTCCTGAATCAAAGCGCTAAGGATTGATAAATGAGGCAAATAACAATTAGCTTTATCAAATATGTCCACATTTATGGGTTGCAGTCTATAAAGGACTAATTACTGGCGACTCTCAATGTCCTGCCTCATCATGGCTCAGGCTGATGAATTTTTTGGAGAGGTCTCCTCTTCATTTATTCCCAAAGCCTCAAGCCCAATTCAGATCCCATGGAAGTCAGTGCAAAGCTTCCACTGACTTCCATGAGTGCAGGCTGGAATCCAGAATGGGTCTTGTGGAGACGTTGCAGGTTCTACTCCCAGCTCCAGTACTGATTAGCTGTATGACCTTGGGCAAATCTCTGACCCTTTGTGTGCCTCTGTTACTGCATCTTCGACAAGGAAATAATGGTGCATTGCTTAATTGTTACAGCTTAATTGTTTGTAAAGTGCTTTGAAATCCACAGATGAGATACATGGTAGGAATGCAAATCATCATGACTTTGGATAACTGTGCCTCTTTTCATCCATGTGTTGCCTGTAAAGTATAATTAAAACAAATACAAATTATCAGCCGCCATATTTCAATCCCTTTACTTGTGCTTGCTTTGCACATGACTCTACAGGAGAATGATTTAAGGATCGGAAAACATGCCTAAAGTGGTAAACTCAAGAAGCTCAATCTGTTTGACTGAGGTACCTTGATCTCAAAGGGTACCTTGATCACAGTCTATAAGTACCTAACTGGGGAACAAAGATTTGATAACAGGCTCTTCAGTCTAGCAGACAAAGGTATAACAAGTTTCAGTGGCTGGAAGTGGAAGCTAGGCAATTTCAGAATAGAAGGTGTACATTTTTTAACAGTGAATGTAATTAACTACTGGAACAATTTACCAAGGAATGTGGTGGATTCTCCATCATTGGTAAGCTTTAAATCAAGATAGGATGTTTTTCCAATAGATCTGCTCTACTTCAATCAGGAATTAATTCAGAGACGTTCTCTGCCCTGTGTTCTGCAGGAGGTCAGGTTAGATTATCACAACGGTCCCTTCTGGCCTTAAAATCTATGAATATGCATGCAGCCCCAGAAATACTTGTGGCACAGTCTGTCCCATTATGTATATAAATTTACAGCTCTTTTCTAATGGCAACAGACAAAGGGAAACATAGGTTGAGAAAGCCAATACCCCCAATACCATACCCACGCTCCTGTCTGGCGGTCAGAACTTCCAGAGAGTAGAAGAACTTTTCACTTTGAACTAGTACTTAGTTCTACGTGTACCAAAATTGCTGAACTATTGACTGTCATGCTGGTTCAATTATCCTCTGCTATAACCTTCTTTTTCCACATTGCTGCAGATAATGGAAATTTCAGGCACATCCATTCACCAAGGCCACACAAGGAGGCACTTGCTGTGTAGTTACAAGTTCTCTGCCTTATAACTCTTCCTAGCAGAGAACGTTGGCTCACAGGCGAAGGGCAGGAAGATAAGGGACTAGCCTGACACCTCTTGAAACCTGTATTTAGACTTGGCTTGGCTCACAAGTGAAATGTGTTTGCTGGGTCTCAACTGCCCCTAAATATCACCCGAGAACTTGGCAGATGCTTAATGGGCATATGAGGGATGGAACAATAGGAGACAGTGTGGGGCATTGGCAGACAGAGCTGGCCAGACATCAGAATTCCTGTTCCACGGGAAATATCAAAAAAAAATCTGAAACTGAAATTTCTAAATTTCCCACAGACTGGGAATTCTGAAACTGCATTTCAAAGAAGTGGGCTAGACATTTCATGTTGACCTTTTCTAAATGTTTCCAAGGCTCCCACCACTGCCCAGAGTCCCGGCGGCTCACCAGGCAGAGAATCGAGTGACTCAGGGAACCTGGGAGCCAGAGCGCTCAGACTTTCTGGGCTGCTCAGGAGTCGAGAGCCTGGAAGCAATAGCCTGGCTGACCCAGAACTGAGGAGCTGGTATCTTGGGGGCCAGGGTTCCAGGGCTTCCCGGCTCCTGGTCCTCCATCCAGGTTTCGAAACCTGCCCAAGCTCTGTAAGAAATTTCTGATATTTTGATGTGGTCCCGTGGAATGTTTCAACTTCACCGCATTGACACTTCCAATGGAACTGCGCTCTGTCAGAATCTTTCTGACAGGTTTGATTGGCAAACTTGTGTGGTGAGGCCTGAGACTGGAGCAGAAGGGAGTCTTGCAGGGCAGGACTGAGGTGCAGTGGCAGATTTCTGAGGTAGCCTGAGACTGGAGGTCTGGATTAATGTTAAGTCTGAGAGAACTGTTCCAGGGAACCTGCTTGCACTATGGTCTATTGCTGCGGTTCTGGTGCTTATCTTGTGTATGTACGTATGTATTATTGGCATGCCTGTGGCCTGAATTGAGAATCAGGACCCCCATTGTGCTAGGTGCTGTACATAGAACAAACAGATGGTCCTTGCCCCAAAGAGCTTACCATCTAAGTACATGACTAGAGATAACAGATGCATACAATCAACAATCAGGAGGACCAGAAGGTAACAACGAGACAAGTCTGGTCTGCATGATAAGCAGTGATCACAGCTCGCCAGCTGCCAATCCAGCCTCCTCACCATTACAATTCAACACTCTTTATTTTAAGGATATATATTAAAAAACAGGAGAGGTGATGAGCTGAACAGCTGTCTGCTGGACTAATCACCTAGCACTGTATTGCCCATCAGGGTGTGTAGACGTGCTGCACAGCAGGCCAGGATAATAGCATTATTGTGTTTTTATATTTAACATTTATCATTTATTCTATTGCAGCAGTGTCTAGAGACCACAGCCATGTTGAGCCTCGTCGCACTACGTCCTGCACAAAAGCTGATTTTAAAAGTTATTGGTGTCACCAGAAAATGTCTAGCTGCTCAGACACATTTATAGCGCTTCCATTGTGCTAAGAATGTAGGATTCAGGGAAACTGGGGTGTATTCATGGAGAGAGGCTGTGGTAGGGTTTTGCCATCTTGGCTGGATACTTACCAAGTTAATTTTCAGATCTACAAACCTTCCCATGGATGTTGCTCGTAACTGTCTTTCTCTGCAGCAGGGGTCACTGTACAGCCAGGATAACCTCACCAGCCCAGGGAAAACATACATTGCACTTTGGGCAGCAGTCTGTCCTTTACGGCTGAGTGCAGCGGTGTGTCTTGGACACAGATTCTTCTTCTGATCACACCTCATGCTATACCCTGTAAAGGCAAGCTGGGCATTATCAGCCATCACCAAGGGGGAAGGAGAGCATACTGGGTATCAGGGAGGAGCAAAGTTAACCCCTCTGTGTGAGGGGTTAAGTCCCCAATCACACAAAGTGCATTTGACAAATGCTATCATCTCTAAACCTTATAAACTGTCTGGAAGGGAAGGAAGCATGGTCCTGTGGTTAAAGCAGTAGATTTGGAACAGACCTGGCCTGTACTACACATTCAGAGACTCTCAGCCATATAACCAGAAAAGAGACTAGGACAGAAGGATTCTAGTGCGCTATTCTGGGCTATAACCCTGACTCGTTCCCTCTCCTTGCTCAGTTTCCCCATCAGTCAAATGTGCGGGGAGTGGGGGGTAGGATGATGCCGACCTATTTCCCAGAGTGCATTGTTGGGGTTCCCAGTTAGTTATGATTTGTTAATTAGTTTATAATAGAGATAAGATCTGACCAAAGTCCCAAACCTGGGAAACAGGAATATTAACTTTAGGTCCTGTCTCTCTCCAAAATGGGCAGAACACCCACGGTCTGGAGAGAACTTCAAAAAACATTAAAAATAAAAATAAAGCACCATCTAAACAAAATGGAGCACAGGACTTAGAAAACCTGGGTTCTAGCTTTGGTTCTGCCACTGCATAACTAAGGGCAAGTCCTTTTCACTCTCTGTGCCTCAATTTCATGCTCTGTACATTGGGGATAATGATACTGCTCTCCTTTGTGAAGCACTTTGAGATCAGTTGATGAAAACGCATTGCGTATATATATATAAGAACCGGGTATTATTGGTAGTGCTAAATATTGAGGCCAGAATTTTCAGAAGGGTTCAGCATTCTTAGGTGGGGGTTCTCTTTCCAAAACCTCTCTCTCAGCTCCCATTTAGGCCCCTGGGGGGGAAAAAGGTCAGATTTTCAAAGGAGCTCAGCAAGTTGACTGTGGGGATCTTTTGACATCCTGGCTCCACTGCTGAGCACTTGAAAATCTGGCCCTGAGTGCTTCTGAAAATCTGGCTCAACCCCTGTTGACCTACCACATTGGGGGTGGCGGGAGAAGCTTAATGTTCAAAAGCCACCGTGAGAGCTTGACTTGAAAGGCATTGTGGGTAAAACTCACCTCAGTTCACAGAGAGAATATGAAGCCCTCAGTGTGTAGGGTTGGTGTTGGTCTCTTCAGGCGCTGAATGGCATGCAAAGCCCCTCATTGTTCCTGCCATTGTTTAATGTATCTATTTACTGGGAAAGCACTATGACCAGAGGGATAATAGAAAGGTTAAATGATAAATTGTAAGGCCTTTGCTTGGCCACCACACATGGGACACTGCCGTCCTCACCAGCTATATGAGTTCTAATGGGAAAGGGAAATTATTTTGCCATCTACTAAAGGGCAATTTTCCGATCAGCTCCTGTTCTGATGCATGCAGAGGAGAGAGAGCGGAAGAAGGAGAAGAGCGCACACACACACACACAAAATAGCAAGAGAGAGAGAAACACTTATGCTTTAATGGAAGCTCATTTTTGTAAAGTACCCCAGTGGCCCCGTGGGCCCAGAGAATTAAACGCTGTCATTCAGAGCCTGAAAGCAGAGCTATCCAGTTTGCAGACACCTGTCATAATTAAACTAATGGCTCTGAAAATGTGCCTTGATATTAAATCTATCTTCCACCGAAGAGCAGGGCTGATTAAAACTGCTGTTTGACAGTTAATGATGAACCTCTCACTTGCTGAGCTCGGTAACTGGAACAGACCGGTTCATCCCTCCTCTGGCCTGTCCCTTTCCCATGTTACTCTCCTCCTCCCATGAACCGCCTGACTTCTCCCTAAGTCCTGTCCTGCCAGCAATGGGAGGTGGTGGGTGATAAGGCTTGAAAGCAATGCCATGCTAGTGAATGCATGTCATGGCTTAGCACAGGAACTCCAGCAATTTTTTTTAGCAGCAAGAGGATAAGAAGCCATCGGGAGGGATTGGGTGGTTTTGCAATTGGGGGAGGCTTTCTATATGTATGTACAGAGCCTAGCACAATGGGCTCAAACATGAATGGACATGAGGTGCTACTGCAATATTCATGAACCTTTTATGAGCCCAGAAAAAATATCCAGTCCCTAATATCTCTGATCTTTCTCTAATGGGAAGGTTAGAATTTGAACCCAGATCTGGATTTCAAACCTGGCCACCTGTCTATGCATGGGATTCCAGATCCTGAAATCCCCAAACTCTGGAATATTTGGTGTTTAGATCCTTTATTTTACCTCTGTATTTGGCACTGGTGCAACTGCTGCTGAAACACTGTGTCCATTTCTGGTGTCCACAATTCAAGAAGGTTGTTGATAAATTGGAGCGGGTTCAGAGAAGAGTTATGAGAATGATTAATGGATTGGAAAACATGCCTTATAATTATAAACCCAAGGAGTTTGATCTACTTATCTTAACAAAGAGAAGACTAAGGGGAGACTTGATCACACTCCAGAAGTACCTATATGATGAACAAAAATTTCATAATAGGCTCTTCAATCTAGCACACAAGATCCAATGGCTGGAAGTTAAAACTAGACACATTCAGCCTGGAAATAAGGCAGACATTTCTAACAAAGAGGGCAATTAACCATTAAGGAACAGTCCTGGAAGGTGGACACACACGCACCCCTTCGGGGAGACTAGCCCACCCCTATTGCACAAGACCCCGCCCTTCACAGCCAGAGCCTTGAGTCCCCCACACCTCCCAGCCAGAGAAGCCTCGGGCCAGGCGGAACCGTGAGCCACGCACCCTGTCTCCACCAGAGAATCCCCCCCATGAGCGGAGCAGCCCCAACCATGCCAGCCTGGGGCCAAAGCATCCCCAGGCAAGCATCTCGCAGCAGTGGCTACACACAAGGAAAGCAGAGTCTGCCCTGGCCTATTGTATCCACCACCCCGGGGAACAGTTCACCAAAGATCGAGGTATATTCCCCACCTTGGGAAATTTTTAGATCAGGATTGAATATTTTTCTAAAAGCTCTGATCTAGTTCAAACAGGAATTAACCCAGGCCAGTCCTCTGAACTGCTTTATACAAGAGGTCAGACTGGATGAGCCCAGGGGTCCTTTCTGGCTTTATAATCTACAAATTCAGCTCGGAAGGCCAGGGAATCATGAGACCTAGATTCTATCCCTGGCTGTGGCATGGATCTTGGACAAGTCACTTCCCTTCTCTGTCTCTTTTGTTTCCCCTTCTCTGACCTTGTCTATTTACATTGCAAACCTCTGAGGCGGGAACTGTCTCTATATGAACATGAAGCACCTAGCACAATGTGTCCTCAACTCCACAGAGCTTCTAGACCCTACTACCATACAAATAATAAATCATAAGTGTTTGAATTGTGCCCCCTGAGCCCATCTGGACCCTGTAACTGTGGTGCTGCTGGTGCCTGTGAAAATGCTGAATCCTATTTCCTGCCAAGAAGTCCCGTCCTTTCAGGTTCTCTGTGCGTGTCTAAGAGGACAAGAAAAACTCGTTGATCATCCCTATTATTAGGTACATTGGCATGGAAACAGGGATCTTTATGGCTTTGTTTTTCATCAGCTGCTGCTGTTTATTCCCCAGATGATGTCATAACCTACTTATTCTGACCTCACCGTTGGTTTGGCCGTCACAAACATAGGATTCGGATTTCAGGAGAAGGAAAGAATCCAAATCGTCTCCAGAAAGGACAGGTGGGGTGCAATGGGTTAGTGTCTCTGTCCCGCTCCTAGCGGGGACCAATTCCCTTCAACCATCCCCTGGAACAACTGTTTCTAGCTTTTCCCCTTGTTGGTAGCCTCATGGGGGGCAAGAAGGAAGACAGAGACTAAACTGACCATAGAGACTGAGCTGTCCCAAGTGGCCCCTAGAGGCAGCCCTTTGAACACTCGTAAACTAGGGTTATGTGCTCAGCCTAAATAAACACAATAATCCCAAAGTGATTGCAGAGCTAAGCAGCCACACCCTAGCAATTAGTGTGATGCAAACTCCAAAAAGTACAGGTCAGTATCAGCAGTGCCAGATATCATTTTCTCTGATTAACTGGGTCTCAATGCTCAATCTATACAATGGGGCTCATAAAACTTCCCTTGTCGACCTTGTCTTTGTAAACTGTAAGATCGCTGGGGCAGGGGATGTCTGTTACTATGTGTTATGCAGCACGCAGCACAAAGGGGCCCTGATCTCAGTCGGACACCTAGATACTGCCATTATAAATGCACTGTGTACGTCCATGTACGTACACCCACACCTTGAATACTGCATTCAGTTATTGTCGCCCCATCTCCAAAAAGATATATTAGAATTGGAAAAGGTACAGAGAAGGGCAACAAAAATGATTAGTGGAATGGAATAGCTTTTGTACTAGGAGAGATTTAAAAGACTGGGGCTTTTCATCTTAGAAGAGAGACGAATGAGGAGTGATATGATTGATAAAATCATGAATGTGGTGAAGAAGTGACTAGAGAAGTCTTCTTTGCCCCTTCACATGACACAGGCATTAGAGGTCATCTGATGAAATTAACAGACTGCAGTTTTGAAGCAAACAGAAGAAGGTACTTCACACAATGCACAGTCAACCTGTGGAACTCACTGCCAGGGGATGTTGTGAAGGTCAAAAGTATAGTTGAGTTCAAAAAAGAATTAGATAAATTAATGGAGAATAGGTCCATCAATGGCTATAAGCCAAGATGATCAGGGATACAACCCCATGCCTGCGGTGTCTCTAAACTTCAGACTGCCAGAAGGTCTGGATGACAGGCAATGGATCACTTCATAAGTTATCCTATCCTATCCATTCCCTCTGAAGCATCTGGCATTGACCACTGTCAGAAGACAGGATACAGGAATAGATGGACCATTGGTCTGACCCAAAATGGCTGTTCTTATGATGTAAATATAAATAAGGCGGCACACTAATAATTGAGGCTGCTGATGAGAAAATAGGTTCAGGTATAGAGGGAGTGATAAAAGAGCCATTTCCTGGACTTGTCTGATCACAAGAGCCCTCACACCATAGTCAGTCTGTCACTGACATCCAGCCAGGCTTCTATCTGACTAGCATTAGCTTTCTTACCCAGCTCTAATGCCATCCGCTGCCACAACAGTAATTACCAGGAGATTAGACCACATTAAGCACTCCTTAATTTGACACATTGCAATGATCTCCATTCAGCCTTTCTGCTCGAATAACTTTCCATAAATATTTCGTGAGGCTACCAAAATAAACAGAGGCTAGGCTGTTTGTACAGCTGAGCTCCTTACAGCTTTCAGGAGACCAGGTAGCAGGGATGAGGGTAACTCTGGATGCAGTAGGAAGGAATCTGAAAGGTAAATTGGTTCTGGTGAAGCACCAGGAACTGGGGAAATTACACTATGCAGCAAAAGTTAAAATAATAATAATAATATATGTCTTATCCTTGATAGCAATTTAATAGAAACCATTTTTAAACAACAGCCTAGTAAAGAGAGATGGGTATTTATGTAAGAAGTGGCTGCATTAGGAGAAATAATAATTACATTGGAGTTGGCTTTTTTGGTGTGCTATTAGCCCAGACATTATTCATTAAGTAATGCAGTGGAAAACCACTGTTAGTACAGCAATAAATCCCATGGGGCCCCATCGCTTCTGAGATAGGATCATTTGGTAATTACTGTGCATTAGAAGTTCAATATTCTTTCATGAATTTTTTTTCCGCACTCTCCTCCCTCCCTGAAAGAGCTGGATTAGAGGGGGCTGCAAAGGCACACGCTGGGTAGAAATGCTGCAAATGCAAGGTATGCTGCTCCACATGATGTCACTGCACCTGATGTCCGCTCCTTATCGGCCTCAGTCGTGCGCAGTACAGGAGAGAAAAGTCACACGAGCAAAGCCAAATGTGCAGAGAAGGATGGGGAGGGTGGAGGAACCTGATGCAGCGTTAATGAGAGTATACCCGCAACATTATTCCTACCTAGGAGCAGGAGGAGGGCTAAAGAGGGCACCTCGTTGTTATCATTCTTGTATAGGCATCTTTCAAACTCACTTACCCCACTAGAACAACAGAGCTTCCAGCTATCAGGGTAAGACTTGTGCGTCTGAGCTTTCCTTGGCAGCTGGAACTTAACTGTGGAGTCTGTGCCTGGTGACGGAGCTGGGGGCTGAGTGAAAATTTTCTACTTCAACTTTTTAAAACAGAAAATTGGATTTTCAAAATGTTCATGGGAAAAAAGGCTGATTTCCTTGGAATCTTTCACCGGAAAACCTGAACTCTCTCCGTCCAAATTGAGTCAAAGCTATAAGCTCACAACAGAGAAAGAGAAATAGGTTCACTACAGATGGTTAGGTAGCTGTGACAACACAAATCGGACAAAGGATGGGATAAAGGAAATATTATTATCCCCATTTTACAAATGGAAAACTGAGGCACAGAAAGATTCAGTGGCTTACTCATTGTCATATTGGAAGCTTGAGGAGGAGCCGGGGGGTTAAACCAGTCCAGTACCTTGACCATGAGATGCTGTCTCTCTAGCCATGGAAGACTGTCGGCCAAATCCTAGCTGATGTGAAGTGATGCAGCTTAGTGGAGCTATGCTGATTTAAACGTCTGAGGGTTTGTGCTTAACCTTACTTGTGCACACGTCGAGCCTTTGGAGCACAATGACTTTTCACACTGCACAAGGACTTGCAGGATCAAGGGCTATCGCCATCTGGGAACAAGGATGGAGCTGGGCAGGCCAGGATGAAGGTGATTCTAGGCAGGAAGATTGCAGAGTCTGGTTATTTACAGGATTAGGTGATTGAGCATACTGATTTGACCCACAACTATGGGGTCAGGAAGGAATTCCCCACCCATGTTGCAGAGCACTGAGCGAGGGCTATCACCAAGGATCAGGCGAGTGTATCGCAGCCTTTTGGCCCATTGACTTCATCAGGAGTTAAGGATGCTCAGAAGCTGGAAACCCGGAGGCCCTGGACAGCCTCTATGCCTTTATTCCCAGAGGGTAAATGCTGCTTTTACATAGAAGAAAGTCCCCTTCCTTTACACAGCAGCTGCTATTGAACAGTACTGAAATCTATGGGTCCCCTTAACAAATGCATCTTCCCTGACTGCTAAAGTAAACGGTTTCCCTTTACAGTGTCAATATCAGAGTGGCTGGCGTCTTCCCCGGTCTTCAAGCAGCCCTTCATGGATTGTGGTCAGCTTCCAGGCCCCCAGTTCCTATGCACAGAGAAAGCTGTCCATGGACATGTCAATAAGATACTGGGGGCTATTGATCAGCAGAGGCATGTAGGGGGTCACCGCTCGATGAGAACTCTCACCAAGAGATGTAGGAAATGAGCGCTTTCGAATAAAGGCAGCAAAATGAGAGTTCCCAACAAAGTATAATGTGTCTCAGTTTTCCCCTCACCCTGCTGCTTTGTCAGTTCCCCTCTATTTGGAGGTGGTTGTGACTATGGTAGCAGGGACTGGTTGAATTCAAGTGTTTGACTGAAAACATCTCAGAGACTGAAAAAACAACCAGCCGCAATTAAACCACAGACTAACTCCCAATAGACTGTGTAAAGGGAAGGGCAAAAGGATAAGATGCTAAACAAGAGCCATTCTTAGGTGTGAACCTAAGCATCAGTGATTTAGATAATGGCATAGAGAGTATTCTTATAAAGTTTGTGGATGATACCAAGCTGGGAAGGATTGCAAGTGCTTTGGAGGACAGGATTAAAATTCAAAATGATTTGGGCAAACTGGAGAAATGGTCTGACATAAATAGGATGCAATTCATTAAGGACAAATGCAAAGTACTCCACTAAGGAAGGAACAATCAGTTGCACACCACACATATAAAATGGGGATTGGCTGCCTAGGAAAGACTACTGTGGAAGGGGATCTGGGGATAATATTGGATCACAAGCTAAATATGAGTCAACAGTGTAACACTGTTGGCAAAAAAAACCCAATCACTCTGGGATGTATTAGCAGGAGTGTTGTAAGCAAGACACAAGGAGTAATTCTTCCACTTTTTATTCTGCGCTGATTAAAACCCAACTGGAATATTGTGCCCAGTTCTGGGCACCACATTTCAGGAAAGATGAGGACAAATTGAAGAAAGTCCAGAGAAGAACAACAAAAATGATTAAAGGTCTAGAAAACATGACCTGTGAGCGAAGATTGAAAAAACTGGGTTTGTTTGGTCTGGAAAAGAGAAGACTGAGGGGGGACATAACAGTTTTCATGTACATCAAAGGTTGTTACAAGGAGGAGGGAGAAGAATTATTCTTCTTAACCTCTGAGGATAGGACAAGGAGCAATGGGCTTAAATGACAGCAAGGGTGGTTTAGGTTGGACATTAGGAAAAACTTCCTAACTGTCAGGGTGGTTAAGCACTGGATCAAATTGCCTAGGAAGGTTGTGGAATCTCCATCGTGGAGATTTTTAAGAGCAGGTTTGACAAGCACCTGACAGATGGTCTATAATAATTAGTCCTGCCACGAGTGCAGGGGACTGGACTAGATGACCTCTTGAGGTCTCTTCCAGGCCTATGATTCTATGTCTTGCCTTTGAGTGCTCAAAGGATTGGTAATGGGATGCAGGCCTGTAGGTCAATGGTGCTTTGTGATTGAGTTTCCATGCAAAATAGGTTGGTGAAGATCACACCAGTTGGCTGTCTGGTTGAATGGGCCATGGAGACTGAACAATCCCCTTTTGGTTAGCTGGGAACTAAAATCCATGTATATTCTCTGAATAGCTATTAATGCTATCCTGCCCCACCGACGGGGTTTTCTGCCTTCCCCATTTTAAGAGCAAGGCCCCATTTCCTGTGAATATAGCAGCACTGGCGGTTGCTATTACGCTAGCCTGCCTGGATCAGAAACCTTGAGTCGAGAGATACGTTGTGAAAATGTGCAAATCTGTGATTTATTGGACATGAGTCATTCTAAATATTGAAAAGTGGTGGTTCTTTATTCATTCATGCTCATAAAGCCATTCGAGAGCCTCGGTGTTATAACAGGACACAGTCTCACTGAAATATCATTACTCTCTGTGCATTGCAGCCGTCCCTGAGTTTCTCCTTTCTTCCTCCCTCTCCTGGTCTAAAGAAAATGCTCGCAGCCATCGAACCACGAGAGCACTCATAGGTCTGAATGTTAATCAATATCTGTTCTGCAGATACAAAGTGTTTGCCATTATTATTCAATTCCTCAGGCTGGAGTCGGACAGGTACTGACAGCGGGAAGCAACAGGGGTCTAGATTGGGAAGGGAGGTGTGGAGAGATGGCAGCATAATCGCTCTTTCCTCATGAGTCTTTAATTCTAATTGTGTTTTTGATTTCACACAAAGTGTGACCCTAAGAATCCCTCAATGCCAGCTGGTGAAGGGTTTGCTATTCTGTATCCACAAAGCCTATGAGGCCTGACAAACTCACTGCACTTAACACACTACTTTCATAGTATTGATCCACAAAGGGTCATGAAAGTTGTCTGATAAAAGCCTATGTCATACTTATAATCACTATGTGATGGATGGGTGATATGTAAGACATTGTATGTATGTCCTGAAAGTGTGTTTTAGAATCTGTGTCCCATGTAGGGTTGACAAGCAGATTTTTCCAGACAAAGGGATGTGGAATTGCTTGTACCCAGCCAGCCGATCTCCACCCTCTCATCTCTGCCCAGCCCCGGCTCCCAGAGTTCAGAAGAGGGATAGGCTTGTGGATGCCCTTTGCATTTACATCCGCTCTAAAATCAATGGTCTGGGTTTTCCACTGCATAACATTGAGTCATGCACACTGTTAGCTGAACACAACTTCCTTCTTTATTCCTTGCCACTGTCCTTTAATTATTCCAGTTCTGGCACCTTGGGGATGCTTCTCTGATTGCATGTGCCTTCCTGACTTGCTTCTTTGCAATACTTTTTTGGCGTCTTTCTGTCCTCAATTGCTCTGAGCTGGTGCTGGAAATTAAACTGTCTCTGTGATGCAAATCAGGCAAGAGAAACAAAATGAGCCCTATGTGTCCTGCCACATAATCCTATTCTGTGGGGGAAAAAACTATTCATATAAGAGAAGACAGAGAGCTGCATGGGGCTAATTTGATCTCACCTACACTGGTGTAAATCAGGAGTAACTCAATTAATGCTAATAGAGCTAAGGGCAGTGTGAAGCCAGAATAAGGGGGAGGGAAATCAGGCTCCACCTAAGCAGTCTTAGATCTAAGATAAACTTTCTGGCCTGTTTTTCGTTCATGCTGCAGACTTTCCCTGCAAGCTTTCTCCAGCCAGCCAGACACACTGTTTGACTGGGGGTCAAAGTATAATTCACGAGAGGACTCATTCCATTCCCCAGTGAATGTGTATGCACATGACAGGGCTACTACCATCATGTCTTTGTTGGCCCAGAGGGGCGAGAATTGCCTAGGCTCTGTAAACTGCAGTGCCTGGTCAGTATTCAGGAATATTGGCCTGATTGTGTGGGGAAAGCTCTCCCTGCAGGGCTTCTGTAGCACAGATAGCACCCGTGCAAGAACAATTGGGGAAAAAATAAAAAGAAGCACGTTTGCAAATATTGTAAGGAATACGTGTTCTCATACGTGCCGCTATTAAGTCCGTTCATATTGTATCAGCAAACATCATGTCAGCTTGGAGAGGTTCCTAGTTACTTTTTTTTCCCCCATGAAATGTTTTTCAATGCCTGAGTGAATCAAAATGAATGTAAATGAGGTTTATTAAGTCAACCCCACACAGTGCTGTATTGTCAGCATTTGTAGGCTGTGACAGGTTAGTTATTCCAGTTCGAAAGGAATGTCACCAGCACAGCAGTCTGCAGCAATAACTTTTAGAAAGAAGAACAACAACACATCTCAGGACTTTCTGTGATCTTTGAGAATCATTTTCACAAGAAATGTGAAAAGGAGTTTAAAATACTTAGGGGGAATTTTCTAAAGGCCTCTGGAATTTGTACAGGCAAAATGTATGTGTGCAGTCATTTCTGTGTGCAAACCCTGCCTGTGTGTGTACTTACTGAGTACTCAGGGAGTACTTACCACAGCTAGAGTTACAGCTAGTAGTTAATTCTATAATATATCTACAATTAACTGAAGATATAAGGTTGGAAGTTACCACAGCTAGAGCCAGATTTTCCCAGTTACCCACCCAAAAAATTTAGCACACGGGACTCTGATTTCTGTTGAAAATCCAGCCATTTGTGTCACCATGGGAGCTGCTGGGTGGCAAGCAGTTTGGAAAACCTGGCCCATAATGACATGTCTACATGGGAGCTGCTGAGTTCTTTTGCCCATCTGGCTATAGGTCTGAGTGCTGATCACTTGATCATCTGGCCTTGAGTTCTTTTATAAGTCTGGCCTCAAAAAAAGAAAATCAAACCAGCACATTCCAGTCTCTATATCTGAGGCTTTGTGGACAGTTTGGGGTATTTTTCCAGGCTACAGATTCCTGGCATTGTCCACTCCATCTATCCCCTTTAGATTGGATTTCAGCAGACCATGTCTGCATGCTGTACCCTCTGAAGAGTCAGCGTCTTTCTTTCTGATCAGCAATTGGCCTAGTTTTCTTAGCCAGCTTTTGAAATCGATTAGTTGGCAAAAGCTCTGTATGTGCATGCGTGTGTGTGTGTGTGCGCGCGTGCATGCACATCCATGAACGCATGCATGCTTATGGGGTACTCGGCTGTCTCCACTCATCCCACCCACACTCAAATTTGTTTGCAATAGCACTCTCTCAAAATCGATCTAAAAAAACACCCACAACATTTAATAGACTTTGGCTAGGTCAGTATGAGATCAGAAATGTTTTGAGGATGTCATATAACCAGACAAAATTATTTGTTCCCTCAAACTATTGATCTGCACAAGGTGCCTTGCATTCTGTCTGCACCGAAAGGAGTTGCAGTTTGACAGAAACCTGCTCTGGTTTTGCATATTTATTCCTCCTTTAAATCATTTCCAAACCACTAAACCATTTTACAAGGACGAAGGAAAACATAAATTACAATTATCATGAAAAACTCTTCCAAAGCAGAGCCTACGTAGACGGAAAACGTACCCATCCATTTGCAGTTTTCACAAAGCACTTCAGAATATTATGGTCTGTTCCCCCTCCCCATCCCTTCTCTAGTTTTAAATGAACAGTTCAATAGTGCATTTTTTGCTGATAGATGTAATTGCAGATACTTGTACCTTGTGAACATGTGTTTTGCCCACCTCAGTGCCCCAGTGCTGACTTTTCAGTCTCCACTCTTCTTCTTGCATGGATTTGAGCTAACATTGGGGCTTCACTGAGCAGAAAATCCTTAGGGGACATTATGGCAAGAAAGGGTGTTCATGCTTTTGGTATATCAGTCCAGCCAGAAGGAGGAAGCACTGCAAATATCTCCCAAGAAAGCTTTTTCTGTATCCAAGTCCCTTCATGCAAAACTATGGGGAATCAGGACCCCAAGCTATATTTGTGCTGAAATGTTTAGGGTAGGGAGGTGGGAATTGATCATACTTTACATTCTGTCAGTCTTAAATGTGTCCCATTTAGAGTTGGGCTTCTTTTCCTTTCAAGTGGACAAGACTAGAACCTGCAGTCAGCAGGCACAGACAGCGATTCCAGCCACCATGACAGGCAGTGGGCTGCCACCCTGATAGAGCAAATTAAATTAGCTACTAATTGGTTAATTGGTAAGGGGCTCTGTAAAGCAGCTAGGAGCAAATTAAGCAGCAGCAAGAGAAGTGCACATTGTGAGATCTGGTTGCTGTGTGTGTCTGTGATATTTCATCCTCTTTTTGTTTGTTTCTGTGTGTGTAAAATGGGTGTTCTCTTCTAAGCCAGGTCTAGGGAGTTGTGATTGTACTCTGCTTCTGACTGATGCACGGAGAAATTTGTGCATCTTGGGTCCTTTTTTGCCTATGCACAGTAAAATCTTTTACTTTAGTGGGAACTTGTCCCTTCTTCATGCTGGATTCATCAATGATTAGCCACAATTCTGTTGTTAAGAGTGTGTGGGTGTTTGTGACATTGCATAGGTGTGTAGGTGTCTGTTTGCATTACTGTTTTTGAGCATGTCTGTCTCCATGAATGTGTACCTGGGTCTGACTCTTTCCTGATGCCATGCAAGTGTGCCTGTCTGTCTGAGTCTCTGTGTTTTTGAGGTTGTGTGTATCTCAACACACTACTTGTGAAATAATGTGCAGCTGTGTAGCAGTGGCATGCTAAAAGCAATAGTCTTCTCTCCATTGACCAGGTTGAGTACTCACAAATGTAACTCGGATCTGATTTGCAGCAGGGGCTGACAAGCTACCAGCAGAGTGAGAGAGCCCTTCAGTCCCTGTATCACTCACCCACCTCTCGGGAGCATTCGTTTGCACTCATTCTAAGCTGTTGTAGCATAAACAGACGGTACCTCCAGATGGAGCTCTAACTGCCAGACTCTTCTGCCTTCAGATGAAGGATCACTGTTGATCTTCCTGGTCAAAAAAACTCCCCCAAACCATTCAGAGTGATGGAAAGTTTTCATCAAAACAAATGGAAATATGGAAACCTCCATCTGCAAAGAAACACACAGCAGGCCTATTTTGAGGCAGAATGAAGCAGTCAGTGGGTTGAACAGTTTCTTATAGGTTTGAGATTAGCAGCCGTGTGAGTCTGTATCCGTAAATAAGACGAGGAAGAGTTTGTAGCACCTTAGAGACTAACCAGTTTATTTCAGCATAAGCTTTCATGGGCTATAGCTCACTCCATTGGATGCATAGAATGGGACAGAAGTAAGATGCATTTATACACACAGAAAGCAAAAAAAAAAGTTGTACATTAGCATACCAATTCTAAGAGGCTGTTTGGGCTGCAGTAGCTAACAGAGGGCAAAGGTTTGTTCCTCATTTTTCAAATCCTGGTATATACCCCTTTAAGTCCAGCCAGACGCCACATTAACTTGCGTGACTTCTTGCCTGTAACAACACATAATGCAGCTCGAGTGATGTTACTCAATGTGATGCCAAAATTTATAAGGAAAGACATTGCTTTCTGAGGTCAGGCTGGTATCTGATTTAAGCTGGCAGTGGGAGCATCCTTGTTTCTGCAAACCAGCAGATACTGCAGCTCTCCAACAAATCAAATTACTTTCAAAGACTTTGGCGTATCCCTAATCCAGACAGCTCTTCAAAACTGGGGACATCAATTAAGCCAGAGTGCATTAAACCCACGCAGGGTTTTGGGGGATTTACTCAGACAGGCTCCTGAAAGCATTTTCAGGGCCTGTTTTATTTTTTTATTTTATGAGCAGAAGGATTGCAGATAAACTTGATAAGGCCTGGAATCAAAACATCATCCTACAGCCAAAAATGCACTGACAGATATTCTGGGGAGTGAAAAATGATGACAGATCCTAAGCAGACAGAAGTGAACATGATAAAACAAGTGAGATTATTATTCTTATATTAGCATGACAGTAGAAACTAGAGGCCACAACTGAGACTGGGGGCCCATTGAGCCAGGTGCTAATAGGACACACAGGAAGAGATACACCTAGCCCAGAGGTGTTTATAGTTTAAGGCCAGGTCTATAATACAGGCCTATGTCCGTATATTGGTATAAAAAATCTACATTCCTGAGCGATGTAGTTATACCATCCTCAAATACATCCTCAAGTAGACAGCTCTGTGTCGATGGGAGACCTTCTCCCATGGACATAGGAGAATCTTCACTTAAGTACTACAGGAGCACTACAGCGTTTTAAGTGTAGACCTGCTCAAAATAAACAAGACTAACAACGGGTGGGCAAAAGAAAGGATTATCCATTTTACAGATAGGGAACTTAGAGTAGATCCCAAATTTTCCATCAAAATGTTTTTTTATGAAATATTCATGAAAAAAATGTCTGCTTTATTTAAATTTTCCCATCTTTCCAACAAAACCCTAAAACATTTTGAAAATTGAACATTTTGAAGAGATTCCCTGGCCAGCTCATGGGAAGCTAAGGCATAGAAAGATTAAGAGAGACATTTTCAAAACAGCTCAGTGCCCAACAACTCCCGTTTAGCAACCAGATTTTCAGAAATACCCAGAAGGTCCCTTAGTTTTCTTTGGGAACTACAATTTTTTGAACATCTGTCCATAAGCAATTTGCTCATAGCCAGACAGGGAGTCTGTAGCTGAGCTGTGGGCTGAGTGCAGATTTTCCATCCTTCCTCTCAAAGTGCCCAAGACAGTCTCCCCAGAAACAAGAGATGGCAACAGGTCAACAAAGCCCTTCATGTAAAATAAGAGCCTATATGATTTAGAAGCCTGAGTCATCTTGATGTTTGATAATACTTAGGGCTTGGCTACACTTGAAATTTCAAAGCGCCGCTGTGGGAATGCTCCAGTAACCTCCAGGAGGGGATTAGCTCCCAGTGCTTGGAGCCTGTCCACACCAGCACTTTAAAGCGCTCAGATTTGCTGTGCTTGGGGAGGGGGTGATTGTTCACTCCCCTCAGCCAGCAAGTTAGAGTGCTATAAAGCACCAGTGTAGCCAAGCCCCTTAAGGCTCTTAAGTCTCTTTTGTAAATGGGACTTAGGTGTTCTTGATAATTTTGCTTCGTCTCATTGAAAGTCAGTGAGACTTAAGCTCCTAAATACCTAGGCCACTTTTGAGAATGGCATCTAGGCTCCTTACCAGATGATGAGTAACAGATTTATCAATTTTCTACTGATGACAAAAAATGGGGGGGGGGAGGAATCATTCGGAGTCCAACAGAAAACAAAAAATTTTCAAAAAATAATTACTTTTAAAAAGTTTGGGTGGGAAAAAATACTGTTTTTTACCCAACATGAAATGTTTTATTTGGATTTAGAGCATTTTTAATGTTTTGAACTTTTAATAACTAAAATTAAAGGAAATTTTTAAGCAAAAATTTGTTTTGAATCAAAAAATCAAGTTTTATTTAGAAAATGTTGAAACAAAAAAGGTGTTTTGTGGGGTGGGCAGGGGGAGGTTTGACCAAAACAATCTGATAAAAGCAACACAAATTATTTTAACTCCTCTCCCCCCAAAAATAAAAATAAAAAATATTGGTCAAAAAATTTCAGCTCGCTTCTACTCCTAAGTTATTTGTGCGATTTTGAAAACTTTGCCCTTGAATATGTCTTTACACACCCATTTAAGACCCATTGATGTGTTCAAAATACTAATATATAACAATTAATAATAAATGAATACATGAAATAAAGAGATTGATGAGAGCATAAATCATTAAATTAATAACAATAGCTGTTAAAGTAACAGAGTTACCCAGCAGCTTCCAGCATCCGATACAATCACAGATATTTTGGGCCGATGGTTTCGGTGTGGTGGGGGGGAGCTGAAAGGACTAAGAAGCCTAGCGCAGGCTTTCCACTCACTCCACCCACCATCTCTAATTCTTTTCTTAAAATATAAAATCATTCCTTCACTGATCTCGCTTGTGGTCAGAGCTCAGTACAGGACCATCAGTCACTGCGCTGATTTGGTTCAGCAGGTGTTGGCTGTGCAATCGCTCACTGCAGGCTAATCTGCTAGCGGCTGTCAAGGGTTATGGAGTATTTATTGAGTTTGTGTCAGGTCCAGATGACCAATAGCCAGCAGCCGCTGGATGCCCGTTGACATTGATGATATTGCTGAATTAAACTAGGTGATGTATACGGAACTCGCTTAGAGCTAGTAATGAAGCCTGGAGCCATCTGAAACACAATACAGAGGGAGCCCTGTGCTCGGAGCTTTGCGCTCTCCCTTCTAAATAAAAAAATTATCATTATTTTCTTTTAACGCCAAAAGAGAAACCATGAATTGAACTCCTCTGAAATATTTAGAAAGAAAAATAGAGTAGCCCAATGGAAATGAAAATCATCTTTATATTCTGCAGATTTACTGCCTGTAAGGTGGCTGGCGATGGAGGAATTTCTCAGCTGCTCTTTAGAAAGACAGGGTGGGGGGAGGATGATGAATAGATTATTGAATATCCATCAAGGACCTTATCCTTTCAAGGGCTTGCTGAGCACTTGGAGATCTCATTGACTTCAGCTCAGCAACTGGCAGGATCTGGCCAGATATCTGTTCTATGGCACTTTATCTCGTGAGATGCTGTGTAAATTACAGTTTACACAGTACTGCTCATCTGAAGGCGCTTGAGACATACCAACCCAATAATCTTCACTGTGAGATACAGTGCATAAGCAGCACTCCTAGTCCCATTACACAAAGGGGTAAACTGAGGCACGGAAAAGGGAAGTCATTCAGTGCATCACTGGCAAAGCTGGGAATACCCGAGAGTCCTGACTCCCAGCTCTGTGCTCAGACTGCTACACTCTGCTTCTCTCTCATCACATGAAGTCCTTGAAGGATATGGGTGAACTTGCTAATGCAAGAGTAATCAGGGTTACTAGTGAGTAAGATATGTGCACGTCAGCTCTCTGTAGGTTCATTTACACTCCCACAGCAGGGTGACTCAAAGCCTGAGTGTACAAACTTGGGCTCACAGGGCTCAAGCTACTGCATGAAAAATATCTGAATAGACGTTCCCACGTGGGCTGGGTCTCTAGCAACAAGCATTGCCCTAAACGTGGTTCATGCCACTGTCGAGCCACACGCAGGGGTGATACTGTCATTGCACCGTCAGACTCCATTGATCCTAAAGTGAAGTATGTGGGGCCTGTTTCTCCATCACCCTGCCCTGCATGTTGTCATTTACACTAGTGCAACACTGAGTGTGAAATGCTACCAAGTCGGAAGCATTCTCTTCCCCCTTTGCACTGGTGTAAATGACTGCCCAAGGTGATGTAAGTATAACAATGGTCATCTTGGTGACCCCTGGGGATTGAACTCTTGACCTCCAGAGCTTAGCCATCTGCACTGGCGACTCTCACGATTTTATCACGAGACTTGTGATATTTGTTGATCCTCAGCTCCTGGAATCAAGTGATTAGGTGAGAATCTCAGCTTTCCTTTAAAAAAAAAAGTAAATGTTTCTAACCCTAACGGCTGCAGAGAAAAGCTTCAAAACATGACCCAAGTGTATCCTAAACACTCAAAAACCAGAAGCCGAATAAAAGGAGACCCAAATTGATTATTTTCTTAAAACTCATCCTTTTTAAACCCAGCTCATGATGTTCGAGGCTTGTCTCCCAGTGCTTGGGACTGGCAATATTGTTGAGCTGAAGGAATAAGCTCTGATCTATCTTCTGTGGATCAGGCATGGGGACAAGTACCACAGGCTGAGCCCACAGTACCTCGCGTTGGGCTACCAACATTTGAGGCAGGTAGAATCAGTGGCTTGATCTTGAAGACTGTGGCCTTTCTGTTTCCAAGCAGCTGTGGTTTTTCCTTGTGAGGCTCTTTTTCTGGGTTGTGGACGTGGAAGTTAGGCTCCAGGACAGTGATTGGGCCCTGTCGCGACTGAATTATTTTGCACAAAGCATCAAAGTGAATTTGGGGAATGATCAGCTCCTTTGACAAGCCAGGCTGCTGTCACCGCTGCCTACTGGAACCTGGAGTGTGGGAGAAGGAGCAATCAAAGCAGTGACCTTGGCGAGGACTGGGGTTAGATTACAGGCATGATTAAATGCTGAGAAGGCACCGGAGCTGCTATTTGAATACCTGTTTACATGTAGGATAATAGATGGCCACCCATTGACAGCCAGGTTGTAATTCACTTCTGGGACTCTGGGACTCTGATGACACCATAAACTATCTCAGGCTGCTCACACAGGACAGCAAGTCCCTGGGAATGATTTACTGCCATGGGCTTACTCCGTGCCTGTCTAATCTATTGTCTTTTATTGCAGACAGCACAGGGAGAAAGTATTTTTTTAAAATTGTTTAAGGGAACACTGTAAACTCACTTTGATCTGCCAATGGAACCTTAATATCCTTCGGTATGAGCAGGTGGAGGGGAGAGACTCCTTTGGAATCCAATCTAACCTTATCTGCTGGCCCCACTCCATTGGAGTTAGTGGAGTTACTCCAGAAGAGGATTTAGTAGGAGGGCAGAAGGAATTACAAAGTAAGTCTCCAATTCTGCAACTGATTCTGTTCAACTCAACCCCTGCACCTGTGTGGAGCCTCCAATGAAATCACTATGCAGTCAGTTGCAGAATTAACCCATGATTTTATAGGTTACAACCTCACTCCTCTCACCCTACCAATATCTTCTCTGAGCTCTAGCAACTCTGAAGCAGCAGTTAAGACCCAGATGTCCCCATTTTATAGGGTCAGTCCCGATTTTGGGGTTGTTTTTCTTATATAAGCTCCTATTACCCCTCACCCCACGTCCCGATTTTTCATACTTGCTGTCTGGTCACCCTAATTTTACTCTTATTCCCCTATTCTTAAATGGGGCGAATGATACTTTCCTACCTCACCCTGGTCATATTCAGATAAATGTATTAATGATTGCAAGGGGCTAAGAGCGTGTGGTTTGAGAGTCAATGTTTCCCTGCAACAGGACTCCTGATCTGCTTATGTAGCCTATCTCCCTCCTCCCAGCCCGGGCGAGGACTCTCCTCAGTGCTCAATATGCCTCTTCGGGTTCTAGCTTTTCATTCAAGATGCTATTGTCCTTTCCTCAAGGCCCTACCCTGGGAAAACCTCACCCTGGGAAAAACCCCGTGTAGATATCCACAGCGTCTTGCTGGGAGTGACTTGGAGCATTTTATACAAACATCCCTCTGGCTAAATGTTTAGCATCATTGCAGCTTGATTAGCAACCAGGCCCACATAATTCCCCCTCACCGTAATGATTTCCCTTTCTGGAAAGCCACGTGGCAACTCCTTCGCTCATGACTAATTGTCCAAGGCCATATGATGCTGAGATAGATAATCCATAATGGTTTAATCTATCGAGGCCTGTGTGGCAAAGGAGGGAAAACCACTTTAGAGAGATCAGTCATCTAAAATCATGGAGAGGCATATTGGCACGCTGGTTGTTGCCCATTCCCAGCTGAGAGGAAGGTGGTGGCGTGAGATTAAGGCTCTGAAATAGACTTCTCCTGTCCCCATAGCTTTTTGATTCTGAGAGAGGTTACCGCAAAAGCACTCACTGCTCTCTGCCTGTGCTAAACACAGATAATAGCACTTGGAATCACCTCCATATAAATGATACCGCTACCAAACTAATTACCTTCTCTTGTCTCCCAGCTCCAAACCACCAGTGACCGATCAGGGGGGAGAAAAAAATATTTTGTGGTTTGTACCCTGATCTCCTGGGACGGCCTTAAAAAAATGCTGAGTTCCTAAACAGCTGAAAAAACATAAAATGCTCCATATACTCTCTATAAACAAGCAGTTAGAGAAATTCAGGCTGGAAAACACTTGGTGGAATAGGGTCAAGACTCTCATATGAATCAAATTAGTGGCCGCTCAACTAACACCACAGTACATTAGGCTTCAGGGACGAGGGAAATGCCGCTATTTTCAAGGTTACGCTTTTCCTCCCCACCTGATCTACTTGCTGCTGGGAGATCTTGGTCATTTAAACGGCAGGTCCCTCCGGGTGGACGATTTCCAGCTTCCGCGGCATCTGAAGAGGAGAAACCCTGCCCCCTGAGAGAGGGAGAGGGTGTAAAGGCCATTGCTAGTCCTCTTTCATGGTTACAAAAATATTTACTTTGAAATAAAAAGAAAGTGTGTGTGAGAAACCTCGAGAAATTACAAATGGGTCTGTATGAGGACACTGATCCCGCTTTCTCCCCAGCTGGACACTCTATTCCAGAATAAGAATGTCCACACAAGCTAGTCCAAAACAGCTAGGTAATTTGCCCACGGTCACTTCTGGTATCTGTGGCAGCCCCCAGAATTGAACTCAAATCTCCAGAGTCTCAGGCCACTACCATAACCCCAAGATCTTCCTTCCTTTGGCAAGAGGGCTCCCATACTTTTTACCTGGAGACGCTAGGCCTGGCAATGCACGACGGGGATTTTGAAGGCACCAATCTCTATCATATCTGGCTGACCTCTGGGTTCCTGAGTTTTAGGTGAGCGGGGGATTTGTCTTGGGTAAGCCTTGTTCATTTATGGGTTTCAGTCCAAACCACATGAGACTGGTTTGTTTCACATTATTATGAGACCAGGCTCTCAGCTGACTGTTGCTCTGAATTTTTATTTAAACTCTAAATCACAGGGTCCACAAACCAACAAAGACCACAGCATTAAAAAACCAAAACCAAAAGCATTGACATGCCAACTAATAAAGCCAGGGACACTACTGAGACTGGCCAAATAAAATATGATCCTCCTACACACAGACAAAATGGCAGACATGCCTTTAAGGTAGTAATTTTAACAGTCCGTTCCCTTGACTTAGCTGAGGTTTGCATGTTGATGTTGTTCCCAGAACAAGGTGAGGACTCCTGCTCCCAGAAACCTCATTAGAATGATTATCATGTGCCACAGAGATCATTTTGCTTCAATTATAGTGAAAAAACAATGATTTGCTTCTCCTTTCTGACCTCTTCTACTCCCCTTCTGTCCCTGTCAAGGGCCAGACCTGAAGCAGTCAAGGAAATGAATCCAGATGCCATTAGCAATCAGTGTCGAGGAATTAAGAAGAAGCTAATTTCAAGACAATATGAGCAGTTTCAGCAGCACCAATCGTGCAATAGCAGTGCAGCTTGTATAAGGGGAATGAAGGAACAAAGCAGGATGGAAATGGAACAGGCTGCTGGATTCAAAGGGTGTCACTGGGAGGTCAATCCTGTAAGGTGCTAAGTAGAGCTGGTACTTTTTTTTTTCAATTGATACTATTTTGGGGAAAATATATATATATGCAGATCTGCAGCACAGCAACGTTTTGTGAATTCATGTCAGCTTCATCAAATCGTTAGTGGTGGAAAAAAGAAAAATCCAAAAAAGTCAAAATGTTTTGTTTTGACATTTTCTGAAAAGAAATGTTTTGATTTTTTTTGTCCGAAATGACCTTTCATTTTGAAATTCCCTTCCATTTTATATTCCGAAGAAAAAAAGGTTCATTTGACCTGAAACAGTTTTTCCCCCAATTTTTGAGTGAATGTAAATAAAACAATTTTGTTTTGAGTTAACCCTAAAGCTCAATTTCTTCTGACTTTTCAGAATTCCCAACAAACTGAGAAAAATCAGTTATTCACCCAACAGTACTGCTGAGCACCTGAAGTGGGAGATGAAGGAATGTCTGCCTCACACCGAAGGAGTAGGCCCAGGGTTTGCGTTACAGATGACACATCTAAGAGCGATGGGTGGAAACTGAGCAAAGGTGGAAGATGTGACTGAATAGCTTGGGAGACATGCAGATGATGAGGGTGTTATAGCTGGCGGAACAGTCTCCCAAAGGATGTGGTGGCAGTGTGGTCACTCGAAATCAGACTGAACACAGCACTAGAGAGTTATAGGGGAGAACTACTCTGTCCCAGGCCAATCAAGAATGGGCGGTTTGGCTTCCCTAGCTGTGCAGCCTTTGCCCTGTACAGATAAACCCTGGGATCTACTTATTGATTTCTTTATTTGGGGGTGTTATCGTTCTGCAGTGCCCTGTGATCTCCTTTAAGGACCTGCTTTGCCAGCTAATAAACAAAATGAAGCAGCCAGTCATCATCTTTCCAGCTGCATTAGACCTTGGTTTGGGCAGCACGGGACCTGCGTTGTTTCCTGTAGTAAAAGCAAAGTTAAGCATTGCTCTGACTGCAGCGAGAGTTCCTTGAAGCTGAAGTATTCAATTTTACTCCACCAAGCATCCAGTATAATCCATTGAAAGGGCACTGTCCTTCAGGCCTTTCAGCTGGGCTGACAGCTGCCCACTGATTAATTGACAGGTTAAAAAGATTGATTCCACATGTCAGAGCTGTAACCCTGCCAGAACAATACGGCTGTCAATTGGGCTGTAAAACAGACGCTTACATTAACAGCCCTGACAGCAGCAGCACATGAACACACGCACCTGCCTTTATGGAGAGCCTAAACACACAGCCGTGCAAAGATTAATCATCTTGAAAGCAACATTGGAGGATCAAATAAATGTTTCTGCGGTGGAAAAGTGGCGCAGTGCTGACTTGGCATGGATGCCGCCTACAGATGGTGCCCAGCCGGCAGCCAAGAAGGACACTGGGGACCGAGGGGTGGGGTCCACAGTTGTCGTCAGTGTTTCAGTTATTATCTTGGCCACGTGTCCTCCCCTCCACAACATGCTCAGACTCACACTTACCCTGCACCGATATATGCTATAGACAGACAGGCACAGCTGTGTACTGTATAGACAGACTCACCCACGTGCCGTACCCTCACAAACAGATCCACATGCTGTCACAAACATACGCTGCACACACAGACGCACACTCACTGAAAATCAAAGGTTTCTCTGGTTTGACACCCAAAAACAGAGCACCCGAAATCACTAGTCATCTTTGAAAAATCTTGGCCACCCTACATCTGTGCCTATATTCATACTCATGTATATATGTAGTCTACCCACACACACTTCCCCATTTATTGTACATGCACCAACCAAACCTTTCCCTAACACAAACATATCAGGTACCACATATAAATAACCATGTACCCACACAAACGCTCCCAAACTCACCCTGGGAGTAGGTCTACTCTTTGAGCCGCGGATGTGATTCCCAGATCAAGAAGACATGTTGGATAGAAAGTAGCCACAGCAACACAAGCTGCAGGAGGGACGAGCTGCCTTGAGTAGGTATCCACCCAGGACCCTCCTGCCGTTCGCATCGCCAGTTATGCTCTATTTTTAGCGTGACAGCTCTGGAGCTAAGAATCATCCCCCCTGCTCCAAGTGTAGACACGGCCTCACACACATGCACACGTTGCAACAGTTACGGATAGTTGGGCTGTAAAGTTGGTATAAAGCAGAGTCCAGCAGACGGCACAGTTCAGAAAAGCCAATGTACAACGGCGACCGTGCAAGGGACTGAAAAACAGGATTCATGGGCGAGACACTTCTCCTGTCTTCACATAATTTTCCCTATCAGCAAAATGTGGATAATTAATACCTACCTTGCTGGACTGTTTCTAAAGTGCTTTGAGATCCTCACATGAAAAACACTTAAATAATATAATGGAGGATTGTTTATTTCCCTAATATCCTCTTCAGCAGCTGGGCAAATTACATTGTCAAGGTGACATTCACCCCGGGCAGAGAGGCCTATACAAGGCCTAGATGCCACTTAACTATCTTGAAGACTTGAGTTGCCTGAAGTGTTGCATAAGTCTGGTGCAAATTCTCTGCATAGGGGTCTAAGTATCCTGGGACATGGGTACGCTCTGAAATTAACATTCTAAATTTAAAAAACCTTCTCCCACCCTGTATTCTGAGGAATGAAAAAATCCGCTACACTCTAGGGAGATAAAGAAAGGTTGAATCCCAACCAAGGTTGGCTTTGCCAGAAGACATTTCAAAGCTTTTATGGTGAGATTCAATACAGATATACCGAGATCAATTATCTTAAAAGCAGCAAGGAGGTCCAGCAAATATTTCCAGCTTTAAACAGGTTTATTTCCATCTGCACTTATCTGTGCTATTTAAACTCCATTGCTTGCAGTTAATCTTTTGTAATGCAGCATAAGAGGGCTTATTTACTTTCTAATGACATCAAATGGCCATAAATATTAGACATCTAAGGTTCGCTGGAACTATAGGGACAGATTTCCATTCCTACTTGACATTTGACTATTTGCAGAGCTTCCTTTCTGTTTGTTCTTGTGTGACTCACTTATCGGCTGTCATAGGCCCTTGTTCGATTTATTTAAATTGAATGAATAAGTACATTAGGCAAAGCTGTCAGGAGAAGAGAGAATGAGAACTCACAGGGATGAATGATAAGTCAACAAGCTGCAAGGGAGATTCTTAGTAGAACTGCACAAATCAAAGTACTAAATAGGAGGAACGGAGACAGCAAGGTGACAAGAATTTGGTATGAGCAAAACTATAGATCTCAGGGTAAACAGAACCTACCGACCATAATCTATTGGACACGGTGAAGCATTTATTCTGCATGCCATATATTCAAACTAACAATTGTTGTAAAACCAAAGTCTGAGCACTTTTTAGCAATACTAATAGTTCTGAGTTATTATGGGATCAGAGACTCCAGATTGTTATCTGACACTGAGGTGGGAGCTATGCAAATATTCACATCTCTAATTGCTTTGGGGGATAGTCTTCATTTTTCTTTTCATCTTTGCTTGATCCTTAACTGGACTAATTAATTATGGAGAAGGTGTATAGTGGACCTTCCAGATTTGTTTGCATTTATTCTATTAGGCATGAGTCTGAGGGGGGGAAATGCACCTCAGCCCATGCTGCCCTCTCTGATTATTATTATTGGAAGCAGCATTTTATTGTTTTATTTGTATTATTTATTTCATTATTATATGAGATTATTTAGAATCACAGAATCATAGAATATCAGGGTTGGCAGGGACCTCAGGAGGTTCTAGTCCAACCCCCTGCTCAAAGCAGGACCAACCCCAACTAAATCATCCCATCCAGGGCTTTGTCAAGCCTGACCTTAAAAACCTCTAAGGAAGGAGATTCTACCAGCTTCCTAGGTAACCCATTCCAATGCTTCACCACCCTCCTAGTGAAAAAGTTTTTCCTAATATCCAACCTAACTTGTTCCATTGCATATGGGTGATATGCTTTGTGCTGAACAAGATTCCAAGTTTACAGATCATCTCTGTCCCAATGAGTTTTTTAAAAGGCAGACCTAGAAAAGGCCGGAGCCCCTGGGAAATACAGAGGAGGTTACTCCCTCTTGTGGTATAAGCCAGTGCCAGAGCATATCCTCCTCCAATAAAACAGGTTCAAGAGTAGCAGCTGTGTTAGTCTGTATCCATAACGAAAGCGAGGAATACTTGTAGCACTTTAGAGACTAACTAGTTTATTTCAGCATAAGCTTTCGTGAGCTATAGCTCCGACGAAGTGAGCTATAGCCCATGAAAGCTTATGCTGAAATAAACTAGTTAGTCTCTAAGGTGCTACAAGTATTCCTCGCTTCCTCCAATATGGCAACTTCTATATTCCGTTAGTCCTACATTCACCTAGGACTAGGTCCAGTAGCCCTTACAAACATCAGGCCTGGGTCACCTCCTGCTTTGTGTAACTCCAATGGGCCGGATCCTCAGCAGGTGTTAATCAGTTTCAATGGAGCTGGGCTCATTCGCACCAGCGGGGGATCTGTCCCATTGATTCCGGTGCTGCTACACCAGCCTGATGCTTATAGAATGCAGCCGTGAACCAAGCCCCCGAACACAAATCTAAGGCTAGTGTGAGAGTGACCCAGACCCTTGTTAGCCACCTAAACCCCCTTTGAATTGGCCTGTAGCCGAGGACCCTGATGCAGCATCAGCATTTTACTTTCTGGGTGGGCCCAGAGAATCTGTCTCATCCTCACTTTTCCTTACATTCTCCTTTACATTCACGGCAGGTTTTTGTTTTTCACCTCTTAACCTCTGACCCCCTTGAAACCTTAATTGACTGAGCAGGGTAAATCAGAGCTGACAGTGGTTGAATAGCAGCTGATTAAAATCATTTGTTTTCAACTCTGTGCTGCAGGCTTTACCCTACTCAACTTTTGTGGCATTCTCAACAGTTTCTCTCTCTCTCTCTCTCTCTCTCTCTCTCTCTCTCTCTCTCTCTCTTCCCTAAGGAATTAACTCTTTGTTTTTTCTAATTCTTTAAAGTTGAACTTCCCCCACCCCCCAGAAAAATACCCCAATCCCCATTTTACAAGCCCAGCCTTATTTATCTCATGGACCACTTGGGCGGTTCCCTCAAAGGGAAGGGGGGCCTCTTGGTTTGTAAATGCTACAACTTGCGGCCTGTGTCGATTTTTTTTTTCTTCAAAAAATAATTTTTAAAAAACAGTAAAGAAAAGTATCCAAGCTCATCATTTCATTTTTGTAACCTAACTACTCTTCACATCATTGTCTGAAGTGGATAATTAAATATTTAGGTAACACGATAAGAAAACTGTGAAGAGCGGGGAATATCCATCATGCTTAGCTTGGAAGATTCGGCATCCCCTTGGGGACAGAAAGAGTTTGGGGTCTCTCTAGGGATGCTACATGTCCTAGAGCATTTCCCAGGGAAAGTTTTAAGTGTTCCTGTCAGTGGGAGGTAGTGTAGGATTAGTGCATAGCAGGAGAGAAGAGGGTAGCTTTTATTGCTGATGATGCTCATTCGGAGAGGTGCTGAATCCCTTATGAGAGGTGGCAAATTACCTCAGTCCCCACTGACATCAATAGACAATGGGAGTTGCTCATTACCTCACAGGATTAGGACCTGAATGTTCAGGTTTGGAAGCTTTTTCACTGGAGGTTTCCCAACCGAGGCTGGGCTCCATCTGTCTTGGATGGTTTAGACACAACAGATCCTGCATCTTAGCAGGGGTTTGGACTAGACGGTCCTTGCGGTCCCTTCTAACCCTATGGTTCTATGATTCTATGGCTTCCAGTCTGAATGCAGATGGACTGCAACATGCTGGCCACAAAAGCACCACCCGGGAAAGGCTTGCAGGCTGAGTGAGCGATTTCTCAATCTGAGGGGTTTAGCGGGCTGACTACCTGTATGCGTCAAATTAAAGCCAAATGCACAATACAAATATCTTGCCATTCTAGGGAAGGGTTTCGCATGACAGCCACATTCCTGTGACAATCCCCATCATATGTTTTAACACACAGGCTAACAGCTGTTTCCAAACCAGCCCCAATGATGAACAGACAAAATCTTGGGTATTCGGACATATGTATTATTTTGTTTATTTATTGCACCATAGCCATGCATGAGTGGGCAATGTGTGTTTAGTCACTTCTCAGGAGCATTAACTCGTCATGGATGTTTCCAATCTGAACAGAAATAGATGAACTGTGCAATTAGCTGACACACAATTCCCCAGGCAATATAACGGGGCCTCACAGGAATGGAGTGAGTCTTTTGCACATAAACAGATTATGCAACGAAGCGATATACATTTAAGTTGAGCACATTGCACTGTATAACAGGTAGGAATATTTGTTGTGATTCCAGACTGGGAGTTCTGAACCCTGAGGAAGTCTGGATCAGTACCCCATTGAGAACTCTGCAACTTTGTTGTTCTTGCTGTGGTTGTAGCAGTAGCACATAGATGCTGCAGCCGTGTGCTGTGTAGACACATAACAAAACCAAATAAAGATCCCTACACTGAAGTTTACAAACTTAGTCCCATCTGAAATCAGAGTTTCTGTTGATAATCAGCTTGCTGTAAATTACACACACAGCAACAGGCAGATATTTGAACACTCGTTAGACACAACCATGCCTTCCCAGAGCCAGAGGTGCAAGTAAGCTGGTATGCCGTACCCGAGACTGGTTTCCCCAGGTGGCAATTTAAAGGGCCTAGGGCACCCAGCTGCTGCTGGAGCCCCGAGCCCTTTAAATCCTGATTTTAAAGGCCCCACCTCTTCCAGTTGAGGCCCTGCCCCCTGCTCAGGACTCCGGAAGTCCTTTAAGTTACTTTCACCCCTGCCCAGATCCCCACAGGGGCATGATATACCTAATGCCATATGCTGTATCCCATTCATGTGCATACCATAGTCCTCCTATAAATGCACACGAACACTGACTACTAGAGGGATGCTCACGTTACTCTATCCATTCCCTTAGGCACATGCATGTGACACTTCTCACACGCACACACAGCTGAACGAGCTGTATGAGTTCCGAAAGCGATTAGTTCTCTTGGAGGATGTTTACTTTTCAAAGCCGTCTTTTCCTTACATTTAAACAGAAATGTTTCCTTTCCCAAACAGTTTACATTTCTGGTTCCAGTGGTATCTGGCTTGCCAAAACCACCAGTATTCATCTCACTTTAAACATATCTGAATGCTAAGTACTCACACACAGAATACAGCGTATGAACATATATTCATTTTTTCTTATTAAATTTACTGAAATCAAACATTCCTTGAGCTCATTTAAATAATTTAAAACCAAAAATACAGCACATACCACCCACTGTCAGCACTAAGTAGACTCTCCCTAGAGTAAATCAGACACATGCACCTATGAATGTTTGTTCTTCAGACTGACAAATTGGTGTGACAAGTGGGTGCAAAACAATGGCCTTTTAAGTAGACCCGAAAAGAGAATTCTGTTTTGCGGAAGATTTCAATGTTTGTTTTCATTCCACAGTGGGACAAAACCAAAATCTTTTGAAACGTTTCATAAAAGAGCAGAGACAGAGCGAGGACCTTACCCTACACCCCAAGAATAGCCAATACCCCATTGTTGGGTTTAGTGTACCGGTGCTAGTGATATACAGGAGGTTAGACAACATGTTCTGGTGAGGCCTTCTGGCCATTCAAAGCAGGGACTTAAACCAGGGGTCTCCCATGTTCTAAATGAGTGCCCTAATCACCAGGCTATAGAGCCAGTCTCTAGATCAATGGATAATTAATTATTTATACAAAGGGGAACAGCTCCAAGAAAAGAGATCAATTCTGCCCACGGGTTACGGAAGTCTGAATCCAGCAGTGCAGTGATTTCAACCTGGGGTCTCCCTAGTCTAGCTGAGTGCTCTAATTACCAGGCTATAGTGAGTCTCTCTCTCTCGCCCAATAAATATTTACCGTAATTATTGAAACAAAGTGGAAGAGCTTCCATAGACGAGGCTACCTCTAGCCCAGTGCCTTGAAGCCAAGTCTCTCACATCCCACATGAGTGCCCTAACTACTGGGCTAATAGCTTTTTGGGAGTGGGGTGCCCTCTAGTTTTGACCAGAGAATCCATCCACCTTTCCCAAGAAAAGCCTAGTCAAAAGCAATATGGGTCTGCAGGAGAGAACTTACCTATCGACAAAACAAAACCAACCCCAGTGAGAGGCAGTAGCTTTGTCAGCAGGAAAGCATCTCCTGCTGACAAAGTTCTGTCCACACCAGCACTTTTCATCAGTAAAACTTTTGTCCATCGGGGATTTTTTTTCACACCCCTGTGAAAGCAAAAGTTTAACTGACAAAAGTGCAGTGTAGACATAGCTTCAGGTCTCCACTGCTCCTCCTCCTCCTCCTCGCCACCCTCAATTTCGTTGTCCTCTCTGAATTTTCGTTCTTCTCTTGGCTCTTTCCCTCTCTCTATGTCACTCCCTTTTTCTCCACCACCACTGTCCAGGAGATTTAGAAAACTCCTGTGAACCTGCTGGTATTCATACACTGCTTACAAAGAGTAATAATAATTAGAGCAAGTTGAACATTTTATGATGGGACAGTTTTGCGTTGGAAACTGCAGATTCAAGAAAACCTAAAGGGTTTTGCTGGGATCTATCAATTTCATCAAAATTTTCAACAGGAATTTATTGAAACATTTCAGGAGTCTCCTGTCATGTAGACTTTTACGTTAACATGTAACCTAACATAAACAGGTAAAAATGGTAAGGAATTATTTGGGAAAGTTTTCTGGCCTATGTTATCCAGGAGGTCAGACTAGATGATCACAATGATCCCATCTGGCTTTAGAATCTATAAAAGGTCCAAATAAAATATTGTGGAATATTTCATTTTGCAAAACACTCTGAGATTTCAATTTTTCATCCCAATTCGGGATGAAATGAAATGTCAAAATCTTGGAATTTCTCACAGGACAGAAATTCTGATTTTTTTGTCCAGTGATAATACTAACAGATCTTAATTAATATTAATCTTGAAAGAGAGTTGCAGGAGTTAAATCCTTTGTTTGTTGCAGAGATTTCAGAAACCATAATATCCCTAGTGCTACCTTTCTTCAAGTTTTCAAGACTCCCCTACTGACACCGGAAGGGGGAAAAGTTAGACTTGTAGCAGACAGTCCGTACAATTTGCCAAATCATGTAGGGCCCAGCAAAGTTCAGCCTTATTCTTCCTCTGGAAAATGATGATGGAAAATTCATTTAAGCATCATATGTAACTTTTGCTGGGGTGGAGGAGGGAAGGGGTAAATCTAATGCAGACACAGCGCTACCCTCAAACGGATGCTGAATGTAAACGTTCGCTGCATTTCTGTCAGACTTAATGGATTTCACTTACGGGAACCATAATAAACAGTTCAGATCAGAGTCAGCTGGGGGAACATTTAAAACCCAGTAGAGTCATTTGTTGTGCCTGGCAGATTTAGTCTGGGGGTCAGGAGAGCTAGGGTTTTAAGGTGCTGTGTTTATATTTTAGGCTCAAGCAGCGAGAAACTGGAATCTTTGGGCTTCATGAAAAGCCGCAAATAGACTGAGACCCATCATGGATCTCGGAGGCCCAAGGCTTCCTGGGGCAGTGGGGCTGTGTTAGGGGGAGACATAATGATGCCAACTCTGGTGATTTTATCACTCGTCTTGCAAAAATCTGCGTTTCCTTAATATCCCAGCTCCTGGAGTCATGTAATTGCACAAGAATCTTGGCTTTCTTTTCTCTATTTTTTCTAAAGGAAGTTTCTATCCCCTGTGGTTGCTTGAAAATGTGACCTTTAAAGAAGATGGAAAGAACCTTCCATTTTTTTTTGAAAAAATAATCTCCTGATTTTAAGCTGATAGGTTGGTTTTCTGGGCCCTGGCTCGTGGTTTTTGAATGATTGCTGCACACGACGCAAGGAGAGAATTGCAAAAAGGAACGTAAATGCAGTCTGCCCTCCAGTCAGATGGAAATGCTTGACAGTGGGCATATAACAGCCCACCCAAACATCTCCCTTGTTTTGGGGGCAGCCTGTGCTGTTAGCATCATCTCCCTGATCTATTGAGGGGGCTCCATAAACAGGGAGAATTCATACACAGTATTATACTAGTGGAATCACAGGGCGACCAACAGCAGGAGGGCTGTCCTATCCAGACAAGCCTCCAATGCTGATGAGTGTAGGAAGCCTTCGGCCAGCACCCCCCAGTGTTTGGATGCTGGTTTGATCGGTGCTTGTTATGGGGGAATGGTTTGATACAAATAAATCTGAGCTCCGAGCCGGAGACAAAAAGCAGATGCGCCAAGTTGCCCCCTTTCTCATTCTTCACAGGCTTTTATGGGAGGAAAGTAAAGGGACCATCCACCCCATTAGTTATAATTGATCATCTCAAGGCAAGAGATCTTCACAACATCCTGGGATGGCTGCAGTTGGGGCCAGCAAGGTGGGGCCAACCGTGCCAAGAAGAAGAGCAGCCTGCTAAAGAGACTGAATTTATCCAACTGCAGATCGAGGGCTCGGAGTCCCAACTGCACCCTATGGAATGAATCTTCTTTTGCTCCACATCTGGCAATTTGGGGGTGGGGTGGGAGGACAGACATGGACAGCAGAGGCAGGAGCAGCTGGCTTCCTCCTGCCATTAATCTCCTCCTCTGCTGCACCATTAATCTGAGCCATCTCCTGTCAGGGCGAAGCCAGAGGACACTGGTTTCAAACCATATGACTGTCAAGTTGCTCAGCACGCAATAAATCACTCACAGCGTCTTCCCTTTCATGTCTGCTCAGCTGGGGAGCTTGCAGATACTTCTTAAACACTTCCATACCCACTTGGATGCTTGTGTCATTTTGCCTTGGCCACAAGCCGCGGAACTTTTGCTTCTACCACTACAGAAAGTAAATTCTTCCCTCTGAGAGCAGAGGGCAATTGGATTCTGAGGATGAAAGGAGCTTTGAGAGGCATCAGCAAGCTCTCTGTTTCACTTGTCATTAGGTAATTTGTATATAGATATGCTGACACGATCTCTGTCTCTCCTACACAGACACACACATACATACAGAGTCTGTTTCTCTGTGTCTCGTGAACAATACAGTCTCTCACACTCACATCTCTTTAAAGCACCAGGCTTTGGAAGATGAACTTTAAACTAGAAAAATCATAATTATATGCAGGACGGAAAGCCAGAGGATTGTTTGGTTTAAAATTTGTGGCTGAAATGCCAAATAAATAGCTTTATTTTTAATGACATCTTGGGCTCAGGGAACTGGGAAAGGGAAACAGAACTCTGCCTCTCCGTGTGCTTTGGATCCAGTCAGGGGCAGCTGGGATCCAGAGTTCATAGCTTCATATGCTTAAGGGCAGAAGGGACCATTATCTTGTCCAGAGATTCTCAGCCCATGGGTCAATCAGCACACACCTGCGGCCCATGTGACATCCTCGGGGAGAGGGGGGCATACAGGTAGCATGTATATTGTGTGGATGCAGCCCACATAACACAGAGAGAGCTACATATGTGGCCCACAATGGTAAATAGGTTGAAAACCACTGATCTAGTCTGACCTCTTGCATAACCCAGGCCATAGATTTCACCCCATGAAGCTGGCATTTCGTTGGTGTCCTGCTCACTCTCACAGTGGATGTGTGTCCACATCCTGCACTGGTTGGGAAATGAAAGAGAATGTGCTGAAGGTATTTTTTCTAATTTTTCATCAACTTCTTGATGTTTCTGAAATTTTCCCGCCAGCTGTAGTCACATCAAGACACTTCTCTAATTAGCCCTTTCCCCAGCAGACTCAGGAGATAGAGGCCGCAGACAGAAAGAGCCATGGGACATGTGTTTGAAGGAAGTTTGCTCTGACAGTTATTGTGCTTTACCTGTCTGGTCAATGAACAGGTGGTTGTAGTCTCCAAGACTATCAAAGCCACATGAAAACCAGAATGTACATACACATGACCCTCATGTGTTTTTGAAAGCTGTATGATGCGTGTGTGCCTTGGAATGCAGACAGCATGCACACATAACATGTGTCTCAAAACCGATGCACATAAAAGGTCATGTGCCTTTTAGAATGCATGCATAATGTATGCTCCTTGGAAAGCAAACACATATCACATACATGTGCCTAGAAATTAGCCCTAACTCCTCAGTTCGCGAATGCTGATGCAGGTGATTTTTTGGTGTGGGGAAGGCTTTGTGCATGCCTTTACTTGTTGCTGTAGAAACAATGTAAATTCCAAGGCAAAAATAAATCCGCATTCTGCAGTGACCCTTAAAGCTCATCTGTTCTAGGAAATGACAAATGAAACTGGGAACTCTCCAAAAAATAATTAACCATAATAAAAAATAGCCAAAGTCCTTTGTATAGATTACTTTGGGGGGGGGGTTCTTGATGATATTGATGTTTGACCAATTCTTTCGAGGTCAGCCTCGTAATTTCTAATTCCTGAAGTTATTAGCCTGTGCATTAAACCAATGAACATATTAATCAAACCTGATTAGGCAATGGAATAGATACAGGTCACAATATTATTAATGGTTTCATTGGTGTTACATAGATTCTCTCCATTTTCAGATCTGTTTGTGAGGACCCTTCAGAATCTCTCTTGGCTCATGCACGGAGAAGGACTGAGTGATACAGAATAAAGCTGTTTGAATTTACCCTTTGGAAGCAAACATATTCTCTTAAACAACGGTTTGATGGAGGGTGGTATTGGTTTGCTGGTTAGAACTGGAAACAGGTAGCCAGGAGATAAGGGTTCTGTCACTGACTCTAAGGACCTTGGACAAGTTACTTGGGGCCTGATCCACTTCCTATTGAAGTCAGTGGAAATATTCCCGTTTTCAATACACTTTGGCTCTGACCTTTAGAGTCTGATTCTCTTTTACCGCAATGCAGCTTTACACCACTCTGACAATGTACAGAGGGCTTAAGGCAAATGAAAATCTGACCTGTTGTGTCTATGGTCCAGATCCTCACTGGTATAGCTCAATTAATAATAATAGAGTTATGTTGATTTTTATGAACCCCGTGTGTCCATCTGTTTCCCGTCCCCCCCCCCCCATTGTTTTAGTTCTCACCCATTTTACAGAGCGCTTTGAGGGCCTCAGATCATAAATAATGATACTTTGTTTTTTTATACAGCCACTTTGATAAGAGGCTCTCAAAGCCATTTTAAAACATGAATTAAGCCTCAACTTTCCTGTGAAATGGGGGATTGTTATCTCTATTTTATAAACTGAGAAATGAAGCAACTGTCAGGTGAAACAACTCACCCAAGAGCACATGGTCAGACAATGGCAAATCCAGGATTGGAACCTGTCTCCCACCCTCACTGTTCTAACCACTAGACGTCACTACCGCCCTGAGCCAGGTACAGGAGCCCTGACTGCTAGTTGCTCTCACCTAACCACTAAGCCAAACTCCCTTCACATTTGGAGGATTGTAAAACATGAGTTCCCTCAGGGTTAAGCCACCTTCTCCATCCCATCCTCCCTATTTAGAGGGGGCATATTTCTCTCTCTGTAAAATGAACTGGGCCTTCTCCGTTCCCCTCCGTCCATCTGCCCATTCTGAACACCAGTGCCCACGGGACAATGTGTGCATTTTTAAGGTGTGCCATGTGCAGTGTATATTGGGAGTGGATTACAGCATAACATCTGCATCCCGAACAATGCGTCCAGACAAATGCTAAGCAAATCAGGACTGCTCTGCAAAGGCGCGGATCCCTTGCATCTCCCAGGGACTTTGAGGGCGCTCGTTGGAAAGATTCTCACCGAGCAAGAGAGTTTGAGCCCACTAGTGGCAGGAGAGAGGAAGCAGCTGAGAGTGAAAAGGAAAGGCCTTGCTCCAAGCTATTGTAGACAATACTGCAGCAGCGAGCGAGTCCAGCTGGCTGTGATGTGAACTCCAAAGTCTGATGTTCCAGGGCTCTCTTGGGCAGAATATATTTTCCTTCTTTGTCGCTGGCTGTAACTCACACCCCTGCAGAGTACGCTGCCATACGGCATTTGCTGATGTATAACCACAGCCGTTTCCACTGTTTCCTTTTCTCTGTCTCCGTACAGAATAATATGCGATTAATTGATTTTCTGTCACTCTTTTAGTACGGAAAATTAATTTTGCAGCAACCTTGTTTTCTCAGGGTATGAATTCTCCACATGCAGCGTAATTCCGCTTGTACATTATTCATGAGAGAAAATAGTGATGGAGTGTGTGACTGAGGCAGCCCCAAGGCCACAAACTGATATTCTGTGTTACTGATACAACAATATTCCATGGATGCTTCTAAATAATTCACGTCTACAACTCAATTTGGCACCGGGCGTGAGACTTGGGATGTGACTGGCGAACAGGAGGAGAGACGTGCCGTGCCAGGACACGATGGTTCTCGATGACAATGCAAAGCTGAAGTCACTGGGATCATAGCTGATCTCCTGCAGGGCATCGGTGGATACAGGCGACCAGACAGAAGACACAACACAAGGGCAACTAACCTGCATTTCTCTTGACTCTAGTCAGATTGCGACAGGTTCTTGATGAATAGTGGTTCCGAGAGGATCAGTTAGACAGGGGGCAGGGAGTGGCTGTCAAAGCGGCATACGAAAGTCATGCTGTCCTCTCACACGGGTGTAAATCAAGAGTAACAGCAGAGTCACACCAGCATGAAAGCCAGAGCGAGGGATGAATCAGGCCCGGAGGTGCCACTCCCAGCCTATGTGGCAGAGGTAAGAAGCTTGAGAAGCTGTGGTGTGAAAACTCGGAAGGCCACGGAAAGCAGCATTGTTAAAACTGAGAAGGTGTGGCAGGAATGGTATTTTGTGATTGGACTCCTGGGCAGCTGGGCAGTCTGGTAACACAAGTGATAGAACATGGGTGATGTGAGAGAGGAGAGTGTGTTGTGAATCACAGCTCAGCAAGGGCCTGATTTTCAGAGGCGCGGGGCCTTTGCTGCTCCTGTGAACGTTAGGTGGGGTTGGAGGTTCTCCTTTCCTCTGAAAACCAGGCCCTGAACCTTCCCTCTGCTCACACTGATAACTAAGTAAAGACACTGTCGCACAGCGGGGAAGGGCCATCCTTATGTTGCAACGTTGAAGAGATGAGATCCCAAGACAGGGCAAAGCAAAATATAGACAGGGACATTTCCCATGAGGAAGCTCTGCATGGCTATGGAGCAGTCTCCGAAGGGAAATGGCAGAAGCTCCATTGTCTCAGCATTTAACACAAGGCTAGCAAATATAGTGTGCAGAAAAGTGTCCTGCCCTTGCAATGGAGGTGGACTAAATGTCACCTAGTTCCCATCTTCCAACTCCAAGGATCCTTCAGCCACCTCTCAGCCTGATTTTGAGATCAATTCCCTGATCAAAGAAAGGCAGAGACATGCCAGTTTCTAATCTCGACCTTCAGGCCACCCACCATAGGCATAAATTCCTCCTCTGTCCCAATGGGCCGGGCATGGTCACGTTGGTGAAACGAAGAACTGTTGGGATTTCTTTTTTCAGGGGTGAAAAACTAACAGCCGGCACTGGCTCGCAGCAGCGCAGGTTGTAACACTCCCCAGTTCCTCCTCCACCCTTGGCTACCAGCAGCCTTCAGTCAGCCTCTGTAATATTTTTCAAGTGTCTCCAGAGAACAGATGCGGAGCAGGAATTTTATCCTCCAGCCCACGTGTGGTGAGAGGGCTGTGTCACTTCAGGGAAAGGCCCCATAGCAGCTGTGCCGAATCATCCTTTCCATCCTGACTGAATCATTAAACAAGAGCAAAGGGGACCCCAAGGGCACAACTCGGGGGATGGGTAACCTAGGGCTTCTCAGGAGCTGACACTAGAGTTGCCTCCAGGTTCCCCACCAGATTTCAAAGCCTTCTGCAAGGGTGAGGCAAGGTAACGCCATAGAGAGGCATGGGAGTGGGGGGGAAAAGACAGGGGGCCTCTCTCTCTCTCCCTCCCTCTGGTGCTGAGTCTTGCTGAGCTGGTCCAAAGATCTTCTCCTGGCACGGGACCCCATTTAGATTAATGACTTGCAATGAGATGCTCAAGTTACATATTGGGGTTTTCAACATCAACTATACCTGGCACTTCCCGGCCATTTATCACAGGAAATCTGTCGCAGCAGCGCGTGCAAAGGGCCAAGGAACACAACTTCCTCTCCAGTCTGGGGTTTTTTTTTTTAATCTAAAATGATAAATCTGATTTCTTCAGGATATTGGAACAGCTGCAGCCGACCTGGCTATTTATCTGACAGATCGTCAGGGTGTAGGATAACAGCTCTTATAGGATGGATGGGGTGTTATAAGCCATCCAGGCACGGAACGTGATTAATGCGGTTCAAAGAGATAAACAGATAGGAGAGAGCTCATGCTCCAAAGAAATCATGCCCCGGGACTGGGCAGCTATTGGTGAACTGGAACAGAACCACAAGGCAAAGGGTATCCCTTAGAGCAATGTTCCCTGTGCATGCCAAGCTATGCTAGCTTCCACTATCCCATCCAACCTAGGTGCTGTGTTCCACTGCCAGCCATGGCGGTGCCATCCTGCTAGTACCCAGCTAGTCTGCTGTTCAGAGTAGGGTGAAATTTCTCAACCAAAACATTTTTTTTTCTGGAGGGGCAAAAGTCAGGTCGACCGAAACATTTATTTTCAAATTCATGTCAAATTTGCTGAGTTGTTTTGATTTAAAAAGCAAACCAAAAAAAAAATGAAATTCTGAAAGAATCAAAACGTTCTGTTTCAAGATTTTCAAAATGAAACGTTGAGATTTTTCCATTCGAAACGTGTCGTTCAGATGTTCTCTTTCATTTTACTTAAACTGAAAAATCCTTTAAAAAAACCTGAAATGTTTTCACGACTTTGTGGAACTGCCAGGAAACTGAACAGCTTTATTGCTGACATCCTCCGGTGTTGCCCCTTTTGTGTTGCCTGGTGTGGCTGATACTCTTTTTTTAATGAAACAACTGTTCCATATGGAGACAAGAGTTCTAAGCTATATGCATTTGTGCAAGACTCCGGAGACCGCCAGGCAACAAACAGCCTACTCTGGAAATTTCTGCATGAACCAGATACTGATTTTTTACTGGGAGCACAGTAACTATACTTTGCTATTCTCCCTCACTTTTCCTCCAAGGATCTAGAAGTACCTCCAAACAATAATTCAGCCTCACAGCAATCTGTGAATTAAAGTGTGACAGGTTTGGGGCCCTGATGTGCTGGGGTATCACTGAGTCAGACTATTCTACCAGCCTGTGTCCCCTTTACCTGGCCTTGCTGGGCTAGGCTCACAAGCCTCTTCCAGCCAAGCACACAGGCAGGACCACAGCCAGCCTGAAGGAAGATGACATGTTCATATCATAAGCCTATTCTCATAAAGAATATGGCATGAAACACCACATAAGGAAATACTGTTATCCCCAGACATACAGAGGAAGAAGGGTGTTTTAGTGAGCTGCAATTTAAGATCACTTGGAAAACCCGTAATAGAGCTGGGAAATAAACCCAAGAGTTTAACCTGCTCTAACCACTGACTCTACTATCAAGCAGGTTCCCAAAGAGTCCCTTGTGGGCCTGATACAAAATCCAGTGCAATGATTGAGAATCTTTCCACTGACTTCAATGGGCTTTGGATCATGAGTCTCTCCAACAAAATCTCTATGGGATGTGCAGGATCAGAGAAAAGACTTGGGCTGGAGAATTCTTGCAACTGGGTTGTGGAGTGCCTGCCTGATTCCTAGCATTCCTGCCAAACAGGCTCTCCCATTGGATACTGCTATCTCCTCCTCTCAGTGTATCAAATGAGTCTTACTGGATACGCACCAGGCAACACCACAGAGACAGGATGGAGAAGAGAGAATAAAACAGTGTAATTAATATAGAATTTCTCACTGAAAGGAATGGATCAAATAAACACTAAGGCTTAATGAATCGTTACCAGCAAGGACTAAAGGTGACCCTTCAATGGACTGGACAAGGTTTGGAGAGTATTAAGCTTACATGAGCATCATTCCAATCGCACCACAAGGAAACAATTCCCTTTGGTTCATGTGGAGGAAGCTCAAAATTATTGCTTCCTGCCAGGTCCCATTCTACCTTTTATGAAACACCTGCAATAAAGAAAGGATAAAATCTGAAATGAAACAGCCATTGCCCTTGCAGTCCAGGGTTGAGTTCCAAAGGGTAGGTTGGAGGTCAAGGTCAGGCGGAACATATTTCACTTGGCTGGGCCTATAATGCTTTGGTCCTCATTCGTTAACAAGAGTGGATAAATTACAGAGAGCCACTGGGAAAACAGGTTTCAAAATCCTGCCTCTTCCCTGCTGAAGTGTTTGTGTGTATGTGTGAGTGGAACGTTAGCAATACAAGCCACCAGAGATGAACGATAAAAAGGTGCTTTCTTTTGCCTCCAAACTTTGCTATGCAGCTGCTGTGTAGCATGCACCAGACCCAGCAGCAAAAGCACAAAGCCTATAACCTCTATCCAAATGGTAATAATTCCCCCAGGACCCTAACATACTTGTAATTTACAGCTCTGCTAAAATGAACATTATTTCAAGCTAAGTGTATTCTCCTAGGTGCCCATGGAATGTTGTAGCTTTCCTGCTGACAGTGGAGTTTCTTTTTTTAAATGTCATGCATTCACTTTCATTACTTCCAAATAATTGCCCAAAAGATCAGCAGTCGGACAGGCAAGAGCATTTTATATCACTGTTAGTCAATTCCAGGATCGTAAAAGAAGCCACAGGGAGCAGGTCTTGACTACAGTGGGGAAATGACTATCTGCTCAGTGGAGGTGGGGAGTTGAGAAAGGATCCAGGGCAATACTGTGACTGCCTTTTAGCTGAAAGGACCAAGTAGCCATGAGAAGTGGGACCCACTGGGATTTTTTTCTCTGGATCAGGTTCTCAGAGGGTGTAAATCCATTGAATGTAATGAAGATAGGCTGGTTTACACCAGCGCCATGTGGCAGTCCCAGAGATCGTGAGTCAGTTCTCAAAAAGTCATGAGCCTGGCTTAAAAATCATGATTTTTTAAAAAGAAATAAAAATAAACGGTGGGTTCTTTTTCTTTGCCTCTCAGTCTGAGCCTTTACAAGCTTTTCTTTTAAAAAGTTAAGATTCTCATGTAATCAGAAGAATCCGGGAACTAGGACTTTAAGAAAAACATCAAATATCACAAGGAAATCACAAAAGATGGCAACATAGCCAGCTAAGGGTCCCTGGCCCATGGTCTAGCCAGCACAGATATACCAGGGAGAACCTCAAAGTGCAGTGACCCAGATGAGCACCCAGACATGGGGATGTTATAAAATCTATTTGAGCCCTTATGAAGGAGAATCTAACTGAAACGGATCATCTCTCTGTAGGTTTTTTGAAGCATCCTGTGGAACTGAATAGAGAATTCCCTCTCTGCTTGGAATTCTATAGGATGGTTAAAAATATACCTGTAGAGAGGATTTCATTCTGTTAAATTCTCTGGGTCTGATTTCCCAGAGCCACAAGCTCTTCCTAATAGAGTTTTGTGGCTGAGGCTTGGGGACTTTGATGGTGTTTGCTTGGGGGATGCCCCAGCATTGCCTCTACTTGGCCCTCCGTACCCCTCGGCACACCCACAGAAATGGCAGGTGGCTGAAATGATGGGAACTAGCGTAGCCAGGGATCAGCATCTCCTGTCATGGTGCTGGTGAAGTGCTGTGTTTCAGTGCCTTGTGTCCTCTGCATAAATGCAATTTCCCCCAATGTCAGACGGAAAGCATTACAGATAACACACTGTGTGTGTCTTTGACCCAGTAAGTGCCGAAATCACAGATCTCATTATTCTGACATGATAGAATTGTTCCCCTCCCCGCTGCAACCCCGCTGCTGTTGTTTTCCAGGCTGCAGACATAATTGCCGAAGGTGCAAAGCCTCCACAGACAAATATGTCTTGCCTGCTTCCCTAAATCTAGCAAAATGCCAGCTCTATGTGTGCATAAGAAAATGCTTTTAGATCATACTCATAAGCAGTGCCTATTTCCATTGGGTGCCAGTCACAGTCAAATTTACCTTTAGGGATGTGCAAGACAGCCGGGCCAGGCAGGAAAAAGTGCTACAATTGCAGACAATTCCTAGAGACAATGATTCACAGCTATGTTTGCCAGCCAGTGGCCGGGCGTGAGAGCAGAGTATGGCGTAAGACAGTGATTAGTGGTGCCCTTCATCCAGAAGGCCTATGTGACTATCCAACATGTTAGTGCACTTGAGCCGCAACTGAGGCCTCACGGAGTTATTATGTCAACCAAAAAGAAAGCCTCGCTCCAGCCACTAGGCGCTGCACTGAGCTGGTGTCAGAAGTTGCTCTTTGGAGATCGAACAGGCCTGTTCAGGAGCAGCAATCATGAATGACCTTAAATAGACTGACCCTCCTTTCAGTATGGTTTTATCGTGGGGTGAGGAAAGGCGGCCTAAGAGGTGCCCTGAAAAGATTATTGTTCAGTTCTTGGCTCAGCCTTAGACTTCTGTGAACTTAGGCAAATCACTTCCTCTTTTTCTTTGCCTCAGTTCTCCATCTGTAAAATGGGAAGAAGAAGAATAGCTGTTCCTTTTCTCCCTTCCTTTGCTTGTCTTGTCTATCTAGGCTCTTCAAGGTAGGACTGATGATTATTACTACTATTTATTGTTTATGTTACCATGTCCCAGTGCGGTGGCGCATGCCAGTGAACTTAGCTGCTTGGGAGGCTGAGGTTGGTGGATTGCTCAGGAATTCCATTCAGCTGTGTGCTATGCCAATCGGATGTCCTGATAGCCCGGCCAGCGGGTAGCTGGAGGACTGGCTAGCACAACATGTTTGCCGTGTTGTGATCGGCGCACCCTCTGTGAGGGCTGATGGACCGATCAATCAAGGTTTAGGAGACCAGTCATGGACCAGGATACCATGTGCTGGGGGCTGTACTGACATAATCAGAAGACACAGTCTATGCCTTAAAGAGCTTTGCTGGGTTTGATGAGTCAGTTTTACTATTTATTTTTCTCTTGAGATTTTATCTTTTGGAGAAGAGAAGGAGGTAAATTCTGAGAGTGGGGTAAATGTCGGCGGTTGACATAAAACAGCTTGAACCTGAGTGGATTTAGAACTTTAGAACCGGGCAGGACCATTGTTCACCAGCAGAAGTTTTCTGTCTTCCTAAATTTCATCTTCTTTAATGACTGTTTTGTAGCATTGCTGGGCACTATTAAACAGTGACTGTGTTTTACCCCAGAGGTGGCTGCATTTCAGTAGTAGGCATGACTCCTGATTACATCAAGTTTGTAAAACATTACAGGATCATTTGGGATGAAGCACATTAGATGCAGTTTATGATTTTATTGGTAGGAAAAGTTGAAATTTTTTGAAATTCGAAAACAAAAATCAGAAATTCCACATTGTGATGGGCAAAAAATGAAAAAAAAATAAACAAAACTTTTGCAAAATGTCCATCCTTGTTTTTCCACCATCTCTGGTTATTTTTAAAACAGAACAACAGCAAGGAAGCCATTCCTACAGCGGGACACAAGCCCAGTGTCTTACTAATTGACCATCTGGAGAACATGGACTGCTGAGGTCTATTTTTGGTTTCAAAGAGTTCAGGCCTGTGCTTTATTTACCTGTACACAAGATATCAGATCCCAATGCCATTCCTCGCTTCTCATCTGCCTCCAAAGACCATTAGAAAGAAATCAAGTAGAGGACTGTAATTAATTTTACACAGCTACATCACATAAGTGACTAGGTGATCAAAGTGCCATTAATACCACAGCCATCCTTCAGTTTTATCTTATTCTCACGAGGTGGAGTTTGCAGACTCAGAAGGCGAAAGAGCTTTGCTGATGTTAATTAATAATAAGCTGGCCCTGAACTTCTTGAGAAAAATGAATGCTGAAATCTATCGCTGTGTTTGGAAATTCTGAGGAATATTTAGGTGCTTTCCACTTCTCTGAGTTTCCTTCAGTTTAGCCATAAAGTAGCTCTAATACAACTGAATGATGTGCTGATTTTATTGCAAAATCACATCTCCAGTCTATCTTAGGTACTTATACGGCCCCCATCCTTGGTACCTAGAGGCTTACAATCTTTATTATTTATTAGTTGTATTGCAGTAGTTCCTAGGAATCATACTCATGGACCAGAACCTCATTGTACCAGGTGCTCCACAAACACAGGACAAAAAGACAGTCCCTACCCAAAGAGCTTACAATCTAAGTAATCTTTAATGTGTTGGTCCTCACTACACCGCTGTGTGCTAGGGCAATGCTAGTATCCATATTTTACAGATGGGACACTGAGAGGCTAAGTGACTTTCCCAAAGTCACAAAGGAAGTCTGTGGCAGAACAAGGACTTGAACCCAGTCCTCTAACCCCTAGGGTGGGGCCCTCATCCTTGGACAGTCCTCCTTCTCTCAGCCAAAGCCCCTAATGTAGCTTGCTCACCTATAGGAACAGGTGTTTTTTTTCCCCTATCAGTTGTTATTATTATTGATTTATTTATTTATTTGTATTACAGTAGTATTTATAAGCTCCAGACAAGGTCAGGGCCAAGTTGTGCTAGGGTCTGTACAAACACGAGACATTCCTTGTCTCAAAGAGTTTCCAGTCTAAATAAACTGGACAAAGAGAGTACTTTTGTCCCCATTTTATGGAAGGGGAACTGAGGCACAGAGAGATGAAGAGATTTGGGTCAAACAGGAAATCTCAGGAAGGCAAACCCAGACCTCCAGAGTTCCATCCAGTGCCTTTACCACAAAACCATCCTTCCTGTCCAAAGGATCCTTCTTCCCTGTTATTTTCATCTTTATGTATGTTTGTATATTACTTTAATTGTGTTCTTTTCATTAATGAATGTTTGTAATCAACTTTTACGAATCCGCTTTATTAGCAATAACCCTAAATGCTTTTAATTGCTGCATCATTAGTTCAGCCACGCAGTAATACAGCAATTTAGTGGAGCTCTAAATGAGGGGTGGAAAAAAAATGTGAAATTGTTTGCTGGTTAAGAGCTGAAAGGGAGGAAAAGCGCACCGAAATCTCAGACTGTAAAAGACAAGCTGCTCCAGGGCGAAAATGCCATTAAGAGATTCTGCCAGGTGTAAAGTCCCAATTGAGCCAATCTCGCATATTCTTAGACTTTAGGGAATTCTGAATCAGCACCGTCATGAACAGACCTCGGCGGATGGCTGAAAAAGCTCAGGATGAATGTTAGCTTGAATTCTGAATCACTTTTCAGTGCAAAGGTATTCAAATCCTTTTATTTTGTTTTTTCTTACAAGCATTTGCAAAGGGGATTTTCCTTGCACAAATGTTGGTGAATGACTGTTTGTTTTGTACTGGCCATATCCGAAGTGGAACAAGGGTATTGGCATGCAAGTCGGTGTATTCACTATTCATACTGGAAATGTTCACCCAAGGGATAATTCCCAGGATTCCCAGAACAAGGTCTATGTATCAATAGGGCTTGAGTGGGACTTACAAGAGGGTTAATTTTGCCCCCACTCTTTATTAAATTTCAGCCATCCAATCAGAGAGCAGAAAGAATACCATGTGAATAAGGTGACCAGTCACACACTTTGAATAGCAGACAGTTAAATACGTGGTTGAATCAACGTTCATGAGCGTTGATAGGCTGAAAAGCAAGTTTGAGTAAAGTGGTCAATTACCATAAACCAATAAATCCATAAAAATCAAAAGCGGTTCACAGATAATATAAGAACAGTAAAAAATGAGCTAAATTAATCACATAAATTGTTCTCTAGGAAGAGTTTGGCTAGCTCTAGTCACAAGGGAGTGCTGTGCTCAACAAATATTAATTTGGGCTTAATTTATAGCACATGCCATCCACAAAGACCCCAAAGTGCTTAACAAACTGCACAGACACATATTAATTTAGTGACTAATTTTAGTGCCCAAATCACTTTGGTAAATTTGAAAAACCTCAGCCTTACCTGCTGCTGGGATGCCTAGATTTTATGTGCAGGAGTTTGGAAATAAAATATAATGCAAAGAAGTGGTGTGCATACAATCAAGCTGCTCTAACAGCAGTTAAGGCCGATTTTCAAAGCCGCCAAAGTGATTTGGGCAGCCATTTCCCATTTGCGATCATTTTATTCGATTTAAATTTAAATTTAATTAAATTAAAATTAATTACAGGTGATGTCCAAGCAGTTAAAATATTACCCAGCAGACCAATACAATAAAAACAAATGTATCATTGCGGCTGCTGTCGGGGTGCGAGGCAGCCGCTAAGTCACAAATTACAACACAGCAACGCTGCACAGAAAGTTTAGGGCAGGGAATGATGAAAGGCACTGACAGAGAAAGGATGATCCAGGAGTATGGGCATGACTCAGGAGACTAAGGTTCAATTCCTTGCTCTGGCACAGAGTGCCTGTGTGACCATAGGCAAGTCACTTAGTCTCTCTGTGCCTCAGCTCCCATCTGTACAAATGGAGGTGAAACCATTTCCTTGTCTCCCAAGGGTGTTGTGAGGTACTTAGATACTATCATAACAAGGGTTGTCCTTAGAATAGATACTAAATATTATTACTATTAATTGAAAGTGCAGGGGGTGGGATTTTTGCCTCGCCAGATCTAAATTTCCTCCCTTGCAAAATATAATAGCCGCAAGTTGTCGGCACCACCGCTTTATGAGTCCTCTGAAAGTCGTCACCTACAGCAGCGCAGCCTAATTCCCATCTTTCTTTACGGGGAAGGGGTCTGTACGGGGAAGGGGTCTGAGAGGTGCAGTGACCTGGCTCAGGCAGCAAAGCTGCAGTACCAGAAAACACATCACAAGTGACTCTATCACAGGAATTGAAAAGGTGACATTTTCCATTATTGCGCAGTGTGACAGTACAAATATTACCTTCTTGCTAACCACAGGCTGGGGGTAATCACACACCTGCCTTCTGACTTCTCCTCTAATAGGTGCTGAGGCAAAATTGAAAGGAGGATTTTTTTGTCTTGCTGACACATCTCATTTCATCTGATGTTGGGCATGGGAAGGCATTTCATATATTTGATTTCTGAATCCTGCTAAGACAGGATGACCTTTCTTAGCCTGACCAAAATGTAGAGTGTGTTTCTTCCTCCTAAACCCAACCAGGGTTTGCAAAGGTCCTGTATACCAAAGAAACTTCCCAGAAGGAATTTCTCTGAGTCTCTCCAGGAGGTGTCAGAAGTCTGGGCTCTGGCCCAACAGTTATTAAAACTTTGTTCAAACATAGTTGTGACTGCAGAATTCTCCTGAGGGGGGAAAAAAAGACAGGGGAGGAGAAGAGAGTTAGCAGGATGCACCAGTGACGAGTAGAAGTCGGTGGTTTCCTTATGTTTAAAGCACTCTGTACCCAAGTACTGATGGAAAAACAACAGCACGCATTCTCCTCCAAAAGCCTGCCGCAGGTCTGCAAGCCAAATGAAAGGGGCAGAGAGTGCTCAGAAATGGTGAACGTTATTTGGCTGCTAGTGCACTATTCCGGTGCCTTGACTCAGAGACTGGGAGCCGACAGCTGAGGAGAACTAGAACCTGACCACTGATCTTGCACCCCAAGGCATCTGCCAGCCTAAAGAGGCTGGAATCCAAACTCTGATCCTGCGCACCCACCAGCTGCCAACCCAGAGAGCTCAGAACCCAGATCACGGAGCCGAAATCTCGAGGCCTGAACACAGAAGCCTTCTGTCCCATAGCACCGGCCTGGCTGACCTTGGGCTAATACAGATGCAGTTGTACCTTATAGCAGCACCTCTCAGACAGGAACAAATGTTCTACTCAGCCAGAGTTGGAGGGGGAACAGAACATCATAGTCTGCGCAAACGCCATAAATTGTTTCCCAGAGAACAAAACTCTGCTGTCAATGGAAAGGAATGCTCAGAAATGAAATGGGTTTTTGAGGCATTAAGGCATTGCTCGGAGCAAAGCAAGTCCCCTGTGGTAACAGATCACCACCCATTCACCGGAGAAATCAGAAACAGGAAATGAAAATGTGAGGAAAATCACCAGGTGGGGTTTTGCTGTGCAGCCTACGCCCCACAGAGCCAGCTGCTTAAAGGCTCTGCAGCTATGTAAGGTGTGGGGGGCAAAGGGGATATTTTTTCCCTGCACATCAGTATTCAGGTTTACAGCCATCGATTTAAGGTACTACATATTGCCATAATGTCTGAGCATCTCACAGTCTTTAGTGTATTTATGCTCACAACACTGGGAAGGTGTGCTGGGGTACAGCAGTGCTATTATCCCCACTTCCCAGAGGAAGAACTGAAACACAGGGAGATGAAGGGATAGATTTTCAAGGTATTTAGGTGCCCAAAGATGCAGATTGGTACCTATGGGGATATACCCCTTTAACAACTGGCCTTAAGAGGCTTGCCCAAGGTCACATAGAAAGGCAGTGGCAGAGCAGGGAATTAAACCCAAGTCTCCTGAGTCCCAAGATAACACACCATAACCATCCTCTCTGCCTTCATAAAAAGCAGGCTCCTGCCATCCCTAGGTGAAATTCATCCCTGTGCAGCACAAGGCCTGTGTACCACATATCTCCCACTTAATTGCATTTCTATCCTAAGGTGATGTACAGGCTTTCTGGTGATCCCTTGCAGAGGGATGAATTTCACTCTCAAAGAGAGGTGCAGAGATATGTCCTGCCCCAAATTCCTTCATATGCTAATATTAAAAACCCTAACCTCACAACTGACTTCTCCTCTCTGTAGTGACCCAAATCAACTTCTCATCCCTGAACATTCAGAGGTTCGTTGTCCAGGTTGGGTCCATCTCCAGAAAAAAACCGTTCTGAGTGAATACACAGCCATGATTAATAACTACTATTTGTTTGCGGCAGCACCCACGCCATGCACTGTCCAAATGCTCCAGAAGCAATGGTACTAGCTCTGGTGAGCTCACAGTGTAAGGAGAGATGCATGCGGGAACAGTGACACATCACAGGGTTGCTGAAGCCAGGGTGAAATCTGTAGAGAAATCCTTCACAGGGAATCAGAGAACTCCTCACATCTGCCTTGAGCAACTAATCTGGTTTCCAGGGTGGAAGGCTGTATCTTGGAGTAACACTGATAAAAGCCAGGAGGGGCTGAACTGGATGCCGAGGAGTTAATGAGTCCTGTAGAGAGAAATTTTGCCAGGAGTTGGATGAGATGATGGAATAGGTCTTTTTTTTCCCCCAGCCGAAACAATTTGAGAAAACTAATACAAATTCATAAAACGTTTCTGTGTTGATGAATCTGCATTTTGGTCCCTGCCAAAAAAGATTCACTGTGAAAAATGTCCACCCATCTCCAGTCCTGAGTTCTAGTCTCCTGTGCCACAGTGATTCAGGTTAGCATCTATCCACAGGCTGTGTCTGTACATAGGGATCCCAGTTTTATTGGGGGGGGGGGAGAAATTGCCATGTGGCACTAGCCCCCAGAGAGGAATGTGCCAAACCCACTCTCTCTACTTCAACACTGCCATCCAATGGTGATGTATAAAGATACCATTGGGCACACAGACAGTTCCTTGCAAATGCCCTGTTTCCCTGAACAATGGATTCTGGGTGGCTTTAGCCACAACTTAAGAGTCTTCCCCATCTGCAATAACCTCTTATTATTTTTTAATGTTGTTGTAACTTTATGGCTTAATCAGTATTTGCAATTTGTTAGTCGTCTGGGCTGCAATAAAATATGTTTTCCAGGTACTGAAACATCTTATCAAGGTTTGTAAAGCAGTGGTTCTTTGTTTATCACACCCATAAAATGCACAGGCAACTTGACAGATATAATAACCTTTTTTATCAAGTGTCTAATTTGAGAGGAAATTAAGCCATACATTACATGCTGGTCTGCTCTGGAGCTGGAAAAAGACCCATCCCTGTCCTGGAAAGTTTCTTTTCTCAACCCAGTCTCTCTCATCCAAGAGGTTTGTTTTAGTTCCAGTCATGTTTCTGCATTCACTCCGCAGTCCCCTCAAATTGTGTGTCTGTTTTTAAAGGGCACTGCACACTTAATAAAAAATTATTTATGTGGCCTGCATTGATGTCACAGCAATGAAACAATACCTTTCCTTTACTGCAGCGGAGAGCAGTGATTTATATGAGTGCTTGGAAAAGCTTCCTCGAAATGCAGCACAGATGCTCCAGGCCATTGTAACAGCCACCCGCACATTTCCTGACAGGACAAGATTTTCCAAAGCAACTAGTGCCTCAGTTTCACCATCCTTAAAAGGCTCTGATTTTCAGAAAGAAAATTGGGCTCTTTAAAGGTACCTTTGAAAATCTCGAGTATTGTCCTAGAATATTGGTCAGTCCACATTTCTGATGTCAAGATTCTTAAAGAATGTATTTATTTGTGTATAAGCACCCCATAGAATTGGAAAGTGGATTCCACCTCAGCTAGACAGTTCTCTAGGGCCAAAAATTCATACACAGGATTTCCTTCTGTGGGCCAGATGGTCTGTCAAGCTCTGGTGTGCATTTCTCTAACATATCTATCTGCTGCAAACATACACACATGCATGTGCACACACTTCAAGCACATGCATCCCACACAAAAAAATCCCAAACCATCCCCATCCTTGGTTCCTCCACCATCCTAACACCATGAGGCTAACTGAGGAGGAGAATATTGAAGGGTCATTATTCTGGTGTTTAATTCCAGCAGTGATTTGCCCCGGTTCCCATATGTGGTACCAAAACACCTATAAATATTTGAGTAACTAAAGTGGATCACTTGGTGACACTGATATTAAAAGGAAGAATTTCAAACCTGATACCTAAGACACTTCTGCATGGCACGCTGCACAGGGCCAATATCTTGTCTTTGCAAGCTGCAAAATGTAAGCACTCACTGAGGTCAGAATGAGTTTGCTTTCGAGCCCTGGAGTAAGAGTCAGAAGTTGACTATGAGCTATATATTGTATTTGTTTAAATTTTCATGCTAGCGAATGTCTATGATGCAGGAGACAGGTTTATGGAGAGCGAAATAAAATGTTGACAAATGGCCCAGTAATCAACTGGAACATGCAATAAATCATTGGAATGCCAATAACACTTCCAGGACAAGTCTTGAAAGGTCATTATGATGCCACCATATATCTTGCAGCGCCAAACAAAGCAAACAGAACATGTTGGGAATAGGATTATGGGGGAAGCATCTGTCAGTTCTAATTAAGAATGAACTGCAGGCCATATATAGAAAGATGTGAAATGTATTTCTCTTTCCCTGCCCCTTCCTTCTTACCCCCACTGTTCCCTCCCCAAAATAAAACTCAATCCCGATAAATAAATAAACAAATAAATAAATGACCAGCTGGACAGCAGAAAAAAGAAACCAAAGTGACAAATGAAAGGAAGATCAGAGGAGAGGGGGAGAGACTCTCTCTCTCTCTCTCTCTCTCTGGTTTCTGTAGGCTCCAATTCCAAATGGGAATACTCCCTGCAATTTGCCCCAATTGCATCTCAGACTGCGAGCCCTTTGGCATCTCTGGATTATTGAATACAGTGGTTGCAAAGCCCTGAATTGTGGGTGTTTGCCCCTACAATGATTCATTGTTATGAGAGAGGGTGAGAAGAGAAAACAATGAGATTCAGATACTGCAGTGATGGATACTAAAGAAAAATTATAGGTAGATGGACAAACCAAGATAAAATAGAGAAGCAGGCTTGGCTCTAGGAAGATTAGAGAGGAAGGAATCTATTAATCACCACTTTACCCCCATTTCCTGCCATATCTAGCTATCTACTTTGATGCACTGTGTTATCTGAAGGCCTCCCAACATCACCTGTGAGACAGGAAAGTAGGAGCGTGCCTGTTTTATAGATAGGGAACTGAGGCACACAGAAACTAAGTGACTTGCCCAAGGTCACACAGGGAGTGTGTGACAGAGCCAGGAACTGAATTGAGATTTCCTGAGTCCCAGTCAAGTGCCATAACCAAGAGACCATCCTTCCCCTCCTGTTGCTAGCAATAACATTAACGTTTCCTCTTGCCACAGTCTCATTATGGCTCTTTGGTCTCTTTGTCTCTCCTTTCCATGATTTCACCCACTCTGGCTATTGCACACGTTATCAGCATCTGGCCTCAACCAACGCAGGGTGTTGGGAGGCAGGATTGCACTTGATTCATTCACCGGATCAGTGTTTAACAAGCCGATGGGATGCTTCACATTAGTAACCTACCAGCTACATTGTTCAGAATGACCCTTTCCACATAAGCATCTCATAAATTCCCCGAACGCCTCCTTCATTTTCACCTTGTCTTGACTCTCCTTCTTCAGGCTGTCCCTCTCTCTAGCCATTAATCTGAGCTGCATTTTATCATGTGAGCGCCTTCCCCAGGTCTCCTGCTGAGAGGGCTATGCAAGCTGCACACTTTTTATTATGATGATTTTTCCTTCCTTCCCTTCTATCTTTCCAGGCCTCGTTTCTGCTTAAGTTTGCATTTCTCCTCTTTTTTTTCCCCCTTTCTGCTGACTGAGAGGAGAGCGCGCCCTAGTTCAACGTTCCAGGATTTGTTACAAACTTCAAGGTGCAGGTTTATAGCTGCGGTTGTCCCGTTTATGGCACAGTTCTTATTATGGGTTCTAATAAACTTTGTAGCTCGAGGGGGCTCTTAAATCCTGATATGAAAGATAGAGAAGAATCATTACTTAGTCCAACTAAATATAAGACACTTCACCCTTGAAGGCTGAGGATAATGTTTCTTTCGCAGGTGTGGAAAGACCCATAATTCCCAAGTACAGCAAGTACACTTGGAGGAAAGAGATAATCCATTGTCTCAATAGAAATAAGTATACTCACCCTATGTGGCAAGCGTGGAGATAGCCTGCTTGGGATGGGCTGAATTTATGGGGATACTTTAACATATGGGAAAGAATAACACTACACAATAGAACTTATAGGGGAACTGAAAAGATCTTTGCCTGACAGGACCTTGAGTTCAAGATTTAGTTTCCTTGGCACTAACCCCTAAAGCCTTTTAAGGAATGTAGCAAGAATCCTGAACTCAGGTCCTGCCAGATAAGTAATGGAAAATCCAATTCCTGACTTTTTTTTAAGTGTGTTACAAATGTTGCTTCTATACTGATATTCGGCCACATTTTCAAATGCCACCACTGAACCTGCACGCACAATTTTTCCACATGCAAGGCCATGGTACCCACAAATTAACTTTTATCACACGTGCTTCCAAACATGAATTTTCATAATACTCAAGGATCCACACAACAGTGGATAAAGAAAGAAAGTGTGACTGAAACCAGGTCTCCTACCCCTCTATGTAGTCTTGACCACTGGACTAGGGAATCATCCTCCCCTTCTGTCTCTTACTCTTTAGTTAACCACAGTGGGACAGATGTCCTGATTTTATAGGGACAGTCCTGATTTTCGGGTCTTTTTCTTATATAGGCTCCTATTATCCCCCATCTCCTACCCCGATTTTTCACACTTGCTGACTGGTCACCCTCCTCTCTGGCCTGCATCCTGGCTTTGTGGCTTGCATGCTTGGACCCCTTCTCTCCCCAGTCATTGTGTAGGGAGTCCAGATGCCAAACTTGATTTTGTGAATCACAGTGTTCCTGTGATTTCTAGGCACTTAAAAGTTAGGCGCCATGGTGTTCTGAGTTTCAATGCCTAAATCCCTTGGTGGATCCTACCCTTAATCGTGCTGTATTTCAGTTCCCCACCTGTAAAGTGGGAGTAATAATCCTTTGTTCCACCTGCCTTTGTCTGTCGTGCCCCTCTAGGTTATAAAGTCTTAAGGCAGAAACTGTTTCTCATTATCAGTTTGCAAAGTGTATAGCACAATGGATCCCAGTTCTCATTTGGGGCCCATAGGTGATAAATACTGTAAAACAGCTAATAATTATAATGAGCAAATAAGAATTCATGCTTCCCCAGCAAACTTCCCAGCTAATGTCAACCCTGCCCTGGAGAGACTATTTCTACACAGGGGAATTCAGCCTCCATTAAAGCTAGTCCATTTTGTTGTTTTTGTTCAATAACATTTTTCTTGACCAAAAAAGAGCCTATTTTTCAAAACTAACATCTTTGTTTTGTTGGACTGTGGCAGGGCAGGGGTAAAACCCCTTGAGTGCCCTGCCACTGCTGGCTAAGCCCTGCTTTCTGACAGAGAGGCCAGGTGCACTGGCTCCAAGTCATCAAGGAGCCCAGCTGTGGGCCCTAAGGAGGGCTGGCTCACTACCATAGGCTGAGCTTAGATGCCACAGGTGGGGCTGATGAATGGGAGGGCTAGAAAAGCCCTGAGTGAAACTCAGTTAAGAGACTATCCATGGGGGAATAAGAGGCTACAGCGCTGTCTCCTCACTACAGGCAGGGAGCCTCCAGGGCCAGGAGACCCTGTATGAGTTAGAAAGGGGATAAGTGTTGGGGGCTAAAGGGAACCATCTTGTTGCACTGTAAATAAAAGCACTAGGGTGAAACACCAGAGGAAGATGTGAGGACTTTTATTTTGCCAGCCTGAACAGGGGAAAAGAAGGAAAGCTGTGCAGACCCTGACTTATTCCATTCTTTGACCAAAAAGAGAAAAAAAATCACTTTTTATTTTTATGGTTTCCCATTCCATACTCCACACCTACTTGTTCACTTGTCTCTTTCATTTTGCCACAGGAAAAGAAGGTAGAGGAGTATGATTGTGGGGAGGGAGGGGAGAGAGAAAAAGCTTTTAGAATTTGTATGAGAAAAATTTTAATTTTTTCACAAAAAAAGAATTTCCTTGTTTTGACCACTTGTATCCATAATTCATCTGAGCTTGGCTGAAGTCACCACCAAAAAAGATCTAACTAGTTGCAGTTTTTTTCCAGACATTGCCAAGCAACTAGGGTGAGACCAACCAGTTATTTCATACAGGCCAGCAAAAAACCGTCCGTGGATAATGGTAGTTAGCCTCTGCAGCCCTGGATAGTAACTGAAAACAGTTAATTTGAATTTCTACAAATAGCTCATTTTCCATTACATTTCTGTGTTGTTCTTATATGAAATTATACTTCATAGAAAAGAAATAAATGAAAACATATTGGGAAGATCTGCAAATGAACCTTTAATTAAATACAACACTATTCTAAACCAAAAGATATATACCTTTCTAAATGTTATGATTTCATTAAAATTAACCACCGTGTAAAGTGTAACAGATAGATAGATTGATCGATCTAAGTCAATTGACAGGGCATCTATCTATCATCACTGTAATATCTGAGAATTCCCCTTATTAAAATGTTGGGTCCTAGGAGCTGAAAGAAATCAAACATTGATTGCTCCTGTTTGCTATTACTCTCTCCATCCATGTAAAGGATCTATATTTTGTCTCTCCTTCAGAGTCACACCAGGTGTGAGCAGTGAATATTTATATATAAAAATATTTTAAAGTGCTCTCTTAAAAGAGAGCCTCTTTTTGGTAAATTGTCATGTTTTGGACCATTGAGATGGAATATAATAGACTTTCTACATGTATGAAGCTCAACTTTCAAATGTTAGCACTGACGCTCCTATGTTCAGATGATCGATGAGCATGTAACTTCCCACCTTGCAGAAGGCAACACAAGGTCTATGCATGACCTGAGTCACACTCGGGTCTTCACAATGAGGCTTAACTCATGCATAGACCCCATGCTGGCTTTGGGCACATGGGTAATTTCAGCCAGCGTGTCTCAGTGTTGATCTGGGATGATTAGCTTGGGCTGCCCCATTTATAAGTGGGCCTGTAGTAATATTACCAGCATTGTTTGTGGAAATGAGTCTTTGCCAGACATTCTTTAACATGTAAAGTACTGTTGCAATTAGTTTACTTGTCGTAAATTATTATTATCATTTTGCCTTTTATGCTGCTGTGGGCCCAGTTGCCTCCCTCTTAAGTCCTGGGATAGCACTCTAACCATTGGCCCAGACTTCCACTCTTACCCCCAGCCTTCAAAGTGCATTTGAAGTACTCGCACATGCTCTAGCGCACCTTAGACGACATAGTCGGGACCAGGGGTAGGTGGAGGAAATAAGATATTAATGGTAAACTACTTTTTTTAAATACTTTTTTTTAAAAAACCTCAGTTTAAAAGGCACTAAAAGACATTGTGTGACACCAGCTTGTTTGTTTATTCAGATGTATGCAAATACTAAAAGAGGGTGTCTATACATATGCAGCAGGTGCCCTTGACATAAGTTAAAACACATCACAAATCATACCGTAAGCACAGCCACAAATTGAATATAACCAAGCACAGTGAGACAGAAGACTTTAATATTCAGCTCCCTCTTTCCCTTCCAACAACCCCAGGGGACAAAGAGGAGCCTTTTAATATGCCTTCATGTCATCAGACAGAGGCTACTTTGGGGAGCGAATGTCTAACCCCTACAGAAAGTGCCATACCAGTTGCTCCTTCTCATTTATACCAACAGGGTTCCTTTGCCAATGTCGAAACCCCAGGCTGCAGAGCACTGGAGCTGTTTCGGGGAAATTCCAAAAAACATCTGGCAAAGAATACAGCTTGGAGTTTGCTCTGCACCCTCCTCAAGCCAATTCCATGGAATGATATGAGAGGGCAGAAAACGGAATGTCAAACTGGGCATGGAATGAATGTGTCAGAGGATAAATGTTCCCAGCAATGCTGCAGCTGTTATTGTAAAATATGGGAAGTAGCTGCATCGGAGGGCATCAGGCATCGGCATCTGTTCTGGTACCTCCGGCACTGAAAGGATTCGGCAACCTTCCACCAATGACTGGATGCAGGGAGCGTGGGGGAAAGCGGAGATCAGGAGCCATGCCTGCATTGTCTCTACTCTCCCCACACTGTCTGGCTTTGCTCCTAAGATAAGAGAGAAACCTATCATTCTAGCCCAAAAAAGGAAAGTAACATGTTATTTTCAGATTTACAGCTTTGGGGAGATTTTATTTCTACATGTCTGAAAATATCTGAGAAATTACCACATGCTGGTTAGGTCCTCCATGGTTGGAGCCATCTTCAGTAACACATTAACCATCCCGGGTCAATCCACCCCACGGCCGAGCCAAGAACCAGCTCCCCAGCACTACGATTTCAATTTCCTGGAACATGAAATGAAATACTGATTGCTACAGTGATGGTTAGAAAAAGGGAGAAAAAAATATTCCAGGAGGTGGGAGTGGACCTCGTCTTTGGGCTACATGACCCCTGCCAAAGCACTAGCGACTCCTGATAAGAAAGTACCCTTTCCCTTACTCATGTTGACATGTTATCACCCGGAGGTATCCATTCCTTATGAGAATGGACCAAGACCTCGTTATGAAGAATGATACCTGGAGGGTCAGAAGTACAAGTGTGGACTAGGGAACCAAGCATAGAGCTGGGTCTCAGCTGGGTGTGAGTTCCAATTCTGGGCCTCATGTGGCCTTGAGTGAATCGCTTCACCTCTCTGATTGTAAAGGGAGAATAATTATGCTCACTCCCCTGCCGCTGAGAATTAAAATCTGTGAGCAATACTTAACATTTGTATAGCACGGTCCAGATGTTAAGACGAGAAGGGACCATTAGGATCATCTAGTCTGACTACAATATTTTTCATGGTTTCTTCTGATAAGATTCTCCAGGTCAGTCTTTCAACAGTGGGAAGTTGAGGTGGGGTTACAATGCTCTGGACCATTGGGATGGACCCTGTCTCAGATAGTTTAGTGTCTAGAGCGACTTCCTACTTGCTTCATAGGGATGGAGGAGTTCACTTTGCCTCATGTTACATTCCCTCACATTTTGTAGGTTTAACTCAGACTTAGGGGTTATCGTTTGATTCATGATCTGCTTAGGAGAGACTGAAAGAGGGAGCGGCAGGGACAGGAAGATAAATTTCAGGGGGGGAAGGGTTAAAAATGGAACAGAGATCAAAACAAAACAATATAGTTCAGCCTTGATTAGTCATATTGAAGAGGGGAAATTGAATGACTTGAAGTAATCAAGAGAGCTTCCAGAGTGATTAATAATAGACACCAAGGGCATGACACTGCTTTGGAAAGCAGGTGGTCTCAGATCACGGAGGGTCCCATAATTAAGTGTGACTTCTTCAGACATAGGAGACAGCAACTTTCTAATGCCTCTTGGTTACTGTCTATGTGGGGTGTGCCCTTGTTGTGTTGAACTGTAAGGGTGGGATCGCTTACCCACGGCATGGAGATCTGGCTTCACTTTGGCTACCAATGCGTGTTTTTAAAGTGGAATCACCCTTGGGAATAAGCACAGCCTTAAATCCCCAGAAGAAGGCTCATGAACTCAGACAGCCTCTCAAACCCGAAAGCTGGTTGCTGAGACGCACCAGACCTCAAACTCTAATGAGACTTGCCCGGATACCTTCTGCTTGAGAACAACTCTTCTAGTCAACATAAGGAAGCGGGGACAGGGGGGTGTAAATTGCAATAGAATCTTGCTACTCATGCCTTTGTATAGTATTAGCAAGATCAAGTACATTTGTTCAGCCCCCTGACAAGGTTTAAATTCATTGTGCTTTACTTTAGTTGCTGGAAGCACACTGCTAATAATAACAAAGGGTGAGCTCCCGCAGTGTGCCGGGTGTGTGCAAGTGAATATATCCCTGTTAAGAGATTACACACATTTACCATTTACCATCCCTTTAAGCACACCCATCCTTTGAGTTTCTTAAACCCTGGCATCTATCGAAGAGTGGCTCACATTGGGCTTCGAGCCAGATTTCAAGAGACCTCATTAGCTGTAGGGCGTGGTAGCCTTGGTCTTCCTTTGGTTAGTGATGGAGGCTGCCAGAACAAATTATCTAATGCTGCTGTAAATTCAGAGTCATGGCCTCTTGCTCTGGCGCCACGGAACCCCCTTGTTGAGCTTCAACCCCACATAGCTGACGACACCTGCCGTCCTCATCCCAGCAGAATTCTGGTGAGCTTTCATTGGGGAAATTTCATTTGAAACACACACACACCTTGCTGTGTGCTGGGTTTGCAGAACTAACTCTACGGTTTGTCCAGACTGCTCTGCCAAACACTGGGAATCCACGCAGGGGTGCTAACTTTCATGAATCAGGATCTGTAACATTTGATAGCCCGTGATGGGACGCTAGACGGAGTGGGATCTGAGTTACTACAGCGAATTCTTTCCTGGGTGTCTGGCTGGTGAGTCTTGCCCACATGCTCAGGGTTTAGCTGATTGACATATTTGGGGTCAGTAAGGAATTTTCCTCAAGGGAGATTGGCAGAGGCCCTGGGGGGGGTTCGCCTTCCTCTGCAACATAGGGCACGATTCACTTGCTGGAGGAGTCTCCGCACCTTGAATTCTTTAAACCATGACTTGAGGACTTCCATAGCTCAGACATAGGCTAGGGGTTTATTACAGGAGTGGGCGGGTGAGATTCTGTGGCCTGCATTCTGCAGGTCAGATTAGATGATCATAATGGTCCCTTCTGACCTTAAAATCTATGAGTCTATTATGGGATTTGGGCTAAGGAAAAGGTAGAGATTTCAAAGGAGATTCAAAAGGCAGATGCAGCGTGCAGCAGCATAATGGGACAGAATCTCTAGCTGGGGGCTGAGCGCTACTTTCTAGTGACTGGGGCCCTGGGAGCAAAGTTCTTCAGTATCACCCCTAATGCTGCATGTGCACAGATAACCAGTGTCTCTGGTGTTTGTTTCAGAGTGGTAGCCATGTCTGTGTGACCATGGGTGGCTGCTGACGCAGCCTTGTGTCCATCTGTCTAGCTTCCATTTTACTTCCAAAATCATAATCCTGGTGTCAGGGGGATTCTGGGCTCCCTCCACCCCTGTGGGGATTTATCAGGATGAAGAAGAAGAAATGCATTTAGGTTTTGGCTTGTAGGAATTTCCAATAGGGTCCATGAACACACACACAAACATTATCAAATAGACTTTGATCCCAATACTATTCTCTTATTGAACTTTCTGCTAAAGGAAGGGAAATATATGGCAACAAGTGAGGTATGAAATATCTATTGTTCAGCAATGTCTGTGTCTCTGAAAGGGGGCAACTGTGAATCAACACTGCTGAGAAGAATGTGAATGTATCTAAGTCCATGCACTCTTGTGCGGGGGAGGGCGGGAAGATGCATATCCGCGCATGCGTGAGCCCGCATGTGTGCACGCCCATGTGAGACTGGGTGTCTACATGTGCAGATGAGTGTGTGCTCACGAATGAGTGTGCGTGTGTGAGGGGAAAGACAAGTATAATCCCTCATTTTCCACCTCTGGGACACTTCCATTCCTCAGCTTTGGTCACCATCTTCCCGGAGCGCTTTCTATCCAGCCTCGGAAATTGGGTAATGAAAGCCAAGTCATACATTTCTGCTTTATGTTTCCAAAGAAGCTAGTGTGACTGTCAGGTTTACAAAAGATTGTTTATGTGCAGTGGCGTGAAATGGGGAGCGAGTGTGCGGCACAGAGAGAGAGAAAGACTGCCCTGCCCGGGCTGACAGGACTGCATTCATCCTCCACGCTACAGCAGACAAAGCACTAGTGCTGGCTGACAGGGACCATAAATCACAGGCGGAAGATGCTGTACCTACAGCTTATACCATTCCAGATGACAAACACACAATAATCCACACAGCGCAGCACTTTCTCTCCCTCTGTGTCGCTTACTCGCTGGGGCTCGGGTGACGACAAGAGACGCCGAGGAAACCTGCAAAGCCTGGAGCTCCTGCTTCAAGGTCTGAACAAGAAGGAGCAGGAAACGTCACAGAGGTGACTAATTTAAACCCATGGCCCAGTTGAATTCACATCCACTGCGGTGAACTAACAGGGAGCATCTCTGTGCTAAGGACAGAGAGGGTGATGCCTAATGGATCCCTCCCCTGCAAAGACGATTCAAATTGGCATTCCAAAGCGGGTATTCCAGCAACTGGGTAGGGAAGATGCAGGACGGTCTTGTGGTTGAAGGCCTGGGACTCAGGAGACAAGGTTTCAATTCCTGACTCTGCCACTGCCTTCCAGGGTGACCTTGAGCAAGGCAGATTTTCAAACATGCTCAGCCTCTCTTGCGACAGAGCTAGATTTGGCGGGACGGGAGGGGGGAGGAGGGGACATCGCCTCTTGTTGTGGTGTTTACATGGAAGCCGAATGCTCATGGAAATCCGAATTTGGGGTGCTGGGCTCTATTTAAAACCTGGCCATTAATTGCAATTGCTGCCCAGCCCAGTGCTGAATTAGATTACTTTGAAGACCCCAAGGCTGTTGCTTAAAACTAGGGCCAATTTCTCTGCCATACTGAATGGATTTAACCTAAATGGTAGGCAATATAGGCAACCTAGTTCCTGAGTGGGCTTGCTACGCTGGAAATGAATTATGTTTACCTGAGGGTTTGTTTGGTTCAGAAGGTGGGGGGGGGGGTGTAATTCGCCAGGAAACGAGGGAGAAAGAGAAAGAAAGGACTACTTGGACAAACCTTAAAATCAATGTATCCTAATTAACAAAGGATTTAATTAATCAAAGTGGCAGTGATTCTATTTAAATCATTCCTTTTAATGGGGGCTGCTGGGGCTTGGTTATTTACCCAAAGCTTTATCTTTTCCCACACACTCATCTCTGGGCTTTTGGGGAGCCACATCAGAAGCAGATTTCTCCTTTGGAAACTGAATGGCCATCCCCACTCCCCCCTCAAAAACAGAAGGAGAAGGAGGAGGTAGAATGGAAACAAGAATGAACAGTTAGATTTGTGAGGTGAACCAGTGTGAGGGTGGAGAAAGGGCAGGGAGGAAAGAAGAACAGAGAACAGTGCCAGGGTGACTGTATAATAATAATAAGTAATACCTAGGTCATATAGTCTTTTTCATCCATAAATGTCAACACATTTTAACAAAGGAGGGCAGTATCATTATCCCCATGGGGAAACCGAGGCAGAGCAGCAGTGACAGAGCAGGAATAAAATGCAGATCATCTGAGATGCAGTCCGGGGGCTATCCACTAGGCTATGCTGCCTCCCATGTCATGTTATGATATCATGTTGCCACTCTCACACTATCTGGTAATTTTCCTAAAGTCCCAGCTCCTGGAATCATGTGCATATACAAGAATCTCAGTTTTCATTTAGAAAAAGAACAAATTTCGACCCTTTGTGGTTGGCTCAGAAACTGGAAGGCAAAAAAAAAACAAAAACAAAATTTGTTTTTTTTTTAAACTAATTCATCATTTTAATCCAGTCTCATAATTCTAGGGGTTTGGCAATGCTTCTCTGATAAGACAAGGAGCGTGTCGTTTCTGAATGACCCTGCTGCCCGACAGAGCCCTCACCAATGTGTGCAAAGACTGAACATCATATACGTGGGAATGAAAAAAATGAATTTCACTCCAGCCCCTCCTTGCCAACGGGATCACAACATCCAGATTTGAAACACAGGCCCCCTTTGCGGATGAGCAAAAGGAAATCCAGGAGGCTGCCTGGGAAAAGGCCAAACAAAAAACAAGCCACGCTTGCCTCCAAAGTGTGGTTGCACCTACAGCACATCAGCCAACGCTGATATGAAAGGGCTATAAAATGAAACTATCGCCTTAGACGGCATCAGAATATATATCCTGGCGTGTCAGGAATACCTGCTTCTCCTTTAACCTAAACTTCTGATGAACCAATGTGCTGCAGAGTGCATTTATATGCAAAGGCGTATAATATGTCCCCTGTATCTAATTATCTGTCAGCCCAAGGCCATTTGTTTTCCAAATCGGCCTCTCGGCTGTGACTTTATGAGGTCATAAAGAAAACGGTGCCACTCTCTGTGCAGAAATGCCAGTCGAGGCTGGATCAACAAATTACAGTCTTTAATGGTGTCTCTTCTCTGCAAGTTCACACCCTAGGTTATCCCCTTAAACGGCATCCAAACCACGCACTGGGCCTTTTCCTCTCAGGACTCGTGGTTTGTTACTAAACAATTCCATCAAATAACTCACAGGGTGTGGTTGTGGGAGTGGAGGTCCTGTACATTTTCCTTCTGCTGACACCCTTGTCCAAGACTAATTAAACAAAATCCAAGTAGCTTCAAATCAGGTGTCAGCCATGGTTACAGGCAGGAAACCTAAAGTAGCTGGAGAGATGATCTCACCCGTTACAGTAAGAGGTGGAACACAAAGCCAGGAGGCAGCATAGGTCAATGGGTAGAGCACTAGGCTAAGTGGTAAGACTTCTCAGTTCTTTTCCCAGGTTTCTGTGTGACTTGACCTCTCCCTGACTCAGTTTCCTCAGCTGTAATGTTTGCCCATCCTTCTAAAGTGTTTTGAGATCTAGGGATGAACATCAGTGTTGTGAGTATGAGCTGGCATGGCAGGAAGTAAGATAGTGGACCACAGAGGATCTGATCTGGTAGGAGAGGAGCTGGGGGGCAAGAATAAGTTGGCCCCATTGTGCAGAAAGGTGGGATACCAAATGAAACAGACCAATGGCCTATTGGTGGCAACTCCACTGTTGTTGCCAGCGAAAAGCACACATGGCAGATGTTGTGGAGAGAGCATGCCCGGAAGAGTCAGGTGATTGTGCAGGGTCAGGCAAAAAAAGCCCAAGGAGATTTGTTTGGAGCTTTGTTTGATTTACGGGAGCACAGCTTTGAAACCAGGGAATGGGGAAAACGAAAAACAAAATCCTTTCCTAACAGCATAAATCACCAGAAGCCGCAGCACCCTACAAAGACCTGATGAGACCATCCAGGGCCAACATGCCCAAGTCCAACACTCATAAAGGGGAAGGGAGGAGGGAATCTCCCGGCACACAGCCTTCAGCTCGGATGAGTCCTCCTCTAATCGTGGGTGGATTAATTAGGAAGTTTGTCATGAGCCAGCAGTGAACTCCAGCCATTCCACTGTGAGAGCAGTAACAGTGCCAGTGAAATCCAAGCCACAGAATTCCTCTACCCAAGCTGCTCCTATGATTAATGATAGAAAGGAATTTTTAAAAAAGAAAGAGAGAAGGGAGGAGGGGATGGGTCAACAGCTGAGTGCAAGGCGAGTCGCTAGACAGGGAGTAATTAAGATACTTGGGTAAATATGATTAATAAGCTCAAACTGGCAGGGTGTGCAGTAAACAAGGGCTAACCAGATGGTACCCTTTCCTTCTGACAGTGCTGCAAGCTTTATAAAAATAGGAAGGCTAACTCTGTATCCTTTAAACTTTTATGTTCTTATACAGGGAGGTGGGGAGGACTCAGAATGATGAATCACCTGATAGGAATGAATGACGTTTCCCCTCTTAATTGAGTTGCTGTCAGAAATCACTGCCAGTGTTAAACAAATGGGCATTCTCATCATGTCAGGATGGAACTCACCCCTCTGCAAAGAGTCCAGTACAGGCCTGTGGGCAACTTATGCTAACGTAGGGCTTAGGGCCCTGATCCAGGAAAGCACTTCAGCATGTACTGAACTTTAAGCATGATACTAGCCCCATTAGCTTCACTGATGTCATGATATATGGGATCGGGATCCATTTTTAATAGGAGTCCTTTGTTAGAGAAAACTGTTATGGCTCTGCACACAAAGATAGGTTTTCATTACACGTAACCTGTCTTATTATTTCAGTCAGTTTGTCCTAGACTGGGAAAGGTCCCCATTGACTATCACAGATCTTGGAGCTGTCGCTCTTCATCTCTGGGGCCTCGGCTACCCCTCTGTACTAATAATGTTTCATCTGTCTATCTAGATGGCAACCTTTCCAGAGCAAGGGCTGCCTTTTACTCTGTGTACGTACAGCACCAAGCACAAGGACCACTGCACACTACCATACTACAAATGAGCATAACAAGGTGAGACTTTGCTTGGTTGCCTCCAGATAGGCAGAGATTCCACAAGAGCCAGAGGCTGGGTGGAAATGGGGAAGAAATTGAGGTTAAAGAAGAAATTGCAGCTCATTGGCACGGCGCATATTTTTCCAATATAAAAGCAAATGGGGGAACCCTTAAATAAATTGTCTCGATAAAAATGTCCCTTTGTATTACCACCTCCCCTTTTCAAGGGGGAAACACAAAGGTTTATTTTCCTGGCTCCGGAATAAAAATATCATTGGAGCATCATAATTTTACAGAACCAACAAGCAGTCCATATCTATTTAAAACCCACGGCAGCACAAGGTACAGGGGCCCTCAGTAACTATCATTGGACTGACTGCAAGAGCAGCTGCCACCTAATTACAAGCCCTCGTCACAAGTGCGGGGAAACAAGTTGTGGCATTTAGGAAGGGTCTGCAAAAATAGGTGTCAGACCTTAACTAGTAGTGATTGTCCTTCCATTCTGCTGTAATTTACATTTAATTCACACATTTCATTTCCATTTAAAAGATGATTACAGTGTTTTGAAGCACATCTCACATGTCCCCCCATATTACAGCAGGATGAAAATAACAGGAAGCAGCAGGAGCTAGGCAGACTACTCAAGAACTTGGCTACCAGATCGTAAACACATGGTACCTTTCCTGGATTTGGAGAAAGGGAGAGGGAGCGTTGCAAGCAGGGGAAGAAGGTAGGGAGTGTCTCTTCACTGTCCTGGTGTGCTTCACGTGTGTGGTTCTTGACCAGAGGATTTTTGAGCATTGCTTAAGGGACCCATGTTCAAAGGGGATACATGTACCAGTGTAGCTACCCTGATGCTGCAAACCCTCAGAGTATTTGTGCTGCATGAACGCTTCTTCGCCCGGTTTGAAATTGGTGCAGCACATCTGCCCTAGAGATTTGCACCATGTTGCTTTGTCTGCGTAGCTGCCCCAGGCCCGAACTCAGAGATAAACCATGAAGTTTTATTTTTATTATTATTAATGTGGGGGAGGGGGGTCACTGACAAATTCCAAACTAAGCAAGTGGCATAACACAAGAAAGAGCAGGCTGGTTCCTGCACTGAGGAGTCTGGTTTTGTTCCTTCTGAGATGGGGTGGCAGGAGGCTCATAGCTCTGTGTAGGTAATGGCAACACAAGCTCTCTAGCAAGCAAACGGGAGAGAAATATGATCCACTCACTGCACGGTGGCTGTTGTATGCGCAATTTCTTCTATTTCCTCATCCGCCTGCTCTTTGGCTTCTTTGTCATCTCTGGGCCTTCTTCTATGCAGCTGTCTTTGTAAGGTCCGACCCCCTGAGTTCAGTTGCATGGCGACCTTGCTGAGGTCCCTCTTCAGTGACCTACTACTGCAGTGTTGTCTGCAGCTAACTGAGCTGCCTGTATAAAATATCCTCAGTTGTTCAGCTTTCCTCTATGTTCTTTGACTGTGAGCTCCTGAGGGCAGGATACACCCCTTCTTCCATGTCTGGAAACCACCTCACACAAGATAGGAGCTACCATAAACAAAGAGCCTGCATTGTGAGACAGGGAAGTGCTAATCAACTAATCGTTCTTTCCCAGCTCTCATTTTAGCAATCCCTTACTTCCCCCAAGCCTGAGCACGCAATCCATGTGCAAACATGCTGATGCCACTCCTCGGAGGAACACTTAGCAAACTAACATCTTTGCTGAGTGCAGCAGCAGATGGCGTGGACGTGCCCAGAGATTGTCCTGGAGGTCTTCGGGTAGCACAAGTCACAGTGATGGAGTTAATCCTTCATTGTCCTCTAAGCATCTTTCATATAGAGCGGGGCAAACGTTTTTCGGTTAAACATTTTTCTATTAAAAGTAGCTTTTTAGCTAAAATCAAAATTTTCTTTTTTGGTTGACATTTTCCATTTTTTTTCAATGAAAAATCAGAAATTTTCTGGTTAAAAAAACTCAGGGTTTGGTTAAAAAAATTGGGTTTTGGAAAGGATTTTCAGGTTTTTACTTTTTAAATACCAAATGTTTACCAAAACCTGGATTTTCCCCCAAAAAAACTGAAAAGTTGGTTTTATTTTTATTTTTTTATCCCTTCACCTCTCTTTCTCTCTCTCTCAGAAAGGGAAAGCAGCCTCAAGGAGCCAATCCATACAACCACTGGCAGAGGCTTGTGGCAGGTATAACAGTGAGGATAGTGCTTGGGTTCTAAAGTCAGGCCATAGCAGGCCAAAGGCTACCAACAGGCTCAGGATGTTGGTAAGGGCTTAATACGACTTTCACTTGTAGACAGCTGGGTCAAATCCAGCTCTGCTTGGTAAAAGCCAGGCTACAGGATATTACGCTATATCATTATCACATTTAGCATGTTTCTTTAGAAATGAGACATTAAGCTTTGTGCTGAGACTAGCTGGGAATTAATACACCATAATTCACATCCTGGAGTTTGCCCTTTGTAAGTTCCAGCAATTTACGCCAATCAGTTTTATTTTGGATACCACTGTACTTTCCCCTTCCTAATGGTAAATAATGGCCTCTAATTGCATACACAGCTATCTCGCTGCTTGGGCATCTTAAATTAACTTTTCCTTGAAGCTTCATTTCCATGGAGTTGAACACAAGAGGGGAAAATTACAGGGCCAAGTGTCTGTGTTTTATTGGGTGCCACAGTTCCACCACGGCATCCTCGGCAAGAATAGCTCAGCTTTGAAGAAGGCTTATAATTCCTACTGCACTCGTGTCTAGATGCGCCAACTGAGGTGAGAGCCCCAGCGTGCAAGGCGCAATGCACACACATAGCAAAAGGCAGTAGTGTGGACAAGACCTGAGATGACCCTACATGCTCCAGAGGTGGGACCAGCAGCATTGCCAACAGCAAGCATTCAGCCTAGCACCACGTGTTCCTGAAATAACTGGCGCCTCTGGGCTCTATAGGAATACAAATAATAATATCACTATCCCCATTTTACAGATGGGGAAACCAAGGCACAGAGAGACTATGTGATCTGCCCACGGTCACACAGCAACTCAATAGCAAAGCCACATATATAGTTTAGGAGTCTGGATTCCCCATACTGTGCTCTACCTGCTAGACCACATGGTCCAAGTTAATGCCTTCCATTGACCTCATCACTGATGCAGGTTGTTAATGACTAGTGGCATTTCCCAACGACGGAGCTTTTTGAGTGCAGCCAGAAATGATTCACCAAAGAAATTATTTGCAATAAAATGGTAAAATTCAACAAGACAGGCATCAGCTGACTATTTAACCAGCTCTACCCAATCTACAGGCTGATCCAAAGTCCACTGAAGTCTTTCCATTAAGTTCCATGGGTTTTGCATCAGGCTCTTAGACCGGGGATGCAGTTCTAGTGATTTTCTCTGTTATATTTGAGATTTGGAGATGTTAACATTGGAACAGGCCTGATATACATGCACCTTTTCTGTACTTGAGGGGCCTACAATCTAGATTTGCATGCAAACCTATGTCTGCCATGACCATGCAGTGGAGTGCAGCTGCTTAAAAACATTGGGCCATAGTCTCCTACCAGTGCAGGCTTCTTTTTTCAGCTAGTCCTTAAAAACAATCAATCAAAGGTTCCATCTACACGTATCATCCATCTTCGGAATGTCTAGTGCTACCATTGTCTTTGACCAGCTGTCTCACAAACCAGAATGAAAAGCCTAAAGCAGAGATGACAGCTTGCAGATATCAGAAGGCAGCCCAATAGCCTGCCTGAAAAAACTGCAGGGATCCCCACCAGAGTCTGAGTGTATCCAGAGCCAAAGCTGCCAGTCTCGGCTGCTTCCATATGGCCTGTGATACCCAAAGCGTCCAACTACATCTATACAGAAGAGCACTCTATTTTGTGTTTTCCCTACTGGCCCAGAAAAGGCTCCTGAAAACCAAGGCAAAAGCAGCCCTGTATTACCTAATGCAACACTAGCGTGAGGCAGAGCTTGGAGGGAGGCATGTGACAAGCAGCGGTGGTATTACTGTGGTGTCGGAATTCTTTGCTAAGGGACAAATACATTGATATTCGGCAGTGGGTAAAAGTCAGGGCAGAATCTGGCTATTAAACCACAGATTCCAGCCAAGGCTCAGCCTGTTCAGTGCAGATTTGTTATTAATTCCCTCATGTGAACAGCAGTGAGACTGAATCTTGAGTTGTTTTAAAGGATAAACCTACATATAGATAGATATGGATGATGTAGGTAAAGAGTGGGAATGGAACAGATGACAGCATGCTGTGATATAAAGGTTCACTGGTAAGAAATTGGGATGCTCCATCGCTCTCTTACAAAGTCAGAGAGGTAATTTATTATTTATTAAAATTATTGTGCTGGCATCTAGGAGTCCTAGCCATGAACCCCATGGTGCTAGACACTGTACAAACACAGAACAAAATATGGTCTTTGCACCAAAAAGCTAACTGGCTGGGGACTTTCCATCCAAATGTTTTTTCAATAGAAAATGTCATTTCCACAGATTAAAATTTTCTATTCACAGGCAGACGGACACACACACACTTTAGCACATTTAACTCTCTAAAATACTGCAGCTCATTCTAATTAGAAATTGACTGTGTTGTCTGAGCACAGGACAGAGAGCCAGGAACTCCTGAGTTTTAATCCCAGCTCTGACAGACTCCCTCTGTGGCCTTGGCTAAGTAACTTAATTTCTCAGTGCCAGGAGTTTCCCAGATGTAAAATAGAGATAATGATACTTTACTACTTCACTGGAGTGCTGGGAAAGTGAAATGGTTAATGGTTGTAAAGCCCTTTGAATATGAAGAATACTGTGGGTGAAATTCACACTTAAGAGCTATTTTGAGCATTTATGTAGGATTTAGATAGTGTTGCACAATAAATACCATTTTCATATTTGTACTACAATAGTTCAGTGGCCTTGTGTTGATCCCTCTGTCCGGGGTGAACTACACTGTACATTAGCTAAGTGTTATTATTGCAGCCTTCCTTTCAATGAGGCAAGGTTTCAATAACAGTTAGAAAAAGGGCTGGGGTCATGAAGCTGTAACAGCGTGGCTTGCCCTTCGGCTGGAGAGCCTGGGGCTAAGTTAGCCCTGATTAAAAGAGGAGCCCCCAGGTGAGGGGAATCAAGTAATCCAGATATAAAAGGCAGGCAAAAGCTCTGCAAGGTGTATGTGTGTTTGTATAGAGATGAAAACAGATAGTCAGAGGCAGGAAGTCTGACAATAAGCAGGCCACAGCTCCCTGCCCAAGAAGCAGGTGAGAGATTGCAAAGACCTACCTAGAAAGGTGCATAGAGAAGGACAAACTCCAGGCAGGAGTTTCTAGGAAACAGGCAAACAAGACAGGACCTCAGACTGGAGGCTGAAAGTGGGGTGAAGCCCGTATGACTTTTTTTTCTTTGAAATACTGGGGGACAGACAGTGACTTGGGGTTGGGGTGTGGAGGGCCAGTGTACACCTGAGACTAAACATGTGGGATTACTTGTGGGGATTGTTTGAAGTCCTGTTTAAAATGTGAGCTCTCAAAGGGAGCCGGAAGAGAGGGGAGGGCTACGGAGACAGAATGCTCTTGCCATGAGAGGCAGTAAACAGCTAGACTGCCACACAAGCACCAAAATATCCACATGGCTTTCCTTGGGGCCCTAGCAAATGCTCATGAATGCTCCATCTTAAACCCCTAACTCTAGCCTGACAAATGTAAAGCAGAGCACTTGGGAAGAACACTGCTGTCAGGCCCTGCTCCTCACCTTAGATAACCGAGCTGTCCTTGCCTCACATACACATCTATGTTAGCTAGGCAGCATAGACAAAACTCAGTCTAGGTCACTTGAGCAACCTGCTAGTCTCCAAGGAAGGGGAAAATACAGAATGACCTATCTAGGCCTGTCTAATAAACCTACAAAAATACTGTAATTGCAAAGGGCTTGTCCATGCTGGATGCAGCCCTTGGTATAGCTGCACCACTCTTTCCAGCAGGGCTTGGAACCAGAGTAATCTGCAATAAGGCAAAATGCAGCTTGCAGCTGTTTGTCCTGTCTGCTGTGGGTTGCAGGGGTGGAGTTAGACAAGTGGCTGCAGCTGGGGCAAATCCCCGGTGCAGACAAGGCCTATATCACTTCAGTGGCTCTTCATCTTCCTTGGGACTGTGCAGAAATAAGAAATATTGCCTGACCCTGCTAGGCTTTACAGAAAGTTTTGTTAAATAATAAACGCTCTGTCTAGAAAATAATCAGAAAGCCACTCTCCCCACTCCACCTCCTCACACCCCCTGCACCTGCCCACAAAGAACTGAGAACTCAGGGACGTTCTGGTTAATATCTGCTACGTGGAAGGAAAAACAACAGCCCCACAAACAGTATTATTAACCCATGGGCTGGCGATAAATCAGTGTGAGAAGGTGACCTCAGCGATGCTGGAGTAATCCTGTGTGTCAGGGTAAATTTATGAGGCCAATTTTATTGGCCTGTATGACCCAGGCTCCTTGGAGATGTCTCAGTAACAAATCCAATCCATATCATTTATTAGCTTTGTACAGTGTCAACCGTAAGCAGAGTAGGGATCCCATTAAAACATATTGCTCCCTCCACAAAGGATGGGCACAAATAAGCTATTGGATAATTGTCAGCTGCTGATTAAGAGCTTCCTATTAAGAAATTGCCTTTTGTGGGCTTGCTTTCTAATCCATAAACTACCTGGAGCTGGAATGGTTGGGTTTGGGTTTGGGTTTGGGTTTGGGTTTGGGTTTGGGGGGGGGAGTTTGGTGTTTTTTGTTTGCTTGCTTGCTTTTCACCATCATAAGTTGACTGCCAGCTTGCAGGCATTTGCAACTATGCTGGAGGAAAGAGGAAGAGATTGACTAGGGCAAGAAAATAAAATAAAATAGCCTGCTGGGACAAGCCCTGCATAGAGTGGTCCTGAGAAGGTTCCATTTCAGCCACATGTGAGCCAGGTTGCCTGTGCACCTGGAGCCTTCTGGGTTGAATCTCAGCTGAAGTAATGTGCAGGCTTCCCAGTCTCACCAGTGTGACTCTGGAGTAGCTCCATTAGCTGCACTTACACCAGTAAGCACTTAGATTTTGGAGTGCTGAGCAGGACAGAACTTGAGAGAGTTCCTACAACACATTTTTTTGCCCCTCTTTATGATCATGCGGTGCCATGACATGGCTCTGCAGCCCAACACACCCAGCACAAAGGGCTTCCATCCCAGTTTGGTAGTGGTTTAGGTCCTGTTTGCAACACAATGTGCAGGGCAATAGTGATTTGGGCTCCCAGAACTTGAACAGCCCAACTGTCCCGCAGGAAGGAGAGTGTCTTTTGTTGTTGCTTTAACAGGAACTCAAAGTTATTCCCTGGAACAACTCCAGCAGGGCAGGAAATGACTTGCAGGAGAGGTGGAATTCTAAGGCCATGTGGGCTGCATTGATGAAAAGCTCCACCCAGGAAATAGTCAGAGTAGACTCCAGCTCCATGTTGTGATGGCACCTTCAGAGCAGGGAGCAGACACACTTTCACACCAGCACCTCATTCATATTTGATCTCTGCTGGCTAACCAGAGTCTGGTGGAAGCAGTTTAAATCTGTTTGACTGTCCCTGTCATCATAAGGTTTACGGATGGTTAATTTATTCTTTATAGCACAGTCATTGATGGCTGTTAAATCACAAATGAGAGCCAATAAAGGGTGAATTGCAGCTGAAATTACACTGTTTATATGACAGCAGAGTGCTGGCTAAAAGATTCATATGCCGCTGATGAAGTACGTTATAAATTTTAATTACCATAGTTTGTACAAATGACATGTTTGAAATGCTATTGAGTAATGTGACCCTGATAATGAAACTATAAAATAAATCATTAACTTTCTGAATGAGCTTTTTTATTTCCATGCTACATGAAGTAAACTTTCCAATTTATTCCAGTTCAGCCTTCTTTTTTTAAAAAATGTTACTAGCCATCTCTGCTGACACCCACAGTGGGATAGAGATGGGAGGAAACATGTTAGAAAGGACAAGAGAAGAATGGCTAGTAAAGCCAAAGCCTCAAACGTTTCACTCTTGTTAATATCAGACAAATGGTTCCTTCTCCGAACACATCCAGCTTAACAAGGGGGAGTGCCCAGATAAGGATGGGGAATCAGAATCTGCGCTGACCATCCCTAAAGTCTCTTTTTCCCTTTTTTCTCAAATAGAGAAGGGAGAAAATCTTTGTTACAGTCAGGACATAATTATAACTCACTGCTTGTCTATAGGCTTTGAAGACTAAATCATTAAAGATTCCTGCAGGGAGGCTCTCTGCATCTGCCACAGATCTTTGAAGCAGGAGTCAAGGTGCCTTGTGGGCAAATGTTTCAAAAAGAAACAGGGATAATTCTTCTGGACATGAAGCCAATGGAAGCAAAGGAGTAAACAGTCTCTATAGTCCAGGCAATGGATTTCCTTGGGGCTGTCCCAGTTGAGGAGTGTATCCTGGACAAGAAGTACTGTGCATCTTCCCCCATTCCCTCCAAAAAATCAACAAGATTAATAATAATAGGCTAAGAAATTCTCTGTAATGAGATGGATTATACCCTATCCAAGACAGGGAATAATATTTATTTATTTCTATTACGGTAGTGTGTAAGGGCTGGGCTACCCTGCGAATAGCCTAGATGAAGTCGCAGTATCTTAGGTTGACTTACCTGGCCATCCTAACGGTGGCGAGCCGGCTGCTGCCACTCCCCCGTCGACTCAGCTTCCTCCTCTTGCTGAAATGGAGTTCTGGAGTCGACAGGGAGCGCAATTGGGGATCTCACGTCTAGACGAGACATGATAAATTGATCCCCGATACATTGAACACTACCCACCGATCAGGCACTGTACAGAGAACAAAAAGTCCATGCCCCGAGGAATGTCCAAGATAAATAGACTAGATCACCAGACAATCTAGGATGCTAGATAATCTAGTAAGTGTTTGCATCTAGCTATTATGTTCCTAACACTGTACATTTAGAAGTATTTTAAGTCCTAAACACTGATACTCAGAGGAGCATTGGCAAGAAGTCATGCACAAGATCTGGATCGAACTTCAGGAGAGGCTGTTTTACATCTAAAGGACCAGATGAGAACTCAGGAAAAGCCAAACACAGAGCAGCAGAACCAGGACTCAGGCTGGGACTTGGCACCTTGGAGAATCAGGTCTTATTGAGTGTCGCCCTACTCCTGATTCAAGCCCACTATCACTCAGAGAGGAACGTGACTCATGGGGCGGGGGGCAAAGAGAATTTAGGCACCCATCTCCTATTGAAAAGCAATGGAAGTCGGGCACCTAATTCCTCTTTGTGTCTTTGAGCTTCTCCTCCTCAGTGCTCCATTCTCTGAGCTCAGGCTGAGCCTCGCCAGGTTGTCTTCAGCTTTACATCAGCAAATGCAGACTGTAATGAATGGTTAAACAGCAGCTATCTTCCATCTCAGAGGTGGATGCCCTTTAGTGGTCGGCTCAGTGATCCCTGCATATGTCAAGTCAGCAGAGTGCTTTGTGATCCTTCAAGATGGATACCTCACCCTCCCTGATTAGAAATAAGAAGCTGGTTCAGCCTCATTGAACTAACCCTGTTATCTCTAACCTGGTTCTTGCCTACCTATTTATACCTGCCCCTGGATACTTCCACTGCATGCATCCGACAAAGTGGGTATTAGCCCATGAAAGCTTATTCTTCAATACTTTAGTTAGTCTTTAAAGTGCCACAGGACCCTTTGTCACTTCTGCAATTCCAGACTAACACGGCTACCTCTCTGATTCTTCAAGATGAAAGCCACTATACAGGTGCTAAATACAGAGCTGGTCAAAACTTTTCACTTTTTTTGTTTGACATTTTGAAATTATGAAAATAACCATGTTTTGCAAAAACATTATTATTATTTTGGAAAACTTTATTTTGCCTTCTTTGCAAAAGAAACCTGCCCTTTTCAATCAGCTCTAGTAAGATATTGTTACTAATCCGCTACTACTCATTGCACTATCATATCCTTATTGCCTTAAGTAAAGGGATAAGCATCATGAAAAAAAGACAGGAGTGCATCTTAGTTCCTTTCCAGACACTGCACAAATCAGAGCAGAGACTGCAGAAAAGGGGCAAAGCTTTCCAGATTTTATAGACAGGTGACCTGGTTCCTAACGCTCAGTGCTTTTCATGGTAATAGGCACAAAGGACTGAGGTAGTGGCAAATCTTGTGCTTCGGGGATGGTTGTTGGGATCAGGAAGGAATCCTCCCCACCCATGTGCAAGATTCCACAATTGGCCGTTACATATGAGGAGTTTCACCTCTAAAACACCAGGGTGAAATCCTGGCCCTACTAAAGTCCCTTGGAGTTGTGCCATTGATGTCAACACCATCAGAGTATCAAAGTGCTGACAGCTCTCCCTTCTCTCTCTTCCATTTACAGGGCCGGTGCCAGGCACCAATATAGGAAGCATGTGCCTGGGGCAGCATTCTGGCCAATCCCTTATTTTTTTCCTCCAGCGGCGCTCCTCCGGCCACCCTTTTTTTTGCTTGGGGTGGCAAAAACGTTAAAGCCGGCCCTGTCCATTTATCACTGGGCTCTTTCTCTCTTAATCTTTGCCCACGGTCACTCCTTAGCAGAGCATGACCCCAACAATATTAGGACTCCAGCCAGACTCCCACACAGGTGATGTTCCAGTGTGTTCTGAATCAGGCCAAGTGAGTTGGCCTGTCCTCCTAGCTAATATGTTCGCAGACCCTTCCACCTGGCAACTGGACAATCTTCCTCGGAGCTAGAACCCCCACCAGTTTCTCAACATCAACGCTGTCTCTTGAGCCTGAAGGTTTTCCAAGTGGGTAGGGACCATTCAGTCAGTCTCGGTTGGAGTCATCCATCATAGTATGACCTGCGAATGACGTGACCGATGTATCATCCCTTGCAGTGAAGGTCTTGAGTTGTTGTTTTTTTCAAGATGTTTTGAATTGGCTGGTATTTTAACACCTGTTTTCTGTCTTCTCAACCAGAGCAAAAACATTTCCAGGCAGGCTGCTCATGCCGCCCTACTTACCATTAAAAGAAAGGACCACATTATTGCTGATATAAACCATTGATTAAGGTTTATAATAGCAATAATCCCCTCGAAATTCATTGTTACTGCAGTTAATGACCAGTTTATTAGAGCGTTAACCATCCTTGGCAATGGACTGAGTCGTTTAATGCTGGTAACGACCAATTTCTCAAGGGTTATTGCTTAAATAACAATCCTTTGTTAGATATATTCTCAACCACCAGATACTGCTCCAGCTGGAACCTTCTTCTCTGAAATAATTGTTATTTATTTCTTCCAAGTTTTGCCACCATGTCTCAAAGTTTCAGATCCAAAGGGTTGCTTAGTACAAGAAAGGATCTGAGAAACTTAGACTGGACAATGCACTAAGAAACAAATGGTAGAGAATAAACTAGCACTCCTTGAATGAGCAGCGAGTGCAGGAGATGGAACTTTTGAGGTGTTTCTAATTCTGACACCTCTGATTCTACAGATATCAGTGATGTACCCTTCTGAATGGAGATAAGACAAATGCAGTACCTCAAAACCAGACTCTCTCCTGTTTCACTGGACAAGAGGCAGATCCAGACCTATGGTTCTGGTATCAGGTCTCCTGCAAAAATTGAAAAAGCCTATTTGAATCAAATCCACATTAACAGTCACCTTCAAAAATGAGAGAGGCCTATTTTCCAGTTTGGTGGTAGCCGAAAATGACATAAATGGACGCTCTAAATGACGGATATCTCACGAGAACAGCTGAGCTCTCAAGATTTCAGTTGCTTGGAACTGAAATCATAAGAGAATAGTTGGAAGATTTCAGCAGCATCAAATTTATAGCCAAATTCCTAGCTCTGATTTGGTCTCAGATCCCCAAACTTTTGCCTGAATCTAATCTAGGAAAGAAGAGTAGTCTCTCTCATGTCTAGTGCACTGAACTTAAGATTTAAGAGACCTGAATTGTATTCCTAGTTCAGCCACAGTTCTCTTGGGTGACCTTGGACAAGTTACTTCCCCTCTCTATGCCTCTGTTTCCTCATCTGTAAGATGGGGATAACAATGCTGACCTTCTTTGTAAAGTTCTTTGAGATCTACTGCTGAAAAGTCCTATCTTAGAACTAGGTATTATAGATTGTGAACCCACAAATTCTTGTTAGCCGAGGAGCAAAATTTTGAAGGTGGTAACTAAGCCTTGCTCTGCTCAGCATTTCAAAGCCTAAGTCTGAAGTGACCCAGGGAGTAAGAAGCATGTAGCGCCTTGACTTTCTTGAGACGTAGGATCCTAAGTGCCTGAATTTCTTCTAAAAATGATACTTAGGCTCCTAAATCACAGAGGTGTTTCTGAAAATATTACATGTCTAGTTTTGAAAATTCATGGCTCCATTAAGGTGCTAGTTCCCCGTATGCAGACAGACTGTGATCACGGAAGCAAAGTGAAGGAGGATGTTGCCCTGGGCTCAAAGATGCAGTGCAAGCAACCCAGAAGAGACATAAGAGCCTTTTCCCTGCATTTTTTTTATTAATACGAGCTGAATGTTTCATCACATTAACTATTTCCCATCATTTCACGTTAGCATCATCCTTTTAACAGTGTTCATTTTGCCTGACGTGAAATGAAAAGTACAGACATGATTACACTTTAATTGTGTCATATTAGCTAAAATAAATACAAAACCAGTATGGAGCTAACACCACATGATGGCAAATCACTGTCATGCTAGAAAGCCAAGGAGCCTTGTAACCAAACAAGAAATTCTGAACTTTTCCAGAAATGGGGGGAAGGGGATTCCCTTCCTTTCTTTTATTTGATTTATTGGGGTGCTTTGGCTTTCAGTGAATCCCAAACTGAAGGGCTCTTTAAGGGGGAAAAGACTATGAAGGTGAAATGAGCCATCTTGATGCAGCAAATAGCACATGACTAGAGTGAAAACCCCAGTTCCATCTGTTAATTAAAGGCATTTTTCACCCCAAAACCTATAAAATGCTGGTGTGCAGCCAAGCACACAGTGTAGATGGCTATCCAATGCCCTACATCACCTGTCAGGTCTGTGCCTTCCCTGTCCTAAAAAAGAAAACAAGGTCAGCAAAAATCAGTGGAAAGTGATTTTGTCTCTCACATCTCTTGCTGAGAAATGCTTCTCTCCAGCTATTTAGTGGGGATTAGTCATACTTAGTTTCTCCATATGCTTCTGTCGTTATTCTCAACTTTTTCCAGACTGGACCCCCTTTGTCAGAGCAGGACCCCCGCCCCATCCTCATGTTGTCAGGACCAATATGCTTGGTCTGAATCCAGTTTGCCCAGGGGCTCCAGTGAAATCAATTGAAGTGAGCAGTGTCTGTGAGAAGAGAACCAGGTTTCATAGAGTGTAAGGCCAAGAGAGATTGTTAGATCATTTAGTCTGATCTCCTGTTTAGAACAGGTTGATCGGTTTCACCAGGTTATCCTTGCCTTGAAACCAATAACCTGGGTTAAACTAAAGCATTTCAGTCCTCAGGAGATTAAACTGTTGTCACAGGCAGAGAACAGGAGAGACCTGGGTGTCACCATTGCCTCAGGCCTCTCCAGTGGTGGAGAACTGATTAAGTGAAATATACCCAGATGGTCTCAGCAGGTGACCCACATCCCATGCCACAGAGGAAGGCAAAAAATCTCTAAATCCCTGCAAACATGGGTTAACTGAATGACACAGAGGCCATATGTACAATTAAACTGCAGCTGCACTGCTGTAGTGTTCCGAGTAGACTACCTACGCCGATGGGAGGGGAAGGGAAGTCACCTCCCAAGAAGCAGTAGCTGTCAGCAAGAATCCTTCCATTAACCTAGCACTGTCTGCACGGAGGGTGAGGTCGGCAGAGCTACATCATTCCGGGGTGTGGATTTAGCTCCGAGAGACATGGCTATGCTTAGGGAAGCTCCCAGCATGGACCAGCCCCGACACACAGACACAGTCACAAGATAGCCATTGCATGTACACACACCTGTTTAATACAGAGGCCTAGGTGCTCAAAGTAGGAGTGCGGGGGGGGGGGGGGAGGGGGTACTGCTGCACCACCCCCCCCGGCTTGAAGTGGTTTCCATCACACACGGGATTTGCAATTTGGTTTAATGGCTCTCAGCACCCCTCCTCTAAAAATTGTTCCAGAACCCCAGTACAGAGGCATGTTTCAAAGCTGTACCAATTGTGCTCTGCATTAAAAGCATCCCCCTGGGCCCTTTACTGAACATCAGACCTGTTAATGATGACACATCTGCTTCCCACCAGGTTACAACTCACCGGGTGCAACGAATCCCTCAGAAAGTCAGGGACAAACCTGTTACAGGATCCACTTACTCTACACACTGGCAAGGCATTTCAAAGGGGGCCCCTGCTGTCCTGTCAGACTTGTAAAGTAATTGATACGCATGTTACCAGCAGACACTGCATCATTCCAGCAGCCAGCAAACAAGAGGGCACCCTACAGGTATTTCAGTGCCTGCCACATGCTTCTGCTCCCCGCTGAGGGTTTATGTTGTAAAAGCGACAAGGAGCATTCTGTGTTCTCTTGTGTGTGTTGATGTAGCACAGAACTTGGCACGACCCCAATGGAAGAGCATGTTTGCAAAGCTAGTCTTGCATTTTTAAATAGCAGCGCCGCCAAGATCACAGTGTTTGTGACAGCAAAGGCCCAGCTCAGTACATACCCACCAGTTTCAGGTGCATACACACTCAGCAAGACTCAGTTGTGCCATCACTTTCGCTGCCAGTGCAGCTGTGGCTTTACTGCTGTTTATACTCACGCTAGCTCAGTGAGTGCTGGTTTGAGTGTGTGTACACAAGCAGGCGAATCAGATCCCTAGCTTGTAGTAGACATAGCCTGAGTGACTTACTAAAGATCATACCAGGAGCCTATGAAAGAAACAGAAATTGAACCTAGATCTCCTGAGTCCCCGCACTGTGTTTTACCCACCAACCATCCTCCTGAACTGTAGATTAGAAATTATTCTATAGACTGTGTGTGGAGGGATAGGCCTCTCCATTCTGGACATACAGGAAAACCATGTCACAGTGATTCTTATACCTCCCTAAATAGCGGTGGGAGAACTCTATCATTTCTGCACAAGGAAATGGTTATTATTCTTCATTGTTATCTCATTTTATTATTGACACGCTTGTGGGAATATGGAGGAAGTGAATCAAAGTTTATGGGATGGATTTGAATTAACTGAAAGTAGCAGACCAGTGTAGTGGTCTGTTCTATTTTGTTCTGTTTTATTCTTGTACTTATAGCGAGCTGGTTGAAAAAAATGTAATTTTTTTGTGAAACTCTTCAAAACATTCAAAATAGGTTTCATTCCACAGGTTTTGGAAAGGAACAAATTTTTTTTCCCAAAAATGTTCTCTAAAAAGTTTTTACTAAAAATTTTCAAAATGAATATTTGGGGCCTTTCGTTTTCATTTCTTTTTGGTTTGGGGGGGATTGTTTTTGGGCATGGGATTACAATCCCCAAATTTCTGATTTTGCCAAATTGGTCCATTTATTTCTGTTTGAGCTAAAAAAAAAACCCTTAACATTCTGAATTTCAAAAATTTTGTTTAAATATCAATATGTGCATCAAAACATGTAAAAGTATGAAACATTTCATATATCTGCAATAAACCATGACCTCGTCTACTGATCAGCTGCGGGACTGAACCCTGGACATTGAGCATCAAAACTATCATTCTCAAACATTTGAGCTAAAACACTACTTTAGCTGGGTACTACTAGTAGACTGTGTAGTTGCTGGAACCTGCCACTAAAGGGAGACAGGAAAACACACACACACACTCTGTCTCTCTCTCTCTGAAAACATTTTTTCACTACATTTTGCAATAGAAACAATTAACTGGAAAAGCATGGCAAACTTCAAGGAATAACCAGACAAACACACATTCCTTGTTACCAGCCTAATTGTTTTCTCTTGTCAAGCATTATTAAATGTAATGTATTTACTTATTTATTTGTATTTCTTTGACTTTTTTTTTGTTGCAACTTTAGGAACACATGATACAACCAGTTTATTTTTGACCTTTGGCTTCTCCATAGCAGTGTGCAAATGGTATTATTTTTGCTGGTCAGCAACACAGTCCAATCTGTCAACAATAGCAAGGGACAGCTGGGGCCTTGAGACATTTAAAAATTTTATTCCTTTTTTTTTAAAAAAAAAGGACACAATTTAACCGTAACCCTTTTCCTTTGTTTTTATTGGTCAGAGGTGCTGAAGGTTTTACTCACACTGGCTGAATACATATGGCCTAAGAGGATCCCAAGCCTCACACTAGCCTGCTGCATGGGGTGAATTTCATCCCGCTCTGTGTAGCACTGGTCATACAGTGTAACACTCTTTACTGTGCTGGGGTAGATGTAGCTGGGCCTTCCCACTATACCCTTACCTATGTGCCATGAATTGTTGTCACCCAACCCAACTCTCCCTGCTTTGCCCACCATTCCTACTAATGATAAACACCCCATGCCAACGTGTCCTGCCAGCTGCCAAATGGCTGTTGTAGGAACAACTCCCTGCCTTGGGCAAGTCACGTAACCTCCCTGGGCTTCAGTTTCCTATCTGCAAAATATTTTTTCCCTAATAATCTTTCCCTTGTCCACTTAGGCCCCGATTCTACAAAAGCTCACGTACATTTTAATTTCCCATAGTCCCACTGGTCCCCTCAGCACATGAAGTTAAGCACATGCCTAAATCTCTGCAGGATGGGGGCCTTTGAGTCTTATAGCTTCAGGGCATGGACTGTCTCTCACAATGTGTTTGTACAGCACCTCACGCAACCGGCCATCAATCTCACCCTGGCCTTTAGTGCTACTGTGAGGGCTGCCATTTTGAATGAGCCTGGGGATTGAACTGGGAACCTTGCGGGCTAAACATACAAGTCTTTGAAGCCCCATTGAGAGACCATTTATCTGGAACAGTCCCCAGCCCTGTGTGGGTTTGACACTAAGGGATGAAGGCAATTGGGTGACACCATCATAATGAAAATAATTACTGGAGAGCAGGACGAGACCCCCCCACTGAAAATCAGAGCATGTATCTAAATTCTAGCAGGATCTTAAAGAAAAACATAGCCAGCCTTGCTGCCTGGATTAAAACTTCCAACCATATATATTTGATTTAGTTAAGGAGGGAAGGGGGGGGCGGGGACAACAGAAGGAAGAATAAATGGAGAATCTTAGTTCTGAAAACAAGTCATCAAAGACATTCCAAAGCTAAGATGCCTCTTGCTTTATCAAGATGAACAAATTAATAGGCTAATTGTTGCTGGGGCCAAGTTCTGGTATGTTTCTGGTTTGGAGGTCTGTTATTGTTATCTCAGCTGTGGGAAGAAAGGAGTAGGAGGGGAGGAGAAAGGACTTTCAAGCACCTGGATTTGTCGGCCTCACATTTAATAGGAAGCAGCACGGGCCACGGGGGACATGTCGCTCTTTTCCACCTCCATGTTATTCCAGCCATAAATCCGAGTGACAAGCTTGAACTTTTCTCAATTGACATGTTTACAAGGGAAGTCCACGTTTGACAGGAAAATTAAGCATATCAATCACTTAACGAGCTCGTTAATGAATGGCTCTCAGATCTCTCCGATTTCATGCCTGGTAGCACAATTTATTGATCAACTGCCTTTTCTGCTGGAGCTGCCTGCTTTCTTCCTGGAGCCAGATGTTGCCATACCTTGACCCTCCAAGCCAGAGACTGGTTCTGGTCAGGGTTTATCAAGAGGTCAGTTTCTCTTTCAGACCCCAGTTTCCCTTTTCTTTCTTCTTTATTTTTTTTTTCCCCTGACAGAACAAAGAGAACAGATGTAGGCTCTGGGCCTCTCACACCCACTCAAACATATGGAAGCTATCTCCTCTGTCTTTGTAATTACACAGGAGCTTGCTTTTCAATGCTTCAGTTTTTATTGCACAGAAACCAACCTATTTCTACATAAAACATTTTTACGGGGGCTCCCTAGGGGCTCCTTTGCAAGATCACGTCAGGTATAAAAATATGCAGGAGACCCTGACAGCTAGCAGAAGCCTTAAACATATGACGTGTGGACTTTTGAGGCACGCTGCGAGGAGCGTGCAGTGGCTTAAAGATGGGGAATGGAATAGGTGGAAGGCTTATCAGACAATGAGGGCATGGCTGTCCCAGCCTAATCAAGAGTGTTATAGTCTGGGGTGAGGTGGGGGGGAAATCAGGCTGTGTGTGCTAGAAAAACACAAGTCCGCACCCATTAGGAAAATGCAAGAGCTGACAAGAGACATCAGAGCACACAAAATATCTCCAAACTTTAGTTACACTAAGCCTCAGCCATTGCTCTGGTGACAAATTCTCCTCCCCCTCCCTGTCCCACCAAATATTGTGTCCTGTTTGAAATCTGGTCTACCTAGGTGCTTATACAACTCCTATTCTACCTGAGCACCTCACAAACATTACTGAACTGATTCACACAGTGACCAATGGCTATCCCAATTTTACAGATGGGGAGTGGAGGCACAAAGACCCTACAGGGCATATCTTCACTGAGGAGTTAATTCAAATTAACTCCTCAAGTCAGCTTAGCTCAAGTGAGAGCAGCTACACTAATATGTGAGCTACACAGGGGTTGTGTTAGCAGCTGATGAGTTGTGCTAATTCAAGCTTTAGCCTATTTTCCTCCCAGGTAACTCTCATGAAAAGCACCACCACATTCGAGTAAAGGGATTTTTTGTGTGGACAGGACTCAAGTTTGGGGCAACACTCCAATTATAACTCAAGTTATATGAGTTATAGACAAGTTATGGAGTTATGTGCCACAGGGTTTGAAGACAGCCTTGTGGCTTAGCTCCTCATAGGTATTTAGGGTCTTAACTTCCATTGATTTCAATGGAAGTTAGGAACCTAAATATCTTCAGGATCTGCATTGAAGTGACTTGCCTGAGGTTACACTGAAAGTCTGTGGCAGAGCCGGGAAGTGACTGAAAATCATCCATATCTCATGGACCATCCTTCCTCCACAAGATCTGCATTCTAGGTAGCAATGATGCTGTCAAGGGACTCTAGGCTGTATTAGATGATTGGTTTTAGGGACGACACTTGGGAAAACAATGGAAGAGGCATCTGTGTGTTACTCCACAATCTAATGGTTTTTTTTAAAAAGCCCTACTAAAGTGCATCGTGAATATCCCAGTATACAAAGATGACAATTTAAGTGTTTAAAATGTGCTCAAGGTAATTCCAAACAAATTTTAAAGCCATTTCAGACTATAAAACCCCTCAGCTAAATCACGGGCTGTGCGGTGTGAGTGCTTATGTTGCAAAATATCCCTCGGATGGAAGGCAAGGTTTTGAGAGCAGGCAGTAAATAGTTATAAATTAGTTATTAGTATTAAAAGATGGATTTGTAGCGAATTGATCTTTTGTTTATCAGGATACGCTTCTTGCCCCGCCTCCTTGGGGAACAGTTTTTTGAGCTTTTGGGGGAATTCAGACATTGTAGCTTTTCCAAAATGCACCAAAGCGGGATGGATGAATGAAAAAAGCCCACATGATAATGATACTTAGCACTTCCAGAGTGTTTTCCTTCTGCCAGTATCGAAGTGCGTGGCCTACTTTAGTCACACGTCATATTAAGTTTCCATTTAGAACTGGTTTATAAACAATTAATAGATGTGATAAGTACATTACAGACATTGGCAATATATGTTTATAGATGACTATAAGCACAGCAGTAGAAGGTGTTATAGATGGTTGTAAACCAGGGTTATTATTATAAGCAACTATTTATCATTAATTATTGTTATTATTATTTATTTAGATTTTGTATTGCGGCAGCACTTCCTGGTGGTGGACGAGAGCTCCGTTGCACAACAAAAAGGGTTGGAAGCTCTCTGATACAGGGGCTGTCTAAGTATTGACTTGTTGGACTCTATCTCAATGGATGAACTATTCATTAAAACATCTATTCATCATTTCTTAACCCTTTATAAACTGCTTATTAAGGGAACCACAATAAAACGTGTGAACCAAATGTCAAACTCCACAACGTCCCTAAGAGGTAAGCTTATTGGACTTGAATCTCCTCTCCGATGCGCTGGTACAAGTCAGAATTCATGCCGCCCACGTCAATGGCATGACATGTGTACAAGTAAGAGACAAATCAGACCTATTGTCTCCAATTTCCCAGGTGGGGGAATGGAGGCAGAGTGTGTGGGAGTTTCAAATGGGCCCAGCCCTGGCCTAGCTCTGCTCTCATTTCAGTCAGTAATAGAACTCCCATGTGGGAGCAGAGTTAGGCCACCACTAAGTACCTTTGGAAACCTGCCCAGCAGATCGTAAGTGACTCACCCAACACAACACACAAGACAATGGCACAGTTGGGAAGAGACCGGAGTTCTCCTGCCTCCCAGGGCTTTTCTGCCATCACACAGCTATCCTTCCCCAGGGCCACAGCAGCTGCATATGGGAGATTTTGTCAGATTTTTGTCGCTGCCACATTTGCTTGATTTTATCCTGGTAATTCCCTTCTCCCCTCATCCCAATTTAGCACTTTAAGGAATCCAAATACAGTGCATGAAAAATACAAACTCCCGCACAGCTGGCCAGGGAGCCCACAAGGCAAGCAGACTCCCTGTGTGTGCCCATCATGTTGTGCTCTCTGAAGCCGGAGCAGGGGTCCCTAGTGGATTAGTTTGAGGCAGCAATGCCAGGTGAGATGGAAGGGTGCCTCCTGCTGCCTGAGCTGGCAGGAGTCTTGCTGAGAGCAATGCAGCTGCAAGTGTCTCTTAGCAGATATAACAAGGCAGGAAGAGAGGAGCCAAGCTAGAAGTGATGCCGGTTCAGCATTTCTCATCTCATGAATATCTACAAAGGGTGATGGCTGAAGGTTTCCACTTGAGCTGCCTCCACCACCAAGAAAGCCTAAACCATGCCCCCTTTTCACCAACCACTTTCACTGCTTCGCTGCATTGCTACTTCCTGCTTGGAGGATCACAGGCATCCTGGTCAATGAGCACAAAGCCCTGCTTCTCTGCCTCAGACACTGGGGAATGGAGGCAGCAGGGCAGAGCATAGACGTGCCATTGGCCTGATCCAGAATGGCAATCCATATGCATGTTCCTTTGTCCCTGCTGCAGCAAAAAGCAGGACAGTCTTGCTAGTTCCAGGGTCGGCTCCAGACACCAGCCAAGAAAGCATATGTTTGGAGTGGCACATTTTAAGGGGCGGCATTCCGGCCATTCTGGCCGACCCTTTTTTTTTCCTTGGGGTGGCAAAAACGTTAGAGCTGGCCCTGGCTGGTTCTCAAACCTTCCTCCTCCTGTGAAAGATTCCCTGGGATGTGAACAAATTTTGAGCATCTATATTTAAAACCTCCCTGATGACCTTTTCACTTGGGCTCTCGGTTTAGCCAGGAAAGTGTGAACTGATTAAGCAGAGTAAGTGTCGGCTTAATAATAATCATTCCTCAGCAGCACCTAGCTAGAGCTAT